>JARBDR010000686.1:178390-458390 GCA_029721355.1 Tegillarca granosa | reverse complement strand
AAGCAATTTCTTAAACTTTGAAGTTTTATGTATGACCTGGCCGGGTTTGAACCCACGACTTTCCGCTCTCGATATGGATGCTTCACCAATAAGCCACCGAGGCGGAACTTTTGTAATTAATATTTTTATTGTCCCAGATCTCAATTAAGGGGAGCAGATGCCAGGGTTGGGGCCCATGGGTTCATCTGCTGGGGTAACAGTAGGATAGTTTCTGAGTTGTAAATATAATTTTACAATGCATTATAGTATCAGGTGTAAAGGAGACAATTTATCTTGGACCAGGTATATTATCTCCCTTAGACCTTACAAGTAAATAATTTAAATATAGATACATACACTATAATATTAATACATATCAACTAGTATATAAGAAACAAGTCCATATTTACCAACCAAAGAAATTTTTTAACTATTTTTTAAACATAATTCAAATAAAAATTTGTAAATTCTTTTTAGGATAACGATGTATTTGGATGTACAAGTATATTTTGTCCTTTATATTAAAATGGTAAAGGATCTGGTTATTTTCCTTGTTAGTGGTGCATGAATGTGTAGGAGGTGTAGGTATTGTATGTGCAGGTATGTGTATTTAATGTATTTGTGTATATAAGAAAGGTGTGTGTGTGTGTGTGTGTGTGTGTGTGTGTGTGTGTGTCGCTGTAATGCCTGTTGACCCAATATGATTCATTATTTTCTATGTTTCAATAACAACAACAATAATAATAATAATAATAAAAATAATATTGGTTGATAAAAATCACGATAATAATATTGTGTTATAACATAAACTGATACTCACAACTTCCCGATGGATCTCAGATAAATCTTTGTTAACTGAATTTATTCATATAAATCTGTCCAAGTTTCCCAAATATTTAAAAATTGTTCATATTTACTATTTTTTATTGCAATTAACTTTTCTAATTCCATTAAATTCTTAATTACTAGCTTCCATATATTAATAACTGGTAATTTTTCTGACAATTTACACTTATAAATATAATATCTTGTTACCAACAAGATGTAATTTTGAGGTATACTGCCTTTAATATTATTTTGAAAACCAAAAACTGTACTTTCCCTGTTAATATCAATAAATCTATGTGATTTCAAATATATAAAGTTGTCTACATCTAGCAAAAATCATTAACAATTTTACAGTTCCAGAAAATATGCTGTATTTTTTCAATTTCTTTATGACAGAAGGAGCACAAATTATTATCTCTAATATTTATTTTGTGTAAAAACTCATTCGTAGACAATATACGATGGTTAATTCTATATTGGAACCATTGTAGTTTCGTATTTTTACAAGTGATAAATGGGATCTTATATACAGCACTCTCCAGTTTAAAGATTGTTCATAAGTGGAATTCCATTTTTCTTGACTTTTGATTTTTTTATCATTTAAAATAAACACATTATAAAAATCTTGACATCCCCTCTTATTTTTTAAATAAAATCCTGAATGAAAATGGTAAATCCATATTGTAGGGGTTGACAGGATGTACTTCAATATTTAACTTCTTTTTATAGTTATTAATTGATGTTTTTAAGCTTAAAAATTTAAGAAAATTTGTTCTGACTGCAGTGTATTTTTGTTTAAATTCTTGAAATTGCATAATATTTCCATCATCATTCATTATATCTTTTATGAAAAATATACTGCTGTCAGCCCAAGTTTTATAGTATACTGGTCTATTGTTTATCAAAATGTCATTATTATGCCATATGTTTATATCTTTTCGATCAACTATATTTTCTGGTTTTTGTTTTGAACATAAATGGCTCCAAGCATCAAATACATTTATATCCAAAAGTTGTTATGACATTTTTTTTAATTTGTTTTTTATGAAGGTAGTGCCATTATGAATTATCTTATTAGTTTTTGTATACATTATTTCAAAAAGTCTTTTATATTTAGATTCATTTTTCAATAGTCGCCTTATCCATGTAATTTTAAGTGATTTTATAAATTGCTTGATGTCTATCAATTTTAAACCACCCTTTTCATAATTTTTAGTCAATGTATCTCTTTTCACTCTATCGTTTTTTGATTGCCAGATAAAGTTTTAGAACATCCGATTGAGGTTTTTCACCAATTCATCTGGTGGATTTGGAAGATCAATAAATAGATGATTTAATTTTGAAATTATTAGTGTTTTTAAAACTGTTATCCTGCCTAGAGGAGTTAATATTCTTTTTGACCACTGCTTTAAATCTCTTTCTACATCTTGTAATTTTTGTTCATAGCTAAATTTGATCATTGTTTCTAATTCTACAGATAAGGGAAATGCCAAGGAGATTAAACTGGCCTTGATTCCAGTCCAATTTGAACCTATGGTTAAAGGTTTCTCCGCAAATTTTTTTACTCCGAAACCATATTGCTTTTGTTTTTTGAATTGTTAATCTTCAAACCAGAGAGTGATGCAAATTTACTCAGAACATGTAGAGTTTCCCTTAAAGACGACTCAGATCCATCAAGTATTACTGTGGTGTCATCAGCAAATAGTGATAATTTAAATTCTTTATTTCCTATCTTTAGGCGGAACTTGCTAACCGTGCTTAAAAAATATTTTTATGTTCGGCTAAATGAACATTTTCAATAAACCAGAGTTGGTAAGCTATTAGAAGATTAAAAGCATTATATTAAGTTTCTTGCTAGTCAGTTGAAAGTTGTTTTACGTCACTGTAGCATTTTTTTTAACTTTTTATTAACAGTCAATATTCATTGATCTCGTCTCGAGTATCAATATTAACAAAATGCAGTGTGTGTGTGTGTGTGTGTGTGTGTGTGTGTGTGTGTGTGTGTGTGTGTGTCACGGTGTGTATGATATCTGCATTGTACTAGCTGGTGTCGTTGTTTTACGTTCCATTAGTTTTTTTCAGCTATTTTGTGTGATATCTACATTGTACTAGCTGGTGTCGTTGTTTTACGTTCCATTAGTTTTTTTCAGCTATTTTGTGTGATATCTACATTGTACTAGCTGGTGTCGTTGTTTTACGTTCCATCAGCTTTTTTAGCTATTTTGTACTAGCTAGTGTCGCTGTTTTACGTTCCATCAGCTTTTTTTCAGCCATTTTGTACTAGCTGGTGTCACTATTTTACCTTCCATTAGATTTTTTCATCTATTTTGTACTTGCTGGTGTCGCAATTTTACGTTCCATCAGCTTTTTTCAGCTATTTTGTACAAGCTAGTGTCGCTGTTTTACGTTTTGTAAGCTTTTTTCAACTATTTTGTACTAGCTAGTGTCGCTGTTTTACGTTCCATCAGCATTTTTTAGCTATTTTGTACTAGCTAGTGTCACTGTTTACGTTCCATTAGCCTTTGTCAGCTATTTTGTACTGGATAAGTGTAGCTGTTTTACGATCCATTAGCTTTTTTTCAGCTTTTTATACTAGCTTGTGTAGCTGTTTTACGTTTAATCAGCTTTTTTTCAGCTATTTTGTACTAGCTTGTGTAGCTGTTTTACGTTCCATTAGCTTTTTTTAACCTATTTTGTACTAGTTACAGTCGCTTTTTTACGTTCCATTAGCTTTTTTCACCTATTTTGTAATAGCTAGTGTCGCTGTTTTACGTTCCATTAGCTTTTTTCACCTATTTTGTACTAGCTAGTAAGCTAGTGTCGCTGTTTTACGTTCCATAAACTTTTTTCAGCTATTTTGTACTAACAAGTTAGCTAGTGTCGCTGTTTTACGTTTCATTAGCTTTTTTCAGCTATTTTTACTAGCTATGAAGCTAGTGTCGCTGTTTTACGTTCCATTAGCTTTTTTCAGCTATTTTTACTAGCTATGAAGCTAGTGTCGCTGTTTTACGTTCCATAAACGTTTTTCAGCTATTTTGTACTAACAAGTTAGCTAGTGTCGCTGTTTTACGTTTCATTAGCTTTTTTCAGCTATTTTTACTAGCTATGAAGCTAGTGTCGCTGTTTTACGTTCCATTAGCTTTTTTCAGCTATTTTTACTAGCTATGAAGCTAGTGTCGCTGTTTTACGTTCCATAAACTTTTTTCAGCTATTTTGTACTAACAAGTTAGCTAGTGTCGCTGTTTTACGTTTCATTAGCTTTTTTCAGCTATTTTTACTAGCTATGAAGCTAGTGTCGCTGTTTTACGTTCCATTAGCTTTTTTCAGCTATTTTTACTAGCTATGAAGCTAGTGTCGCTGTTTTACGTTCCATTAGCTTTTTTCAGCTTTTTTTTTACTAGCTATGAAGCTGGTGTCGCTGTTTTACGTTCCATTAACTTTTTTCAGCTATTTTTACTAGCTATGAAGCTAGTGTCGCTGTTTTACGTTCCATATGCTTTTTTCAGCTATTTTGTACTAGCCAGTTAGCTAGTGTCGCTTTTTTACGCTCCATTAGCTTTTTTCAGCTATTTGTACTAGCTGGTGTCGCTGTTTTACGTTCCATTATCTTTTTTCAGCTATTTATTTATTAAAACTCGAGGATTAATCTTAACAAAATTTTATTAATTGCATAAGCGTTCAAGAGATCTTGATCTACATTGTTTAAATGCGTTACTAGGCGACATGTATAGCGATAGTATACTCAGTAGGCAAAAAGCCCACAGCCAGCTCTGGTTCTCTTCATCATCACAACCAGTGCACGATATCAGCAAAAATATATTGATTTGGGAATAACGCCTTTATGACACACAACTGACCGCCCAAATATCAGGGGAAAATATATAAATTTTGGAATAACGCCTTTATGACACACAACTGATCGCCCCAATACAGCAAAAATATATCAATTTGGGAATAACACCTTTATGACACACAACTGATCGCCCCAATACAGCAAAAATATATTAATTTTGGAATAACGCCCCTATGACACACAACTGATCGCCCCAATTTCAGGGAAAAATCTTGATTTGGGAAAAACACCTTTATAACACACCACTGACCGCCCCAATATCAGGGAAAATATCTTGATTTGGGAATTACACCTTTATGACACCCAACTGACCGCCCCATATCAGGGAAAATATATTGATTTGGGTAAAACACCTTTATGACAGACAACTGAGCGTCCCAATATCAAGGAAATATATTGATTTGGGAATAACGCCTTTATGACACACAAATGACAGCTCCAATATCAGCGGAAATATATTGATTTGGGAATAACACCTTTGTGACACACAACTGAGCGTCCTAATATCAGGGAAAATATATTGATTGGGAATACCGCCTTTATGACACACAAATGACCGCCCCATATCAGGGAAAATATATTGATTGATTGGGAAGTGACGTTCTTTAGTTCCACCTCACTCTGGCCAAAACTGTAAATGATTTTGTTATATATATATATATATATATATATATATATATATATATATATATATATATATATATATATATATAAATTAAGATGACACTGACACGTGTTAAGTTTTTAGAATTAATGAAAAATCAACAACGTTGTCGAGTTTTAATTTTTTATTACTTTTGCTCACCAAAAACCTAAAACAAATTAAGCACGTGACAAGTATGCAAAAACACAAAAAAATGGATATAATGTAATTAAACATTTTTATTTTTTAATTATATCTAAAAAAAGAATCATTTAACGAAGAAAAAATATGCTGATGTTTGTGTAATTGGAATATTTAAAATATAAAAATGGTTTAATATTAACGCAATAAAACACCTGCGGATAAATAAAAAATCAACGAAAAGATTGTTTCCATGTGATTTAAATTCATTTATTCCGTAAGCATGCACTGATAGGTAACATAATACTTTTATTTTTTACTTTTCTTTTTGTATGGCGGTACATTATAACACATAACAGTGTATGAGTGGAGTGGAGTAATGGTGTTTTACGACCAAGTCAAGAATCTATCACTTATTTCGAGGCGGTCAGTTCTGGGATGGTGGAGGAAACCGGAGTGCCCGGAGAAAACCACCGACCTTCGGCAAGCAAATTGACAAACTTTCTCACATCAGGTTCTGTCCCGAGTGGGACTCGAACCTAGGCGGTGAGAGGCACTGTGATCCGTAAGCGCGTGCTTTAGACCACTCGGCCACCGAGGCCCCCATTACAGTGGATGACATATAGTGTATCAGAAGCTTCAACCTTTTGGAAAGATAATTTAAAAGTGTCATGTGCTGATTTTGAATTTCTATTAAAATAATGCAACTCAGCACATTACAAAAGCACTAATGATACGTTCAGTAAGGTATATTTTAAATCGAAACCAGAAGTTTAACATTGCAAAACAAAAGAAAAGAAAAAAAGAAAAGAAACGATGTGGAGATGAAAGTGCAAAGACAAACTTTTAGAATGTTCGCATTACATTAACCTGTTTTAGCCGTTGTGATACAATATTGTCGACCTAATGACGGAACCAAAAATTAACATGCGCAGACAAAAACGCAAAATTAGCATGTGCTTTAGATCTGTAAGCCACCAAGGAACCTTGGCGGTGAAAGACGCTGTGGTGGTCGTAAGTCGGCGTTAAAGATCACTCCGCACTGACTAAATCATATGAAAAAAAACAACAAATTACTCCAGCCGTAATGGACCACAATATGAAACAACCCACTGCTATGGACACATACTGAATACAAAATATCAAAATAGAGTTATCGCATACACATTGTGTGGTGTAAGTTTATTTCAGACCACGTTATCACATACACATTTTGTGGTGTAAGTTTATTTCAGACCACGTTATCACCTACACCTTTTGTGGTGTAAGTTTATTTCAGACCACGTTAACACATACACCTTTTGTGGTGTAAGTTTATTTCAGACCACGTTTCCACATACATTTTTTGTTGTGTATGTTTATTTCAGACCACGTTACCACATACACCTTTTGTGGTGTATGTTTATTTCAGACCACGTTACCACATACACCTTTTGTGGTGTATGTTTATTTCAGACTACGTTATCACATACACATTGTACTGTGTAAGTTTAATTCAGACAACGTTATCACATACACCTTTTGTGATCTAAGTTTATTTCAGACTACGTAATCACATACACATTGTACTGTGTATGCTTATTTCAGATCACGTTATCACATACACATTGTACGGTGTAAGTTTATTTCAGACAACGTTAACACATACATCTTTTGTGGTGAAAGTTTATTTCAGACCACGTTTTCATATACACCTTCTGTGGTGTAAGTTCATTTCAGACCACGTAATCACATACACCTTTTGTGGTGTAAGTTTATTTCAGACCACGTAATCACATACACATTGTACTGTGTATGCTTATTTCAGACCACGTTATCACATACACATTGTAAGGTGTAAGTTTATTTCAGACCACGTTATCACCTACACCTTTTGTGATGTAAGTTTATTTCAGACTACGTAATCACATGCACCTTTTTTGATGTAAGTTTATTTCAGACCACGTAATCACATACACATTGTACTGTGTATGCTTATTTCAGACTACGTTATCACATACACATTGTACGGTGTAAGTTAATTTCAGACAACGTTAACACATACACCTTTTGTGGTGAAAGTTTATTTCAGACCTCGTTATGACATACACCTTTTGTGGTGTAAGTTTATTTCAGACCACGTTTTCATATACACCTTTTGTGGAGTAAGTTTATTTCAGACCACGTTACCACATACACTTTTTGCGGTGTAAGTTTATTTCAGACCACGTTATCACATACACATTGTACGGTGTAAGTTTATCTCAGACCACGTTATCACATACACATTGTACTGTGTAATTTTATTTCAGACCACGTTAACACATACACCTTTTGTGGTGTAAGTTTATTTCAGACCACGTTATCACATACACCTTTTGTGGTGTAAGTTTATTTCAGATCACGTTATCACATACACATTGTACTGTGTATGCTTATTTCAGACCACGTTATCACATACACATTGTACGGTGTAAGTTTATTTTAGACCACGTTATCACATACACCTTTTGTGATGTAAGTTTATTTCAGATCACGTTATCACATACACCTTTTTTGATGTAAGTTTATTTCAGACCACGTTATCACATACACATTGTACGGTGTAAGTTTATTTCAGACAACGTTAACACATACACCTTTTGTGGTGAAAGTTTATTTCAGACCAAGTAATCACATACACCTTTTGTGGTGTAAGTTTATTTCAGACCACGTAATCACATACACCTTTTGTGGTGTAAGTTTATTTCAGACCACGTTATCGCATACACCTTTTGTGGTGTAAGTTTATTTCAGACCACGTAATCACATACACATTGTACTGTGTATGCTTATTTCAGACCACGTTATCACATACACATTGTACCAAGTAAGTTTATTTCAGACAACGTTAACACATACAAATTGTACTGTGTATGCTTATTTCAGACCACGTTAACACATACACTTTTTGTGGTGTAAGTTTATTTCAGACCACGTTATCACATACACCTTTTGTGGTGTAAGTTTATTTCAGACCACGTTATCACATACACCTTTTGTGGTGTAAGTTTATTTCAGACCACTTTACCACATACACATTTTGTGGTGTAAGTTTATTTCAGACCACGTTATCACATACACATTATACTGTGTATGTTTATTTCAAACCACGTTATCACATACACCTTTTGTGGTGTAAGTTTATTTCAGACCACTTTACCACATACACATTTTGTGGTGTAAGTTTATTTCAGACCACGTTATCACATACACATTGTACTGTGTAAGTTTATTTCAGACAACGTTAACACATACACCTTTTGTGATGTAAGTTTGTTTCAGACCACGTTATCACATACACCTTTTGTGGTGTAAGTTTATTTCAGATCATGTTATCACATACACCTTTTGTGGTGTAAGTTTATTCCAGACCACGTTACCACATACACCTTTTGTGGTGTAAGTTTATTTCAGACCACGTTACCACATACACCTTTTGTGGTGTAAGTTTATTTCAGACAACGTTAACACATACACATTGTACTGTGTATGCTTATTTTAGACCACGTTATCACATACACCTTTTGTGGAGTAAGTTTATTTCAGACCACGTTACCACATACACCTTTTGTGGTGTATGTTTAATTCAGACCACGTTATCACAAACACCTTTTGTGGTGTATGTTTATTTCAGACCACGTTACCATATATACCTTTTGTGGTGTATGTTTATTTCAGTCACGTTACCACATACACCTTTTGTGGTGTATGTTTATTTCAGACCACGTTACCACATACACCTTTTGTGGTGTGATTTTATTTCAGACCACGTTATCACATACACCTTTTGTGGTGTATGTTTATTTCAGACCACGTTATCACATACACCTTTTGTGGTGTGAGTTTATTTCAGACCACGTTATCACATACACCTTTTGTGGTGTGAGTTTATTTCAGACCACGTTATCACATACACCTTTTGTGGTGTATGTTTATTTCAGACCACGTTACCACATACACCTTTTGTGGTGTGAGTTTATTTCAGACCAGGTTTCCACATACATTTTTTGTTGTGTATGTTTATTTCAGACCACGTTATCACATACACTTTTTGTCGTGTATGTTTATTTCAGATCACGTCACCACAATCACCTTTTGTGGTGTATGTTTATTTCAGACCACGTTACCACATACATTTTTTGTGGTGTATGTTTATATCAGACCATGTTAACATATACACCTTTTGTCGTGTAAGTTTATTTCAGACCACGTTACCACATACACCTTTTGTGGTGTGAGTTTATTTCAGACCACGTTACCACATATACCTTTTGTGGTGTATGTTTATTTCAGTCTACATACTACGATCTGTTTTCTTATCACATATTATTACCTTTCAAAAACACTGAACATTATGTTTTGTATGTTTTTTTTCCGACCTCTGGTTGTATAATAAGTTGTGGATGTCGGACACTGTCTTCATAAAACATCCTTGGTAATTAATTCCAGTTGTTTAAATATTTGTCTTTTCTTTTCTTGTTCTGTCTTGTCTTTCTAAATTCTAATTTACTTTTTGTCTTCTTGGCTGGATTACCTTTTGCATAGTATATATTTTTCAGATAAAAATTTCGGTTTTCGTATAAAACAAATACATATAGTCACAAAATATTTGAAGAACATTCTGTAACTGACACTTCAACAATATCAATTACGCGGCATGCGCACTCGATTTGTCGTTTGTAGAACATCCGGTTTATTCGATGATACTTTTGTTGAACTTTCGAAGTTTTGAACAGTACAGATTTTCAGTTAAAAAATCCATTCTTTTATTTAAAACAAATAGTCACAAAACTTTTGATGAACATTCTGTAACAGACACTTCAACAATATCAATTACCGCATGAGCATTCGATTTGTCGTTTGTTGAACCTCCAGTTTGTTCGGTGATTGATTTGATTACCACTTCGGTTGATGTTAAATTAAAACCCGCTAGGTCGTAATCCATGCTGTTTGCTTTTCTGAGCATATTGTCATTAAATCTACAAAATAATTTGATGATGTGTACCCGGCACTCGGTGAATCGCCATACATACAGGAACGGATTTACGAGGCTGTTGAGTTTCTCTATATAGGCCAAAGCTACGTATAACCGTAAACTATCTTGAACCTTCCTTCCAGTTGTGATTATATAGATGAAATAGGCATTTTTCGGAAAATACATAACACAAAGAGCTCCAACAATGGCTGATATCTTAATAGTGGGTCCAATGTTAAATCTGTGTTTAGTACCTACGCACTTGACCGTCCGATTCTGTTTCAAAATCATCCAAAATATAATTGAATATATGACGATGATGAATAGGAAACAAATGTTTCTGAAAATTAAAGTGATCGATTTATACTCCTCATTGTCGAAACAGATACATGGAACCTTCCTTCTAAACCCGTCTACGTATGACGAGGTTGTGACCAAGAAGGATACAATCCAAGTGAGTACAGATAGAGCTATGGTACGTTTATACGTCACAACAACGTGATATCGGAGGGCCAATGTAAGACTTAAAAGTCTATCGATGGCTAACAGTGTCATGAAAAATAAACTAGCAGTAACCAACATTACACCGATGATACATCGGGATACGCACCATACTGTTACTAAATGGAGGCCATATACCGTTGCTATGGAATCCACAAAGGTGAAGGTCGCCGTAAGTAAATCGGTTACAACCATGTTGATGCAAATAACCTTGATCTGGAAATTCATTCTTCGGCATTTTAATAAAATCATAAGTGCTATTGTGTTTGATATGAATCCTATTATTGAAACTACGGTAACGGAAGTTGCTACAAAACGCATAGCGTTTATACCGTTTCTGATAGGTTTAGTGATATTGTTACTCATTTTGATTGGTTAACGAGTTGATTGGTTTTTTTCTATTTTTAACTTACGTCATTATTTTCCACAATGATTCCTTTAATACTGAAAATAAACAAAAAGAACGAAAAGTCATTAAAATGATAAGGGTTTTAATTACATTTCATAAGTAAGGGGGTTGATAGCTAAAAACGGAATGGATTACCAGTATTTTACCCCCAAGTCGAGATCTTTTTTCTATATTGCATTTAAAAATTCTGAGGCGATGGAGAAAAATGGAGTACCCAGAGAAAAACAACGAACAGACTAACTTTCTTAAAGACACTTGATCCGTTTTTACACGCTTTGGACCTCATGTCCACCAAGGTCCCTGTATGATAAGATTGATTGATTTATTTAATGGGGTTTTACCTCCCAATCAAAAATAATTTACTTATATCGAGATGTACAAACTATAGGTGAAATGGCAGAAATTTTTACTTTTATAGTACGCTTAGGGAAATGTGCAGGTAGGTTTCTTTAGCGTGCCACGCCGACCGTGGCACGGGCAGCGGTTTTTAAGGTGTCATCCGAAGGAATCCATGACTTTAATTTCGAATGCCGATTGCTTTGCAAAAGCACTGTCACTACCAATTTTCAAGTCTTGATCAGATCCGACCGGGGTTCGAACCCCGACCTCCCACATACGAAACGAACACTCTACCAACTGAGCTACCGTAGTGGTCTATTGTATTAAAAGAGTCATATGTCGAACAAATATACAAAAATGGCGATTTCAGCACCAATATAATAGACACGATGTTTACAACTCTAGTAAAAAAGCATTCCGGAAATTAAACCACTTCCACTCACACCCCCAGAGAATGGTATGTTGGATGTTTTGTCTTACCAAAACTTATATATAAACTTCTATATGAAGCCTCAGAAATAGATCAGTTTTTTAATTAAATTATTTTTGGAGTTTTTCCTAAGGTAATTATTATAATAATGATGATGATGATGATGATGATGATTATTATTATTATGATTCCCCACCCAAAGGTGGGGAATCATATTGTTTTCGTTCTGTTTCTTCTTCTTATTATTATTATTATTATTTTTATAATTTTTTTTCTTCCTTAAAATTGTCCGGTGCAGAACTCGGAAACGGTATGATGGGTTTCGATGAAATTTGGTACCAACAATCTGCTATCTTGGTAGATATGGTTAAGTGATCAAATTTTTTTCTATCTCGACGGCTCAGCGGTCGGTGCGTGTAAATTGCGTAATTTAATTCCAAACATCTTTCTGTCCAATACGTACAAAGAGAGATAACTCTTATAGAATCTTCTTCTTTCTTATTCAGTTTCTCAGATATATGAGCGCCCGAAAAAAAATGGGTAATCTGAATTAATGTATACAGTTAAGCACTAAACAAAAATGATTGAATGTTAATGTTAATTAAGTGACTAACCTCTTTCTCACATACATAATTTGTTCTTAATAAATTCTCAGTTACTATGTATTAAATTGTTAAAAATATATCAAATTTTTATCAGCACTGCCAAACAAGTTAAACGCATCATTCATTCTCGTTCAAAATTTTAGGATAGGTTCCTGCACCATTAAAGTTTTACATCCATGGGTATTTATTGGGTGAGGGACAGGAAGATGGGGTCTTAAAAACAAAAATCACCAATTTTTCCTTAAACACTTTGCGGTGTGCTATAAAACCATATATAGGGCTTTGTCATAACTCATAAACTAATGAGATCCCCATCCCTAAAGTATATATTTTCTGGTTCCTAATGATAAAATAAAAAGAATGACACTAATCAAAGACACCTAAGGTCCTTTCCCACTGAAGGGTAGGGCTGGGTGGTGCTAAGTTAATTTTAAACTATTGAAATCCCCACCCCTAATTTATGTATTTTCTGGTTCCTTATGAAAAGTTGAATAGAGTGATATTAATAAAGGGCACCTAAGGTCATTTCCCACTGTGGGTGGTGCTATATACATGTATAGCTTTTAAATAGTTAAAATCCTTTCCACTCATCTGTATATTTTTTTTTGTTCATTATTGACTTTTGAAAAGAGTGATAAAAACCTCCAGGAAATCATTTTCAAGAGAGGGTAGGGGTGGGAAGCCAGAATTCTTAACACCCACCCTCAGTCAAGAAACACTATCTTATGGCATACTTGATTTCATTTCTTAAGGCAAGTTTACAGGATTAAATTCCTATTCAAAGAATTGTAAACAAATTCAATAGCATTATTACATGTTTTGATATGGATAATTGCTTTAATCTCTTTGTCAATTATCCATTAATATGTAGGTTATGGCTACTTCACAGTCATGACACATGTCAATCAAATTTGTTGGTTAAACACCTCACAGTTCGTGAAATAGATTTGCTATCAATCAAAGTTGAATACCTGTCCAATCAAAATACACCAGCTAATAGAATTGCCAATTTAATGGATAAGACCTATGTCAGAAGACAGAACGCATGATTCTGATCTATTAAACTTGTATAATTTACATACATTTCGAATTATAAATTTATACATGCAGATTCGGACTCCCGTGATCAATTGGTTTCTTTTAACAAAAAACATTGTTGCAACAATGGGGTATGAGGGAATGAAAATATATATTAAAATGAATACTACTCGAATTATAATTGTACAATTCGATGTTAACTTTAAATTTACTTGTCTTCCGCCCTTTCTCTTAGTCAGCTTTCGATTACTAGTAATGGATACTATCAATCCATCTCGAGATCAGTCCATCAGCAGGTGTATATTTTAGACAATATATAGATTATGGATGGTGGGGAATCATACGTAACTGGTATCCCAGTTACAATCTCTAGTTATTTTTATTTTTATTATTATTATTATTTTTATTATCATCATCATCATCATCATCATCATCATCATCAACATCATTATTATTATTATTATTATTATTATTATTATTATTATTATTATTATTATTATTATCATCATCATCATCATTATTATTTATAATTATTATTATTATTTTTTTTTTAATTTTTAATTTTGATCTATTAAATTGTGTCAATTTTGGAATGTCAAAAATATTAAGGAAGCTAATCTTAATTAAATTTTTAAAAATATCAATTATTATAATGAAAAAATAAGGATAAAAAGGTTGTGTATATAATAAAGGAAAACATTTCTGAAAAATTATAAAAGTTTAATAAATCCTTAAACATAACAGGCCATTGCGGTAGCTCAGTTGGTAGAGTGCTGGCTCCGTAAGTGGAAGGTCGTGAGTTCGAACCCTGGCCGGGTCTGACCCAAGACTTGAAAGTGGGTAGTGACTGTTCTTTCGCCAAGCACTCGGCATTACGACATGAAAGTCACGGTTCTTTTGGATGGGAACTAAAAATAAATGAGGTCCCGTGTCATGGCAGGCGTGGATTAAGAACCCTGCTGTATAATGGCATCAGCGCAACGCACAGGCAAAATTTTCTGCACTTTCGCCTATAGCTGGCGACGTCTCGATATAAGCGAAATATTCTTGACTGGGACGTTAAACACCACTACTCAACTCAACTCCTAGACATAACGTAATAACATTATCCACTAAAATCAATTTTTAATCATTCATTTTACACCCCTCCCCCACCCTTTTCTCTTCTTTTATTACTACACACGGCTATGATAATGACAAGAACAATATTTTTGTATTTTTTATATTGCATGAGCATGTAAAAAAAAGTTTGCGCAAACTTACAATATTTTCGCGTAAACAATCGAAATATTTTTGCGTGGATACGCGGTTTTTTCTGCACGAGCACGTGATAGTAAAAATAATGCCATGTTAGGCCGCCTAACAAAAGCCTTTTAAGTAATTGAAACAATCATTTAACAAGAAAAAAAATATAAGTCATGAAAATTATTTGTGAAGAAGAAGTTTTTACATAAAGCATAGAATGTTTCCATAATATTGTAAACTTTTAATATATTAATATCTGTGTGTGTGTGTGTGTGTGTGTGTGTGTGTGTGTGTGTGTGTGTGTGTGTGTGTGTGTGTGTGTTGTGTGTCGTGTACAAGCGCGCAGTCAAGGCAACTTTTTGTTAAGGTGCTAGCTCACCATGTCAGTATGCCACAGACAAGCATACCACTGCTCCAAGTTCCTTATCCTGGCACCGTGTGAACCAGTCAATACCCTATCTACCTTACGCCGAGCTCCAGACGAGGAAACATAATCTCAAATTTTTCAGCATTATATTGGACCCGGTCGGGGTTCGTACAGACGACCTCTCGCTCTCGAGCTGGTCGGTCGTTCTATCCCTAAGATACGGAGGTGGTGATTTTCGGATTGGAGCACGTTACCGTTACCGTTAAGATGTACCAACACATACTTAAAAAAAAACGTCCATATTTTAAAAAATCTATATTTACATACCTTTCATTGTCTTTTTTGTAACTTTCGAGATTAAATTTTTTTTTAAATCTAAACACAAAAATGTCGACTAGACACTTAAACAGGAAACTAGGATCACGATTTCATTGCCTAAAAATAAATTCTTAATGTGTCTGAGTCAGGTATCGTATACATTAAAAAACGAATACAAAATGCATTAAAACCGATTTATTTCAGACACATTAATTTCAAAATATTTGTAAAGAAATAAAATAATGTCTTAACTCAGAGAACCTGGTTTATTATTATTATTATTATTATTATTATTATTATTATTATTATTATTATTATTATTATTACAATTATTATTATTATTATTATTATTAATGCATTATTATTATTATTATTATTACATGCATTATTATTATTATTATTATTATTATTACATGCATTATTTTTATTATTAATGCATTATTATTATTATTATTATTATTATTATTATTATTATTATTATTATTATTATTATTACAATTATTATTATTATTATTATTATTATTATTATTATTACAATTATTATTATTATTATTATTAATGCATTATTATTATTATTATTATTATTACATGCATTATTTTTATTATTAATGCATTATTATTATTATTATTATTATTATTATTATTATTATTATTATTATTATTATTACAATTATTACTATTACTATTATTATTATTATTATTATTATTATTATTATTATTATTATTATTAATGCATTATTATTATTAATGCATTATTATTATTATTATTATTATTATTATTATTATTATTATTATTATTACATGCATTATTTTTATTATAAATGCATTATTATTATTATTATTAATGCATTATTATTATTATTATTATTATTATTATTGTTGTTGTTGTTGTTGTTGTTGTTGTTGTTGTTGTTGTTTTTACATCTGCATTATCATAAAATATGGTACGTGCATTTTGATACAAAAAGAGTGTATCGGAGTAATGGTGTTTAACGCCCCAGTCAAATTTTTTGTCACTTATATCGCAGTGGTCAATCCTGAGATGATGCAGAAAACCGGAGTTCCCGGGAAAACCCACCGACCTTCAGTGAGCGAACCTTCTCAAAGAAAGATCTGCCCGAGCGAGATTCGAACCTTTTTCCGGGAGAGACACTGTGATCTGTAAGCGCGCTATAGACCACTCGGCTACCAAGAGAGGCTCTGGTTTCGAATGAAGTAATCTATTTCTATGTTCTGCACCAAAAAGACGTTCATGATGCTACAAAATAATTTTAATACAAACTGGGCTGGTAGAGCACTCGCCTTTGTGTGTAAGGTCCTGGGTTCGATCCCCAGTTCGACCCTATATTTCAATTTTTCCTGTTACATATGTTTATTTTAAAAAACAGGATGTCGTCAATTATAAACTACTATTATTACAATCTATCCGTCTTATCTTGCATTCTTATGTCACGTGTTTGCACACTACTGCGACCATCAACATGTGCAGACCAACTGCTCTGCAATATAGGTCGATAATTATACTAGGTCTCACCCGGATCTGTGATTTTGACTACTGGACCTCTAGTCTGGGAGTCATCCTAACTAAAAATAGCGCTCGGCTTGACAAATGCTCAATAGTTCAGCAGAATTATATTACTTTCATGATGTAGGCCTGACTCCAGCTTACCGAGACCACCGCGGTAGCTCAGTAGGTAGTGTGCTCGCTCCGTTAGTAGAAGGTCGTATGTTCGAACCCCGGCTGGGTCTGACCCATGAATTGAAAGTCGGTAGTGACTATTTTTTCGCCAAGCACTCGGCAGTTAGAAATGAAAATTACGATTCTTTAAGATTGGAATTTAAAATAAACGAGGTCCTGTGTCGCGGCAGACATGGCACGATAAAGAACCCTGCTGTATAACGTCATCAGCGCGTCACGCAGGCAAAATTTCTGCACTTTCGCCTATAGCTGGCTACGTCTCGATATAAGTGAAATATTCTTGACTGGGACGTTAAACACAATTACTCAACTCAACTCAACTCCAACTCCGACTCACTGAATAGTGGCTGGTAATTTTTTTATAATATTTAATAATAATGGATTAAAACGAAGTTGGTATTATTATTATTATTATTATTATTATTATTATTATTATTATTATTATTATTATTATTATTATTATTATCCATGTAAAAGATTTGATTTGATTTGATAAATACGTCCGAGTCAATAATATTTCACTATGGAGACGTCACCAGCTGCAGGTGAATTGGCAGAAACTTTTACCTATTAAAGTGTGCTAAGGGCAATGTGCAGAATGGTTCTTTAACGTGCTACGCCTGTCGTGACATGGGACATCGGATTTTAAGGTCTCACCCGAAGGACCTCGTGACTTTTATTTCTAAATGCCCGGAGTACTTGGTGAAAGAGCAGTCACTACCTTTTTGGTCAAGTCTTGGTCAGACCCGGCCGGAGTTCGAACCCCGATCTCCATCATTCGAATTGAGCACTCTACCAACAGAGCTACCGTAGTGGTAGTTGTTGAAAGGTAAATTAAAACAACATATATCAAAATTTGCTAAGTTGATACTTACTTTTATATAATCAAGCATCCTGTTATCATCGTTGTTCATAATAATCCTTATTAATTATAAAAAATTTCAATTCTTTCACTCTAGAAAACGTCGGAATTTTAAAATAATAATAATAAACAAACAAATGCGGAATCCAATGTTCTATGTATAAAAATTGCATCCGGTTAAGCAAACGAACAGCACTAACATTGGAAAAAATTCTGTTAAATTATCAAAAAATATGTGTTAAATTATGAAAAAAATATAATTCCAGGAAAATGTCACATTGACATCTCGGTTGAAACTTTGGAAATGACCGGTTACAGATCCAGTGTCTAAATTAAAATAACTTCAAACAAATCATAAATCATGAAAACTTTCATTTCCGTCTAAATAATTTCACGTCCATCAATCGAGAAATGAATACTTTAAATAAGGTAGAGAAATATTGATTGAAATGTAAATAAAAAATATTAATAATTTCGTAGAATATATTTTATAAAAATTTAAATTGAAGGTTCATAAATCATGATTATTTCCCTTTCCCGCCAAAAAAAGGCTACCACTTCCATCGGAAAATGTAAATTTCAGAATTCAAGATTCACTCTTTTAACATCAGAATAGATGTTTTAAAGGCAAAATCATTCCAGTGATAAAATATATGTTATCATACATAATCAATATTTAAGCTTAAACTTCTTTAATAAAATAAAAACCGACGAATCATATATTTATATAACAAATAAATCATTTATTTTTTCCCAGATAAGTATGAAGTATAGCAGTTATACGACCGTTGTCCTTGTTGTCGGTGTCAATGACGTCATATTTTTTCTGCTACGATTTTGAGTTACATCATATTGACGACATGTTATAATTGTTTTCCTATTTTTAAGTTTGTAATTTTAAACTTTTTATAAGAAATATCGGCGATATATCACTATTATTAAAAGGCAGGATAACTCTTTGAACAAGCTCAAAATAACATCGTCATGTTTTAAGAGAAATATCAGCGATATATCGCGATTATTAAAAGACAGGATAGCTTTTTGAACACGCTCAAAATAACACGGTCATGTTGAAAATAGAGAAATAAGGATATATCACGATTATTACAAGGCAGGATAACTCTTTGAACACGCTCACAAATAACCCGGTTATGTTCTAATAGAAATAAAGGCGATATATCGCGATTATTACAAGGCAGAATAGCTCTTTGAACCCGCTCAAAAATAACACTGTCATGTTTTAAGAGAAATATCAGGATATATCGCGATTATTACAAGGCAGGATAACTTTTTGAACACGCTGAAAATAACACTGTCATGTTTTAAGAGAAATATCAGAGATATATCGCGATTATTAAAAGGCAGAATAGCTCTGAACCCGCTCAAAAATAACACTGTCATGTTTTAAGAGAAATATCAGGATATATCGCGATTATTACAAGGCAGGATAACTTTTTGAACACGCTGAAAATAACACTGTCATGTTTTAAGAGAAATATCAGCGATATATCGCGATTATTAAAAGGCAGGATTGTTTTTTGAACACGCTCAAAATAACACTGTCATGTTTTAAGAGAAATATCAGCGATATATCGCGATTATTAAAAGGCAGGATTGTTTTTTGAACACGCTCAAAATAACACTGTCATGTTTTAAGAGAAATATCAGCGATATATCGCGATTATTACAAGGCAGGATAACTTTTTGAACACGCTGAAAATAACACTGTCATGTTTTAAGAGAAATATCAGCGATATATCGCGATTATTAAAAGGCAGGATTTTTTTGAACACGCTCAAAATAACACGGTCATGTTTTAAGAGAAATATCGGCGATATATCGCGATTATTACAAGGAAGGATAATTTTTGCTCAAAATGACACTATCATGTTTTGATAAAATTATTTGCGATATATCGTGATTATTATAAGGTAGGATAAATAAAGAGTATCGAAACAACTGAAACACCTTTATGTTGAACATTTCTCAGTTAATTGAAAATGGGACCAAATTCAAAATTTGTGGTAGAAACTAATTCATGGAGGGGAAAACGGTGGATTTATGTATGGACCGTTTAAAAAGGTTCTAGAGATGATGATTATATTTTTGTTACCATGCATGCAAACAATACCCTCAAAGAGCATAAATATGTTTAATCCCACAAGGGAAAATTACATGTTCAAAAACAAAGAAAAACAAATCATCACATTCACGCCGTCTCACGCTGTTTATGTCGTAAAGAACCTAATATTAGGATATATTAGTTGTACACTTTTTCATCGATTCGGAACGAATAATCTACATGTGGTAGCAACCTAGTTGTCGACATTTTTAACATCACTCTTACAATTTCTGCTTTATACTTGCAAAATAAAAATGCGTTACCAGGCGTGATACTTTAGCTCAGAAGGCGACTATGGAAATTGTTTACAATTTTCTGCATTTTTTAAATTTAAAAACCATTACTCTTGGGCTTCCGTATCTGCTACACCAACTTCCTCTAACTCTTTTTCTGGGACCTGGAATTTTGTACTGCTATTCCAAGCAAGCAGTCAGGGTGTAACAGGGTGTAAAGGACTCTAAAGTGAATAATACAGCTGGCACGTAATGATCCTACTAGAGATGCAAAGTGGTTATATCTACATTTCCTGACAAACAATTGTTCTTAACTTATGTAAGACGTATCAGTACTGCCATGTGCTGATTTTGAATTCATTATTTCAATAGAAATTCAGAATATGCACATATGTACAGATACGGGTGCAACAGTGAGACATATATAATACAAATACCAGTTAAATTTTGATGTGCCAGATGTGCACATTTTGGAAATTAATTCCTCATCAGTGACACTAAGACCAAAAAAATGATACATAAAAAATATAAGCCAAACAGTTGAAAATAATGAATCTAAAGTTTCAAAATTATATAAATCCAAATCCAGCTAAGGAATGCTTTGCATGAGGGAACAGACCTTAGTTTTAAATAAATTTCAAATTTTAGACGACTGAAAATTTTGATAAATTGTATATTTTCTGACAGCACAAAGAACTGCCTACTGAGTTATGGATACCCTCGGGGAGTTTTACTCCACCAGCAGCGGTACCCGCTCAGGCGTAGTAAATATATAATACAAATACCAGTTAAATTTTGATGTGCCAGATGTGCACATTTCGGAAATTAATTCCTCATCAGTGACACTAAGACTAAATTAGATAATTCAAATTTTTTTGAGTTTTAACTGGCAGTTTGAATTTTCTAAATCAGATGAATATATGGTTGTTTAAAAATAAAATAATATAAAATGGTTGTTCATATATAAATGCATGTGTACTGTGAAGTCCGGAGAAATCAATGATACTCGTCTCGTGTTTTAGAAATTGGTTAATCCAAAATTAAATCTTAGATTGGGAGAAAAGATTGGTTTTTGATTGCAGTAAACCTTTCATCCACCAAACATACAAAAGCTCAGTTGGTAGAGTGCTAGTTTCGTATGTGGGAGGTTCGAAGGTTCGAACCCCGGCTGAGACTTGAAAATTGGTAGTGACTGTTTCTTTCGCCAAGCACTCGGCAATTAGAAATGAAAGTCACGGGGTGTTTCGGATGAGACCTAAAAACCGATGCCCCGTGTCACGACAGGCTTGGCACATTAAAGAACTCTCCCTGCACATTTTCCTAATCTCGATGCAAAGGCCAAACTTTCTGCCGCTTCACCTTTAGCTGGTGACGTTTGAAGTAAGTGAAATTTTCTTGACTGGGACGTAAAATCCCGTTAAATCAAATCAAATCTACCATTCATATTAACCTTTCCTCTGACTTAACTTGAACATTGTTCAAAAAAATTATCTAAGGATCTAGATAAAACAGCGAGTGGAAGACTTCCGTATCTGCTACGTATCTGGGAGGTTCGAGGATTCTATAATATCTAAGAATGCTGTCTAGATGAAACAGCGAGTGGAAGACTTTAATATCTGCTTCGTATCTGGGAAGTTTGAGGGTCCTATAATAACAAAGAATGCTATCTAGATGAAACAGCGAGTGGAAGACTTTAATATCTGCTTCGTATCTGGGAAGTTTGGGGGTCCTATAAAAACTAAGAATGCTATCTAGATGAAACAGCGAGTGGAAGACTTTCATATTTGCTTCGTATCTGGGAATTTCGAGGATTCTAAACTAACTAAGAATGCTGTCTGGCTAAAACAGCGAGTGGAAGACATCCGTATCTGGTTCATTAGCTTCCTCACACTGTTCCAAAAGCTGAAACCTTGCCTTTTTGAAAGAAAGCAGTCAGTAGTTCATGAATGTAGGTTTCATTTTAAAAATGTTTATTTATGAATGCACCTAAAAATAGATGTAGTCACTCAAAGTCACGACCATCTGAGAAGAAAACTCTGGAAATTGCAATAAATGGTACCTCGTCATTTCCGCGCTAAAAATTGTTGGTAAAAATTAAACTGATTATAGAAAGAGAAACATAAAAGAAAAAAAAATAGGACAGAAAAAGATAACGGTAACAAGTAACACAATTATCAATCACCAAAGGACTCATTTTTTTGTAGAGAAATATTCTTATGTAATTGTGTAACTCGAATGAAGTTGATGACTGTTTACCTACGGGTGTCTATGATTCTATACAGTAAATGTTTGCATCTGATGAAGGCATTGCTTAAGAAACTTTTAAAGCTCAGAAAGTAGTACCGTTTATCAACGCATGATCAAAAATATTAGATATTGTCCCACTTGGATAAAATAATCAGCAAGTGTAAGGTAAACCAGATACCGGGTTATTTTTGCGGTCTTAAATTTTGGCAATTTTGATGAAAAAGGTTAGTTGTAAATTTCGGCGTATTAATTTTGGTGATTTTAAATGTCGGTGAACAATTGCGGCTACCTTTGTACTATCCTCATTTGGTAAAATTTGTTTTGGTTTGAAAAACTTAAAATACTCATTGTTAAAAGTCAGAAATGTGTGTGTAGCTTTTAAAGCAATAAAACATTTACAAACTTTAGATAAGTACTAATCGTGTAAAAACTACTTACTACTTGAATTTATGGTTGGGTACTTACAGAACTCAGACTAAACTATGGCGAAACATTAATCACTAAATTTTCCCTAATTTTTGGCGATTTTGAATTAACCGCCAAAATACTCCAAAAAAAGAACCCCTCTAAAATTTCCCGCTTTACGGTACTTCTGTAAATATATAAGATTTATGGCTTGGTTGGTGTGACCGTAAGGATCTGTAAGCTTAGTCGACATGGTGATTAGAAGTGTATCGGTCTGGGTAGCTCAGTTTGTAGAGCACTCGCCTATAGTGCGGGAAGGTCCCGGGTTCGATACCCGGTCCGACCCTGCATTTTCTCCCTCCTGTTACACTTTGGTGGTCAATGTGGCCCTCGGAAGTGATGGACTAACATATATGCGGCCGTATAAAGTCCATCCGAGGGAATTTGAGATTTCCCATAGGACCATGGGGAACTTAAGAATAACATGGAAGGAATGTAGCGGTCTGGGTAGCTTAGTTGGTAGAGCAATCGCCTATAGTGCGGGAGATCCCGGGTTCGATTCCCGGTCCGACCCTGCATTTTTTCTCCCTCCTGTTACAGAAGTACAGTTATAGTAGATAACTTGGGTATAAATTATATTTGATTCATTACTACAGTTGATGAGAGTCCTCTAGGGCATGAATTGGTACCTTGGTTTTGGGGTAGGTGTCCAGAGTTTTTCAGTCATTGATAAAAATATAAAAGACAAGAGATTGTTTTGACTGCGTCTATTGGAATCATTCATGGAAAGAAGGAGGCTACATCAACGGAGATCTGGTGAAGATAGATGCAATCAGCCAAACCCATCTTCTAAGGCCAATTTTTAGCTCACCTGTCCAAGTGAGCTTATGTCATGGCGCAGCGTGTCCGTATGTGCTTGAATGCGTCTGTAACTCACATTTTAGACAACTCCTCAGAAACTACCAGGCCAATATTGATCAACCTTCACTTGAAGGTGAAGGGTTATTGGGAGGGCGCTTTCCAAAGAATGATTTACAACAAGACGAGGGATTAGTCTATAGGATTTAAAATTTAAAAGTATGTTACATACATATTCATAATGATAAAATCTAAAGCTACTATCATTTTGAAAAACCCCTACGGTAGCTCAGTTGGTAGAGTGCTCGCTCCACAAGTGGGAGGTCGTTGGTTCGAACCCTGGCCGGGTCTGACCCAAGACTTGAAAGTGTGTAGTGACTGTTCTTTCGCCAAGCACTCGGCATTAGGAAATGAAAGTCATGGTTCTTTCGGATGGGAACTTAAAATAAACGAGGTCCCGTGTCATGGCAGGCATGGCATGATAAAGAACCCTGCTGTTTAATGCCATCAGCGCAACGCACAGGCAAAAATTCTGCACTTTCGTCTATAGCTGGCGACGTCTCGATATAAGTTAAATATTCTTGACTAGGACGTTAAACACCATAACTCAACTACTATCATTTGTAGAATTTTATATGGTTAAAATCTCAATAAAACATTGCATTATATGTTTAACACATTTAATCCATTAGGTTTGTCTCCGTATAACTCTATACAAACATAGAAAAGTCGATGAAAATCAACACGTTTTATAATAAATACACATAGAGCGCATGTCTCTCCATTAAATATATTTTGAATACAAAAACTACCTTATTTTATAGTAAGATATGTGAGGTTAATGGAGAGATATGTGCTGATACTGAATTTTGTAAAAATCAATGTTTAGAGAGTTACCCCAATTTAAGTCTTAGTCTTTCTGTACCGTATTGCACTCATACTTGATAATAATAATCTAACGTTGTCAAAAATTGCCTACGTGGTGTAGTGGATATACGTAAGAACTATTATGTCTTACGTTGTGGGTTCGAACCCCCCCCCCCCCATCCCATTACATGACCTATTACATGCTAAATTCAATCCCGCCACACGTCTAGTAAACAATACAACTGCTGGATTAAATACAAAACAACTGATGATCCCATTTGCGGGTGGTATTGTGAGTGTAAATGCGGTGCCAGAACCATAGATTGTTGTGCACATGTTGCCGCTATTTTGTGGTATGTGGGATATGCACGTAATATGCCTCATACTCTTGTTTAGTGTAAGCCAAATAACCTCGTTGATGCCGCTGGATTTATATAAAATGGTATAAATAAATGTTTATGAACACTTGTATTTGCCTCTTTGATTTTACGAATTATATATATATATATATATAACATTGACATTCTTCTCCGAAACACTGAATAAAATGTAACTGTGTTGAAAGCAACATTCTGTCTAAATCAAAATTCTTTACATTTCAGTTGAACTGTAAATAGCTAAGATCTCAATGTATTTTATTTAAAGTACCAATTTTTGTATATCTTGTGTCCGTGTAAAGAAACCAACTTCCTTGAATGTCTTCTATCATTGATTTCATCTAAATACAAGTATGACGACCTAAATCGAAGGTATTCTGCCATGAAATCACACAGACCTATTGTCAATAGACAATGTGCAACGTATATATTTACATAGTGATTAATTTATATTTAGCCTCGAGGTAGTGACACGTACAGATGCCTGAAAAGGGTGTAACATAGTTTCTTGCGTATTTATTCATATAGGCGAATAACTCTTTTTTTGGGGGAAACATTCTTTGTACTTTTGTGTGCCGTAGCTTTAGAAAGTAGGTCACTGTGACCTACATTTAAAAAAAAAACTTCTCCTCTGAAACCAAAAGTGGTAGAAAAAACCCGATTTTGTTTTCAGACACTCTAGGGTCTTAAGTATATACTTTGTACAAATCGTAAAATTCCACTAAAAATAGGTTACGCGTTTTTACCTTGAACTTTAAAAAAAAAGATTCAGATGACTATTTCAACAAATAGTGACATAGGGATTGAAGTTTATGTTATTTCCTTGAAATGACCTTCAAATTGGGTCAAGGTCAGAATTCAAGGTCATGACCTATTTTGTGATTTTTGCAGTTTTAGGCTATTTTCTTGAAAACTAAAGATAGATTACAGCAATACATTGCAAAAATGTTCAGAAATCTAACAAGTTACAAAGTTTCTTACATGTAACAATATGTTAATTCATGTAGGAGTTGTTGCCCATGAAATAATATTTTTTGGTTGAAAATACTAAAATTTTGAATTATCTTGAAGACTATTAACTTTTTGTATAGAAATATATATTGAAATATTGTAGGTATTGATATGATGATCAGTTTGATAAATGACTCAAGGTCATAGGTTCAAAGTTCAAGGTCATAGAATTGTTAATTATCTTGGAGACTGAAATTGTTAATTATCTTAAAAACTATGAACCGTTTGTAAAGGATGTATATTAGAATATCGTAGGTATTGATATTTTGATCATTTTGATATATGTTTCAGACCTTACGTCCAAAGGTCAAGGTCATAGAATTGTTAATTATCTTGGAAACTACTAATTTTTTTTAATATACATGTAATTAAAATATTGTAGATATTTATTGATATGCCGTTCATTTTGGTATATGGTTAAAGGTCAAAGGTCAAGGACATAGCTGCATAAGTTTAGTGAAATGGCTAGTGATTTGGAAATTATTTATCATACTATAGTTACCATATGCATATTAGCTTCTTATAAATAAAATGTGACTAGATATTTTTGAGTAAGTTTTACGGCAGTTCTTAACTTGAGAAAACTTTTTAAAAAATTCTGTAATTAATATATTGTCTTTTGCACTTTGCAAACAATTTTCGAAATATCACCAGGTCAGCATTAATGCCCATGGGCCTCTTGTTACTTTAAGGTGTCATTGTTGTTGCGATCCATCTTCGTCCACCGTGCGTTTTGCATCGTGCGTAAACTTTTAACATTTTAATCTTTTTTATCCTTTCAGATTTTTACAAATGATGAAGTTATGTGCCCTTGGGACCCGTCAATGTGGGAAATAGTGAAAAGCTTTAAAAATTTTCTCATCTGAATGTACAAGAGGATTACCTTAGTTATTTTATTTATAACATTGTTAAGTCATCTAGTTGTAGATTTTTACAAATGATAGCCATGGGGCTCAAAATGGGAGAATGGAAAGACACTTAGTGAGGAAATTGAAAAACTATGTACTTGTCAATATACCTTGAAAACCATTAACTTTTTGTATAGACGTGTATATGTATGTTTTGAAATTAAAAATCATTTCAATATTTGGTTCAAGATCATAAGTTCAAAGTTTAAGGTCCCCGCTGCAAAAGTGGACTAATATTGTTTATTATCTTGAAAATTATTAACTATTTGTATAGGTATGTATAATAGAATATTGTATGTATTGTTGTATCATTTTGATATATAGTTCAAGGTCACATGTTCAAAAGTCAAGGTCATAGCTGCATATGAAGACTGAAATTGTGAAGTAGTTTGAAAACTATAAAATTTTTTGTATGGGCATGTATATAAGAATAGAATATAGTAGGCTTAGACATGACAATCATTTTGATATATAATTCAAGGTCGTTGGTTCAAATCTTAAGGATATTCTACATAAGTATACCGAAAAAGTTAATTATTTAGAAATTATTCATTGTACTATAGTTACTACATGCATATTTAGTACATTATAAATGAAATGTAACTAGATATTACTGATTAAGTATTTTGACAGTTCTTAATTTGGAAAGTTACTGTACTAATATATTGTCTATTGTACTTTTACAAAGAATTTTGGACATATCTTCAGGTGAGCGTTAAGGCCCATGGGACTTTTGTTTTATAATTCCATCTTTAGAGGGTGCCTTTGTTGGAAACTGAGATCATTAGAAAACAAAATATTACATTTAAATAATTCGAACGCTGGTTCCAAGTAATTCCATATTCTTTTGTGAAAAAAAACGAAGACCGTTGATCAACAACACACGCCAAGTGCAATGACTGATTCATAGATTACTTCAAGGCATAAAGAACGCAATGGCCAAATATCAAACATAACCAATTTCCAGAATCCAGGTGAGTCCATAAAAAAATGCTTGCTTTGATAAGACATTTTTAAACTCCTACATTCTTGTTGAAATGATGATATTTTAACTTGTTGAAAGATTCCAGATCCCTAAAGGTTTTTTTTTTAAATTTGAAAACACCGGAGTCCAACCCAGCAATCCGAAAATCTTTGTATCGCATTTTGATCTAGACTTGGAAAATGAATTATCACGTAGTGAAAACCGTTGAGATTGTTTTGAACAATATTCCAGTAAAAGCCAAAAGATACATGGATTGCAGATATGATGCGATTCAAGACCATGTCAATCTTCAAAATATAAAATGAGTTTCTCAGCGGCTAAATATCATCCTATGATGGACACAGACGGGTTAATCCAGGATGAACTGGTGACTTTGTAGTATAATTGAAAATTGAGGAAAGTTTGAATCAACAACAAAACAAAAGCAAGGAAATAGACATACGTCCTTGTAATATACTGCAGAGCTAAGAAAGAATACACCGGAACATTTTATTGTCAACCACATTGATTGCAAAATTCTCTTACTCCTAATAATTCAACTTAATTTTACTGTTTTTGTGGGAAATGGGTATCTGCTACAGTATTGACTGAAGACACTTTAGAGGAGTACTTCGGACTTTCAAATTTTTTTTCAAAGTCGTCAGTTTACACGATCAATGCTGCGAACAGATGCGTTATTTTTCGATTTTTCAGGATGAAGTTTATACAATGCCATGAGCACTAGTCGAGTATCAACAGAACAGATGTCGAAAGTTACATAGATTTTCAACAACAAGAATCAATGAAAAGCTAGAAGGATTTAAATCTGTTTGGTTCATCTGAAAGAATTCTTTTCGATAGATTGGTGCGGGTGACTTCAACTAGAATGGTTGCGATTCGACTTTGTTGACACGGAACAATATAAATTTAGTGCATATTCAATTTGGAGTAGAATACCGACTTGGATGGATACTAGATTTACTTTGTGTAAACGAGCATTGAGAGACCAACAATCATAACAAAGCCTAGTCATCAAATATCCTTTAAAGATAAAACGTTGGGAGTGTTGTGACAGCTGAAGTTATTCCATACGACGACGAGAAGGCTTGGCCCGGAAGTGATGAAATTCAACTGAAACAGTGATTCACGGTAGTAGCCACGCAAGGACCTGGTGAGTTGTTCTTATATATCAATAAGCCAGTTTCATTAAAGGTAATATTTCCCATATAGCGTGAATAGGGAAAATATTACCGAAAATATGTAATTCCATTTTGTATATAATATATACAAAAACCTGTGTAAATTTTGATGCCCAATATGTGCACATTTCGGAAAATAATTCTTTATCAGAAGCACTAGGGGTCGAAAAGTTTTATGGTTAAAAACATGAGCCAAACAATTGAAATTCGATTAATCTAAAGTTTCAAAATTATATGAATCCAAATGCAGCTAAGGAATGCTTTGCATGAAAGAACAACCCTTAGTTTTAAATTTTGCTAATGGTATCTTTTCTGACAACACAAATAAATAAGAAACAATTCGGTGGTATATTGCGATGAGTCCGAAATTTCAAGATATATTTTGTATCAAAATAAATATGTGTCATGTTTAAAACAAATGTAAGATGATGATTGTAAGTGAGGATACGGATGCTTAACGATTATAGGTGAGGATAAAAATGCCTTACGAAGAAATGAATACACTTTGTATTATTATGTAACTTAATTCCATACTTCATTAAGTTGATTAAATATGAGTAAAATTAAAGGGCATGTATTTCTTACGAAAGCGTGGTAATGACATTAAAACACTAGCAACAATTTTACTAACTTGCTCGTTTAAAACTTCCCTCCTGTAAAGCATTCCTTAGCTGATTTGAATTCATATAATTTTGGAACTTTACGTTCATTAATTTTCAACTCTTTGGCTTATGTTTTTAATCCATGTGACAGTGCAAAATCTGCACTTCTTTTTATATTTATTTTTATTTTATAAGATGTCTCTTTAAAATTAGAATTGTAATAATTTCGTTTTCATATCTGTATTTTATATTTTCTTTAAAACTGTCCGGACCTTAGGATCACTGATGAAGAATAATTTTCCGAAGTGTACACATCTGGTACATCAAAATTTAACAGGTGTCTGTGTTATATATTTACTACGCCTGAGCGGGTACCGCTGCTGGTGGAGTAAAACTACCCGAGGGTATTCATGAAGTCAGTAGACAGTACTTTTTATTGTCAGAAAATGTATCATTTAGCAAAATTTTCAGCCGTCGTAATGATTGAAATTTATTTAAAACTAAGGTTTGTTTCCTCATGTAAAACATTCCTTAGCTAGATTAGGATTCATATACTTTTGGAACTTTAGATATATTAATTTTTAACTGTTAAGCTTAGGTTTTTATATATCAAACTTTTTGGTGCCTAATGTTAGTGATAAGAAATGATTTTTCGAAATGTGCACATCTGTCACATCAAAACTTAACAGGTATTTTTGTTACATATTAACTCATTTAATATGGTTATACAATATGGGATTTAGGTTTAGATTTCTATGATTTTTTGCATTCATTTAAAGTAGCAGGGTATTTATTTCATAGATATTCAATAATTATTTATGGCCCAAACAAGAATAATGTTCTGTTTAAAATTACCACACTCAGGTAGAAAGCATTTACCTGGATAAATCCATAACTTAAGTCACCTGCACTAAACAAAGTATAAAAAAACAACTAAAAGTATTTTTAGTAAATTTTTTTTTGATATGTTTCATAAATACTTTTTATGCACAAAGCTTGCAAAGCATTATAAAATGCATCAAGTTACAAAAAAAAGTATTAACAAGCAATAATACAAATTCAGAATACAATTTATGAAATATTTTTTATAAATATAACAGGTATTTGTGTTTTATTTTTAAAATAAATGTCACTAAAGATGCAAACAACAGTTCCAAGGATTGTTAATGTTTGCAAAGTGGCTGAAGTAAATTGCAATCAATCACAGTTATAAATAAATAATTACAAACTGCGCGTGATGTCCGATTTTATTGTGTTGTGATTGGTCGATGTATTCTGTATGACGTCATTTTTGACAATTTATAACTTTGCACTTTAGTCAAACTACTTTCGGTGTTTTCCGCTGTTAATAAAAGACCAATGTTTACAATGGTGACACACAAACAGCAAAGTAGGTCAACACTCGCGGCATTTTAAAAAGACTTGAAATGATTAAACAACTAAAGAACTGAAAAAATATTATCCGTATTTTAACAATAATATGTGAAAATCAGGTAATAATAATAATATGCAACTAGTAAAATTAAATGGATGACCTTAAATAAGCTGAAAAACAAAATCTGTCTGTAACTTACTGCTGGCTAGCATAGCTGCTTACGGCGAACAAATTCGACAATTTTTGTTAGATGCTTTGCCATTCCTCAAAGCAATAGATGTGCTATCAAATGATGCCGATGCACGGTGTAAAATCTCAACTGTTTACTTGCAAGCATGTCGGTTTTCGGCAAACTTGTTTTAGTAACTGACACGAGGTATCAAGTCATTTTGGCACCAAATCAATTCAGCACCAGTGTAAACAGTCATTTCGGCACCAATTTCAAGTCAATTCGGCACCGACTACGATTTATTCGACCCCCAAAAAAAATTTAATTCAGCACCAGTAAAAAATATATATGATTTGTTTCAAAAAATTATCTTAGGTTTTCATGTGTGTGTGTAGATTTAATATTTGGGGCTTTTTTTAATTTAGTAAGTTTAATTACAAGATGTTAATTTGACATTTATCCAACATATTATGTCACAAATCACTAAACTATAAATAATCTTCATATAACCTCCTTTGAAGTCGGTAACAAAGGCGGCAGAAAGCATGTGATATGAGTCTGAAAATACCTTATTTGGATGGTACAGGTATAAGAAGTTTGATAAGAATTTCATTTCAAGTGTGCGGATCAGGGCTTGTAGAACATAGAAATACAAAATAAGCTATATATGATAATGTTGATGATTATCACTGTTATTGTTTTTAGTCGTAAATTACGATCTTCTTTGGTCTCAGCTAATTTTTCGAATGACCTATTGCCGGTGCCGAATTTACTCGGTACCGAAATGACTTGATGTCGAAATAACAGCATGTTGACGTCACGTACATGTATTTAGCAACAGTGACAGTGAAATTTTACACATTTTCTTTTAAAAATGCATAACAACATTTAAAATTCGTAATAAAAAAATCAAACCTTGTTAAATCACAGTGTCTTTTTATTATAAAACAAAAATTGTTTTTTGACCTACTTTGTGTTAAGTCGTAGGTAACAGATGTTACCTCATTTGGCGGCCATCCAAGTGTCACAGCAAACGTACATAAATAAATACTTTTAATTCAAAGAGGCATTTTTGTACATGATAATATTAAAATGAAGCTGTAAATGAACTTTTTAGGATTAAAACAAAATTCCTAAACCCTATCAGAACAACTTTAATTCTAAACCAACATCTGTTATATTGTGCATGTAGAAATATAGTGAAGACACCATACAGACACAGATGTCGGAACAAAAATCAATAAGTTAAAATAATTACAAAATCACATGCACTTCATGTGCAGAATTTTGAGTTTTTACAAGAATGAAATATTCAAAATTATGCATATAAAAAGAAACATTTAAAATTCTGCCAATAAAATTATAAACACAAACACGTGCTTTGATTTTAAGTAAAGATTCACTGAGTACTTTTTAAAATCTTACTTACAATGTGCAGACTCTAATGTAGATAATTTGTTTTTAACCTTTTCACCTAAAACCACCTAAAACGTGAGGACCCTATGATAGATATGAAACGGTTTTTTAAACGTGCTTTAATTTTTCATTTTTCTGATTTGTTTTTACTTTTATTTAAATTATAAAAATAATTTTTTAAATAGATAATTTCTAATCACGATTGGCGGGATGTATTTCCTTTTATTTACAATGTGAGGACACTATTTTAGATATAAAGGCATTTGTTGTCCCTTTTATTTACAAAGTGAGACACTATTTTAGACATTAAGGCATTTGTTGTCCCTTTTATTTACAATGTGAGGACACTATTTTAGATATAAAGGCATTTGTTGTCCCTTTTATTTACAATGTGAGGACAGACACTATTTTAGTTATGAAGGCATTTGTTAGCCCTTTTATTTACAATGTGAGGACATTATTTTAGATATGAAGGCATTTGTTGTCCCTTTAATTTACAATGTGAGGACACTATTTTAGTTATGAAGGCATTGTTAGCCCTTTTATTTACAATGTGACGACACTATTTTAGCTATTAAGGCAATTGTTGTCCCTTTTATTTACAATGTGAAGACATTATTTTAGATATTAAGGCTTGTGTTGTCCCTTTTAATTACAATGTGATGACACTTTTTTAGATATGAGGGCATTTGTTGTCCCTTTTATTTACAATGTGAGGACACTATTTTAGTGATGAAGGCAATTGTTAGCCCTTTTATTTACAATGTGAGGACATTATTTTAGTTATGAAGGCATTTGTTGGCCCTTTTATTTACAATGTGAGGACACTATTCAGGTATGATGGCATTTGTTACCCCTTTTCTTTACAATGTGAGGAGTCTATTTTAGATATAAAGGCATTTGTTGTCCCTTTTTTTACAATGTGAGGACACTGTTTTAGATATAAAGGCATATGATATCCTTTTTATTTACAATGCGAGTACACTATTTTCGATGTGAAGGCATTCGTTATCCCTTTTATTTACAATGTAAAGACACTATCGTAGACATGAAGGCATTTGTTATCCCTTTTATTTACAATGTGAGGTCACTATTTTAGATATGAAGGCATTTGTTATCCCTTTTATTTACAATATGAAGACACAATTGTAAATATGAAGGCATTTATTACCCTTTTATTTACAATGTGAGTACAATATCGTAGATATGAAGGCATTTGTATCCATAACTCAGTAGGCAGTACTTTGTGCCGTCAGAAAATGTACAATTTATTAAAATTTTCAGTCGTCTAAAATTTGAAATTCATTTAAAACTAAGGTTTGTTCCCTCATGCAAAGCATTCCTTAGCAGGATTTGGATTTATATAATTTTGAAACTTTAGAGTCATTATTTTCAACTGTTTGGCTTATGTTTTTTATGTATCAAACTTTAGGTCCTAGTGTCACTGATGAGGAATGAATTTCTGAAATGTGCACATCTGACATCTAGCACATCAAAATTAAACTGGTATTTGTATTATATATTAACCTTTTTATTTACAATGTGATCACACTATTGTAGATATGAAGGCATTTGTTAGCCCTTTTATTAACAAATTGAGGACTCTATTTTAGATATGAAGGCATTGGTTGTCCCTTTTATTTACAATGTGAGGACACTTTTTTAGATATGAAGGCATTTGTTATCCCTTTTATTTACAATGTGAGGACAATATCGTAAATATGAAGGCATTTTGATATCCCTTTTCTTTACAATATGAAGACACCATCGTAGATATGAAGGCATTTGTTACCCTTTTATTTACAATATGAGGACAATATCGTAGGTATGAAGGCATTTGTTGTCCCTTATATTTACAATGTGATGACACTATTTTAGATATGAAGGCATTTGTTATCCCTTTTATTTACAATATAAAGACACCATCGTAGGTATGAAGGCAATTGTTACACTTTTATTTACAATGTGAGGACAATATCGTAAATATGAAGGCATTTCTTACACTTTTATATACAGTAAAACACTATCGTAGGTATGAAGGCAATTGTTACCCTTTTATTTACAATGTGAGGACAATATCGTAAATATGAAGGCATTCGTTACCCTTTTATTTACAATATGAAGACACTATCGTAGGTATGAAGGCAATTGTTAGCCATTTTATTAAGAATGTGAGGACAATATCGTAAATATAAAGGCATTTGTTAGCCCTTTAATTTACAATGTGAGGACACTATTTTAGATATGAAGGCATTTGTTAGCCCTTTTATTAACAATATGAAGACACTATCGTAGGTATGAAGGCAATTGTTACCCTTTTATTTACAATGTGAGGACAATATCGTAAATATGAAGGCATTTGTTACCTTTTTATTAACAATGTGAGACACTATTTCAGGTATGAAGGCAATTGTTACCCTTTTAATTTACAATGTGAGGACACCATCATAGATATGAAGGCATTCGTTATCCCTTTTATTTACAATATAAAGACACCATCGTAGATATAAAGGCATTTGTTACCCTTTTATTTAAATTGTGGTGACACTATCGTAGGTATGGAGGCAATTGTTACCCTTTTATTTTCAATGTGAGGACACTATTTTAAATATGAAGGCATTTGTAATCTCTTTTATTTACAATATAAAGACACTATCGTAGTATGAAGGCATTTGTTAGCCCTTTTGTTTACAATATGAAGGCACTATCGTAGATATTTAGGCATTTGTTACCCTTTTATTTACAATGTGAGGACACTATTTCAGATATGAAGGCATTTGTTATCCCTTTATTTACCATATGAAGACACTATCGTAGTATGAAGGCATTTGTTAGCCCTTTTATTTATAATGTGAGGAGACTATTTTAGATATGAGGGCATTTGTTATCTCTTTTATTTACAATATAAAGACACTATCGTAGTATGGAGGCATTTGTTAGCCCTTTTATTAACAATGTGAGGAGACTATTTTAGATATGAAGGCATTTGTTAGCCCTTTTATTTACAATATAAAGATTCTATCGTAGTATGAAGGCGTTTGTTAGCCCTTTTATTTACAATAAGATAACACTATTTTAGATATGAAGGCATTTGTTATCCCTTTTATTTACAATTTAAATACACTATCGTAGTATGAAGGCATTTGTTACCCTTCCTTTTTGCAATGTGAGGACACTATTTAAGATATGAAGGCATTTGGTACCCTTTAATGTACAATGTGAGGACACTATTAAATATTAGAAGGGATCTGTTTGCCCTTCTATTTACAATGTGAGGACACTATTTAAGATATGAAGGCATCTGTTACCCTTTTATTTACAATATGAAGACACTATCGTAGATATGAAGGTATTTGTTACCCCCTTTTTTACAATGTGACGACACTATTTCAGATATAAAAGCATTTGTTAGCCCTTTTATTTACAATATAAAGACACTATCGTAGATATGAAGGCATTTGTTACCCTTTTATTTACAATATGAAGATACTATCGTAAATATGAAGGCATTTGTTAGCCCTTTTATTTACAATATGAAGACACAATCGTAGATATGAAGGCATTTGTTAGCCCTTTTATTTACAATATGAGGTCACTTTTAAGATATGAGGGCATTTGTTATCCCTTTTATTAACAATTTGAGGACTCTATTTTAGATATGAAGGCATTTGTTGTCCCTTTTATTTACAATGTGAGGACACTTTTTTAGATATAAAGGCATTTGTTGTCCCTTTTATTTACAATGTGAGGACACTTTTTTAGATATGAAGTCATTTGTTATGCCTTTTGTGTACAATGTGAGGACACTATCGTAGATATGAAGGCATTTGTTACCCTTTTATTTGCAATGTGAGGACAATATCGTAAATATGAAGGCTTTTGTTAGCCTTTTTATTTACAATATGAAGACACCATCGTAGATATGAAGGCATTTGTTACCCTTTGAATTACAATATGAAGACATTATCGTAGGAATGAAGGCAATTGGTGTCCCTTTTATTTACAATGTGATGACACTATTTTAGATATGAAGGCATTTGCTATCCCTTTTATTTACAATATAAAGACACTACCGTAGTATGAAGGCATTTGTTAGCCCTTTTATTAACAATGTGAGGACACTATTTTAGATATGAAGGCATTTGTTAGCGCTTTTATTTACAGTGTGAGGACACTATTTTAGATGTGAAGGCATTTGTTAGCCCTTTTATTTACAATATCAGGAGATTATTTTAGATATGAACGGCATTTGTTAGCCCTTTTATTTACAATGTGAGGAGACTATTTTAGATATGAAGGCATTTTTAGCCCTTTTATTTACAATATTAGGACACTATCTAAGATATAAAGGCATTTGTTACCATTTTATTTACAATGTGAAGGACACTATTTCAGGTATGAAGGCATTTGTTAGCCCTTTTTTTACAATATGAAGACACTATCGTAAATATGAAGGCATTTGTTACCCTTTTATTTAAAATGTGAGGACAATAGCGTAAATATGAAGGCATTTGTTAGCCCTTTTATTTACAATATGAGGAGACTATTTTAGATATGAAGACATTTGTTATCCCTTTTATTTACAATATGAAGACACTTTCGTAGATATAAAGGCATTTGTTACCCTTTTATTTACAATGTGAGGACAATATCGTAAATATGAAGACATTTGTTACCCTTTTATTTACAATGTAAGGAAAATAGCGTAAATATGAAGGCATTTGTTAGCCCTTTTATTTACAATAAGAGGAGACTATTTTAGATATGAAGGCATTTGTTATCCCTTTTTTTACAATATAAAGACACTATCGTAAATATGAAGGCATTTGTTACCCTTTTATTTAAAATGTGAGGACAATAGCGTAAATATGAAGGCATTTGTTACCCTTTTATTTACAATGTGAGGACAATATCGTAAATATGAAGGCATTTGTTACCTTTTTATTTATAATTTGAAGACACTATTTCAGGTATGAAGGCAATTGTTACCCTTTTATTTACAATGTGAGGACACTATCGTAGATATGAAGGCATTCGTTATCCCTTTTATTTACAAGATGAAGACACCATCGTAGATATGAAGGCATTTGTTACTCTTTTATTAACATTGTGGTGACACTATCGTAGGTATGAAGACAATTGTTACCCTTTTATTTTCAATGTGAGGACACTATTTTAAATATGAAGGCATTTGTTGCCCTTTTTTTACAATGTGAGGACACTATTTCAGATATGAAGGCATTTGTTATCCCTTTTATTTACAATATGAGGACACTGTCGTAGATATGATGACATTTCCTTACATTCATGTTCACCTGCTCTGGTTTTCTCTGCCATACCATAATTTGACCATCTCGATGTGAGTTTTTAAAAAATCCTACATATGAGGTAAAATTTACTAGACCATTTTACTTAAACGAGAAAATTAAGAAAGGCTGTAATAATTTTTGTCTGGGTTATTTTAAGATTTTTAATTGGTGTAGAGATCATGTTTAACGCCTGTATTATACCTGTATTATTCTCCATCAAATAAAATCGAATGTTATTTACAATTTTATATATAGAACAAGATATTATTTCTTGGATTGACAATTTCATAATATTTTGTTATTTTATGGCGTCTTTGCACACATTCATTTTATTTTTGATATATTTATAACATTTAAATCATGTTATTTTTACAACACCTAGATCTGTTACGGATCTTAATGGGTTTATTTTGTCATGATGGTACAAATTGAATAACAATGACCATACAGCACGCAAATATGAGAAATTGGAATAAGACAAAAAGAGAGAACACTTTATGGATCAATTTATTATTTTGTAGTTTATTTTTGCCTAGGTTGGTTGGTCTGTTGAATTTTGTTTTACGTTGCACGAGCTAATTTCATCTTTCGAGACGATGTACAAAACACTTACTAGGCTGACGAATCTAAGTAATTTTAACCTCTTCGTCAACTTCGCTGTATATATATATATATATATATATATATATATATATATATATATATATATATAAATATATATATCATATATATATATATATATAGTATAAACAGCGAAGTTGACGAAGAGGTTAAAATTACTTAGATTCGTCAGCCTAGTATATATATATATATATATATATATATATATATATTTATTTACATATATATATATATATATATATATATATATATATATATATATATATATATATATATATATATATATAACCAAAAACACACACATATACTTTGAAATAAATATACAATGAACCCTTTTTTAAATGACCACATTTGTCCCCAAATGATTTGTCTTATAAAGAAATTGCTGTTGTTAAGATATAATGACTTAAATAATGAGTTTCCTTCCCCTGAGAAATCTTTGTGCTTCTACTACATGTACAAAGTATAGTTATATTTTGACCAGTTATACCAAATAAGTTTATCCTTCTTTTTTGTTGATATTAAAATAAACTTCCATAAACCAGTCCCTCTGAATTCCTAACACCGGTCTTTTTTAAGTGTCGAAATTATGTAACATCTTAATAATTTATATCCGAAAACCGGCCTTTGAGAGTTGCAATGCATCAATGAACCGTAACGGACAGGTGATTTTCTGTATGCTTATCCGATTACTGAAAAACAACGTGTCGTAATGCACACATCATTGTTCAGGTAGACCGTATTACCTGTGCAGATATGCTTGAATAAATTATTTAATCGATTTTAGTTTATTTCCTTTATTGTTCGATAATCTAATTATTGCAAGTATTGTCTTTATGATGGTTTTAATTTCTTTATTTCGAGCTCTTAGCCGCAGGTACCCCTCACTTGATTAGGATCAAAACGTTTTATAAATATTTATGTTTATATCACCCACGCAATGCAAAAAATATTAAGGATTTTGTTTTTCTTTTTTTTTAAATCATTATTTTCTTTCTTGTTTTATATATACACTTTTTAAACAATATTATTACTATTTAATATCAAAACATTCCCGTCACCACGATCCGGAAACCGGTCGCTAGAGATACCGAATAGGCTTGTAATTAACGAATCGGTCCTCGTTTTAAGTGATTTAGATAATTATATGATTTAGACATTACTTTTTATGTTGTAAATAGCGTAAACAATTTATAACACAATATATTTTGAAAAAAAAAAATTGTTTCGTTTCAACCGGAAACAGTTACTTGTATGCCTAAATAACACAAACAGCACATGTGTATCCGTTTTTGATTTTGTACAGTTGTTTGTAATAATCTGCCAGTTAGTAAACACAAGGTACTTGTTAAGTTCAAGATCAATGCTTAAGAGAATGTATTTACATTTACGAATTTTGTCAATGCACTGTTTGATAAAATTCTGAAATGGAAGACATTCAGACCAGATTTGACTACCGGATTTATAAGTCCCTTTAAATACCGGCCCAACTGAAAACCGGCCAAACTCCTCGGTCTCACACGAGGCCGGTATTCGGAAGTTGCACTGTAGTAACACTCATTTCACTGGATTGACTTTTGGCAAACATGACAGAACCAGCTAAGAGTTTGAATTAATGATTTGTCATTAGATAATGTCCATGTTAAGAAAAAAAAATTATATGTAAAATGCACATTTGTTCCCAAAATTCACTCTCGTTATGTCTTTTTTAAAATGTCACTGTTAAAAAGGTCGTTATAGTGAGGATTATACAATAATACACGTGCCTTTTGGTGTTGGCGTAAGACATTTAGTGTATGTTTTAGCGCTTTTATTTAACTGTCAAATGCCAACAGTTTAAAAATTACTAAGCCCGGTCCGGCTAACAGTAGTCTTAAGTTTTGCTAACGAAAGGGGGTTAAGAAGTATATCGCTCAAATATATACCATGAATTTGGAAATTTGCTCCGATGTGTTAGAACTCTATCGCTTAAATGCACTATGTTTTCCCTCTTTTGTCCTACGATTTCGATCAAATGTCCGCCTCCGATCTGTGTTTGATTGACTCATGTATTTCTCTTTTTCAGACTCATTGAAACATACCTTTTTTAAGCAATTTTCTTTTTATTTTATAATTCAAGCATTCTTACCCCAAAAAATTGTGCTGTTGCTGAAGAAGATGTTGCTACAAATTTTGTTTATCGTATCATTGTTGGTGTTTATTCCAGGTAAGAACATATTTATTTACTTATTTATTTATTTATTTATTATTATTATTTATTTATTTATTTATTTATTTATTTTATTCATCCATTCATATGTTTATTTATATTTTTTTATTGTCTTATTTTATGATATATATTTAGTTTTAATACTAATTACTACTTAGAAGGCAATACTTTGTGCTGTCAGAAAATGTACCGTTTAGCAAAATTTTCAGTCGTCTTAACTTTTGAAATTTATTTAAAACTAATGTCTGTTTACTCATGCAAAGCATTCCTTAGCTGGATTTTGATTCATATAATTTTGGAACTTTAAATACATTACTTTTCAACTGTTTGGCTCTTGCTATTCGGCCCCTAGTGTCGCTGATGAGGAATCATTTTTCGAAATACGCACATCTGGCACATCAAAATTCAGCAGGTATTTATTATATATTTACCTGTGACCAGCCATGTCTTGTTACTTTGTTCTATCTGAAATTAAATAGATAATTTCATTTTATGTTATTTTATGTTTCAAACTAGATGTATATTAAACTTTTTCGAATATATTATATATTAACCGTGACCTATTTTTTTAAATAACTTTAGTCGTAATGAAGCTTTATTGAAAAAGAATAAATGTTTTAAAAAAATTCTTTCGTGAGTGGATTCAAAAATAACGAGTTATATCCAAATAACGTTGGTGCTGATGCGAAGTTAAACAACATAACAACCAACCAACCAGTCTATTGACATAACAACCAACCAACCAATCTATTAACATAACAACCAACCAACCAATTTATTAACATAACAATCAACCAGTCAATCTATTAACATAACAACCAACCAACCAATCTATTAACATTACAACCAGGCAATCCATTAACATAACAACCAATCTGTTAACATTAAAATCAACCAACAAATTTATTAACATAACCGCCAAACAACCAACCTGTTAACATAACAACCAACCAACCAATCTATTAAAAAAAAACAACCAAACAACCAATCTTATAACATAACAACCAACCAACCAATCTATTAACATTACAACCAACCATCCAATCTATTAACATAACAACCAACAAACCAATCTATTAACATAACAACCAACCAATTTATTAACATAACAAACAACCAACTAATCTATTAACATTACAACCAACCAACCAATTTATTAACATAACAACCGACCAACAAATCTATTAACATAACAACCAACCAACCAATCTTTTAACTTAACAACCGACCAACAAATCTATTTGTTTGTAGAAAACCTGGTTTCATTTCTTTAAAAAAATCTTTAAAAAAATTCTGTTCAGCACAATTATCCCCAATTAAACCTAAATGTTTTATTTTGAAAAAAAAAAATTCTATTTATATCCCCTTTACACTTTTGACTTAACTGAAAAAGGACAGTAGCCTATAAATTATTTTTAGATTTTTTACATAGAATTTAATATAAAATGGTACTTAAGAAAGTCCTGTTTCTGAAAACATAAGATACAGTGTAATGAACAACAGCAATAATAATAATAATAATAATAATAATAATAATAATAATAATAGTTTATTTCTCTACAGGTGATGCAGATGCACGTGAGTACAATATCTCTTTCGTTTCAAAACATAATCTTTATTTGTCCCTATATTCTAATCAATAAATAGCAAAATAATTATTAAAAAAATAGAATAAAATAAAAGAATTCACAAAAGTTTTAGTGTTTAATGAAATAATATATTCAATTATTTCGCATATCAAAATAAAGTCTAAATACTAGAAAAACAAGTTCTAATTATTTAATTATCTAATTATTTACTAAATAGATATTCCTAAAGAAAACAACATACATTTAATAGGTGAATAGGCAAACCTTTTCACAATAAGGTATACTCAAGTGCGCGTTGTAAAAAGTGTTTTGATCTGTTTTAGGACTTATTAAGAATAACTCGACAAAAGAGAAGTGAACATGATAAGATCATATTTTCGGATGTTGTTTTGTGCATATACAGTAAATATTTCCAATCAACCTAGAAATTATAAACATTAAGATTTTATATATTTTTAAGTTTGCATTTTGTCAATCAAATATTTAAAAAAAAATGCGTTTATTATATTTATAATATTTTTCCAATTCAACATTTGTCGTCGGAAGTGGATTACGGAGTATTTCCGAAAAATCGTATAAGATTAAAAAAGGAATAAGTATAGTTGTCCCTCGCTATATATATATATATATATATATATATATTGGTCAAATTAGTTTATTTTTCATCAATTCTAAAATTCAATGATTTCGTACTGGGGACAAAGCAATGCAATTCTATTGCAGTTTACAATCAAAACATTGTGTTTTATTTCAAGGTCGGCGGAAACGTTTAACATGCGAGAAAGGACAAACTAACCCTTATGACTGTGCTGCTCATTGTATTTATCTTGGTCACAAGGGCGGTGATTGCCATAATAACGCCTGCGTTTGCCGTGACTAAAACCAGCACTTCGTTTGCCTATAAGGTAATCTATTTAGGCACACGTATTTACATTGATATAAGTGTACCTTGATGTTTACTAGAACACGATTCATGGCTTTTTCTAGTACTGGTTAATTGAGCACTTTTCTAAATTAAAGCTACATAAAGTTTAACTATTGTTGAACAAATTCTAATAATATTTATTACTATATAAATTGGTTACTATAGCGATCTCTGTTATTTATTTTCTTAATTTCACTCTTATTAGCCAATAATAAATGAAAAACCTAAACTTTTGCATCATGGTCACACACACACACACACACACACACACACACACACACACACACACATATAGTGTGTGTGTGTGTGTGTTCTTTTTTTTCAACGGCTTTCAAATGTAATAGACTAAAGATGTCTTCGATCTATCATGTAACATAATGTACAAGTGTTGCTACTATTTAGAGGTTCTAAACTAATTGCAATATTTTTGCAGAAATATATTAAAATTACATTCCTCGCCTATACTTTTATATTTATAGTCTGCTACAAGACAAGACAGGATATATATATATATATATATATATATATATATATATATATATATATATATATATATATATATATATATATATATATATATATATAACACAAATACCAAATACCAGTTAAATTTTGATGTGCCAGGATGTGCACATTTTCGGAAATTTATTCCTCATCAGTGACACTAAAACCGAAAAGATGAGAGCATGAAAAACATACGCCAAACAGTTGAAAATTAATCTATCTGAAGTTTCCAAAATGATATGTTCAACTTTCAATTATATATGCAAAATATACATATCAGGAAAAACCTGATTATTATTTTCTGTCTACCACTTTGAAATGGACTGAGAATGTATACGAGCTTATCATGTAACAGAATGTCCAAGAACTGCTATCTAGATGTTCTATAAAATCGAGTATTATTGGAAATATATTAAAATTAAATTCCTAATCGTATATTTTTTTTATTTTCAGCCCGGTACCAGACAAGACAAGTTTTAATGTATAATAAACAATAAAAGAAATATATTTATTATTTCGTGGTTTTCAATTAAACCAAGAACAAGACATGAAACAGCCAAACATGGCAAGACAAAAATATATTGATACAACTGTTTATAAAACTCATGTAAAAGTTTTTTTGCGGTCTTAAATACTATCGCTCATTTTTCAATCTGTTTAACATTAAAAAATGATATAAAAAACAATAAAATAACTAACAAGATGTTTATATGAAAAGCTTTAAAAACAAAAAACCTTACAGGTATTTATTTATTTATTTATCTATTTATTTTATTGATTAATTTATTTATCAAATTTTATTTGTTTATTTATTTACTTTTTTTTTTTACATATTTTTATTCATTTACTTTTTCATTTCAGTATGTTAATTTATTTATTTATTTACTTTTTGATTTTATTTTTTATTGATTGATTGATTGATTGATTTATTTATTTATTTATTTATTTATTTATTTATCTGAAAATTTAATTTATTATGTTTTCAAATAATAATGTTGATAACAAAACAATAGATGTTTATTGATATATTTACAATGATGGCCTCCTAGAACACGACAGAAACAAACATTACTGAAAATGGAGGTTGCAAGTCAGTCACAATAGACTCTTTGTTACCTATTTTATTCTATTATATTCTATTCTTTTCTATATTAGCAATATAGCAAAAAGTTACAACTGATGGGCAATATATATATATATATATATATATATATATATATATATATATATATATATATATATATATATATATATATATATATATATATATATAATTTTATAGAAATCTGAATGACTTAAACTTAATCTATACTTACAATATTCTAATGTACATGCCTATATAAAAAGTTAAAAATTTTAAGATAATTAGAGATTGACGTTTTTTTAACAAGCTAAGACCTTGACCTTTGAGTGTATGAACTTCAATTATATAACAAATCCTCATATTCATACCTACAATATTCCAATATACATGTCTATACAAAAATTTAAAATATTATATGATTTATTAACAAATATATAGTTGTTTTGCAATGTCCCTACTAAGAAACTTGTCATTTCCCCTTTTTAAACGCCATGGCTACCATTGTGCTTATCTGAAAAACTAGATGACCTAAAAATATTAAAATGAAATATCTAAGGTATATCTCTTAAGCATTTTTAGATTTTTAAATTTTTTTACTATTTCCCCTATTTTGTGACCCAAAGAGGACATAACTACTTTATTTGTGCAAATATGAAAGGCCTTCACCCAAACATGATTGTAACTAAGTTTCATTAAATTTCCCTTATTGGTTTTGGAGGAGAATAAAATTTTGAAAATTTACGTACGACGGACGAAGATGGATAGCATAAGATCATCTGAGCTTCCAGCTCAGGTAAGCTAAAAACTGAAAAGCCACACCAAACTCTTTTAAAGAGTAACGACAAAGTAAAAATCGCACATGAAAATATAGGGAAAACACATCCAGAACAAATTTGATTCCTGTGGAAACCAGACAATTTCTTGATCCACAATAAGCCTTTCTTTAAATTCTTTTTGAGATAATCTTTTGTAAACCATTACATTAATTCTGAAAACTGTCCGGTTTGCTTTATATACGACAAGTAGTGAATTACTATATTTTAGTCATGAAACATTCGAAAAATCAAAATATATTCCCATATACATTTTTGTATATTCATCAAATCAACTACATATAAGGTTATGATCTTGACCTTTGACCCTTAGATCATGTAGAGACAGAGGCAAAACATTCTAAAAAAATTGAATTACCATATTTATAAAAAAAAAAATAGTTCATAAGAAATGAAATGACATGAAGTTTTGACCATGACCAAATTTTACAGGTCATCATCTCAAATGACAATATTGATAAAGTCAAGATAAAGGCATTCAAATGCACATTTTTATCAATGATGTCATGTCTGTAACTTTTGAGCCTGACTTAATGTAGAAAACAATGTTCTAAATACAAAAATATTAAGATCTGAATTTATTTTTTTACAAAATATCCGAAAATAAGTAAATTTAAAAAGTTAAAAAAAATTAGGTCAAAACTTTGACGCAAATACATTGCTATAGCTTCTCTAAAAATAAAAGTATCTTGAAGTACTGTTGTTATGTCTATTAAAATGATGTGACAAGTTCTGCAGGTACAAGTTTTTAAGATAGACCCTTAAAGGATTATCAGTTATATTTTAGATTGAATGTCAGTTTGAAATCTGATTGGATAAAACCACATTTGCTGATACCATAACAAATTTTTGTTACGTAATCTACCTGGCAATGTCTTGTTATTTCCTTTACTTGCCACAAATGCTTCCCTACGGTAAGAATTCAGAGCATTTTCAGGAACTTTTTTGAAATGGAATGTCAGTACAGAAAAACCTGTTTACTGAAGCCGCTTTAAGATACTTTGTTATCCCTCTTTATTTATTTAAAATCTGATGGTATAAAAATACATTCGTTGATATCATGGCAATAATTGTTTCGTTAGTTATCTAGCAGAATCGTTTTTTCTTTCACTTGCCACAAATGCTTTCCTAAAGTAAGAGGTCAGAGCATTTTCAGGAGCTTTTTGAAATGGAAAAGTCAGTAGGTTAAACCTGAAGCCGCTTTAAGATACTTTGTTATCCCTTTTACTAGCGATGTGAGAACACTTTTGCAGACATTGAAGGCAGTTTTGCCTGTTATTTACGAAGTGAAGACATTATCGTATATATAATGATATTTGTGAACCATTTCAATTAAATGTGAACACTTCTTTAATAAGTATGAGGACATTTTACCATTTTTATATACAACGTGAGGACACTATCGTAGATATGAAGACATTAGGTATCTATTTTAGTAGTAATGTTACCACATTTTTAACCCTTTACTAACAATGTGAGGACACTATCGTATTAGGGCAAAGTCGAACATATGAAGACAACTGTTACCCCTTTTATTTACAATGTGAGACTCTATCGTAGATATGAGGACTTTTGCTATCCCTTTATTAACAATGTGATTACACTATCGTAGACACGAGAACCTTTGTCACCCCTGTTATTACAATGTGAGGATACCATGGAAAAATGAGGACATTTTATCCTTTACCCACTGTAATGTGGGACATTTTAAATTTTACCTACTTTAATGTGGGAACACTATTATAACTAATGTAATAGAACGTTAATTTACCTTTTCACTTACAAAGTGAGGACACTATGGTAGATATATATATATAAAAAAGAAATCTTGACTGAAGCGTTAGAAACCATTGCTCGCTCTCTCTCTCTCTCTCTCTCTCTCTCTCTCTCTCTCTCTCTCTCTCTCTCTCTCTCACACAAGCTTGTTATATGTCTGAGAGAGAGTTTATTGTTTCCAAGATGGGAGTAGAAAAATAATGAAATAAAGGGAATATTTAAAATATTTACATAAAACAAATAAATAAATGATTAAGTGAATATTTAAATAAATAAATACTGACTGATTTTATGATATGTTTTAAGTACTGATTACAAATAAATAAATAAATGAATAAATAAATAGAAATAAAAAAGTGATAACATATCGAATACAACCGTGTATATATGCATCAAACCTCGTTATACCGCCTCGGTGGCTCAATGTTAGAGCATCTGCTTTTTTTTAAACAACAAAATAAAGGTAAGTCAAAAAGGTCCTACATGGGATCTATTAACTCTGTTAGTGCATTTCACTTAAAAAAGAAAATAAAGGTAAGTTGAAAATGTCCTACATGGGATCTATTAACTCTGTTAGTGCATTTCACTTAAACAAGAAAATAAAGGTGAGTTAAAAAATGTCCTTCATGGGATCTATTAACTCTGTTAGTGCATTTCACTTAAACAAGAAAATAAAGGTAAGTTGAAAATGTCCTTCATGGGATCTATTAACTCTGTTAGTGCATTTCACTTAAACAAGAAAATAAAGGTAAGTTAAAAAATGTCCTTTATGGGATCTATTAACTCTGTTAGTGCATTTCACTTAAACAAGAAAATAAAGGTAAGTCAAAAAAGTCCTACATGGGATCTATTAACTCTGTTAGTGCATTTCACTTAAACAAGAAAATAAAGGTAAGTCAAAAATGTCCTACATGGGATCTATTAACTCTGTTAGTGCATTTCACTTAAACAAGAAAATAAAGGTAAGTTAAAATAGTTTTTTCCTCGGTTATTTTGGGATTGATAAATGAGGGTCTAGATCATGTTTAACATCTATTAAAAAGGTGTTTATGAAAATTTCTTAATTAATTGAAATGCACATGAGGGTTCTATTAAACAAAATCGAATTATTTACAATTTTATATATAGACAAGATATTATATGTTGGATTGACAATTTCATAATATTTTATTTTATGGCGTTTCTCTACAAATTCATTTTATTTTTGATATATTTAGCACGTTTAATTCATGTTAGTTTTCCAAACACCTTGATCTGTTACGGATCTTAATCGCTTTATTTTGTCATGATGCTACAAATTGAATAACAATGACCATACAAAATGCAATAATGAAAAATGAGAAGAAGAAAAAATTATCAATTAATAATTCAATTTATTATTTTGTTGCAATTCTTCCATAAGTTCATTGGTTGGTTGAATCATGTTTTACGTCATACCCTTTATAATGGAATGACCTACGAACCTTATTATTTAATCCATTCACGAAGCCTTACACGTAATAGGAAATATTGAAAATAACAAAATAACTAATGTGACATTTTGCTAACGTTTTCATCCTTCTTAGGACTTATCAAGCTTATCATAATGGTATTTGTCTTGTTTCTGGTTGTCTGATCTGTTGCTTGTGAATTCGTGTTCTTTCTTGCAATTCGTTACCCGTATATCCAATATAATTCTCAACACAGACTGCACATGCGATACAGTATATTTCTTGAATGTGCACCAACCAGAAACTCAGGACGCAAAAATATAAGGGCGCGAATATTTCTATAATCTCGCAATAACATTTTTTATTTATTTTAAAAAAGATCGTGGAGTCTGATTTTACCTTTCTTGTTTTGCAGTTTTTTGCTTGGCTAATGTTTGACGTTTCGTATTTTGCAGTTTTTTGCGTGGCTAATGTTTGACGTTTCGTGTTTTGTAGTTTCTTGCGTGGCTAATGTTTGACGTTTCGTTTTTTGCAGTTTTTTGTGTGGCTTATGTTTGACGTTTCGTTTTTTGCAGTTTTTTGCGTGGCCAATGTTTGACGTTTTGTTTTTTGCAGTTTTTTGTGTGGCTTATGTTTGACATTTCGTTTTTTGCAGTTTTTTGCGTGGCTAATGTTTGATGTTTCATGTTTTGCAGTTTCTTGCGTGGCTAATTTTGACGTTTCGTGTTTTGCAGTTTCTTGCGTGACTAATGTTTGACGTTTTCTGTTTTGTAGTTTCTTGCGTGGCTAATATTGGCGTTTCCTATTTTGCAGATTTTTGCGTGGCTAATGTTTGACATTTCGTGTTTTGCAGTTTCTTGTGTGGCTAATGTTTGACGTTTCGTGTTTTTAGTATCTTGCGTGGCTAATGTTTGACGTTTCATTTTTTTGCAGTCTTTTGCGTGGCTTATGTTTGACGTTTCGCTTTTTTAATTGCAGTTTTTGCGTGGCTAATGTTTGACGTTTCTTGTTTTGCAGTTTTTTGCGCGGCTTATGTTTGACGTTTCGTGGTTTTTCAGTTTTTTGCGTGGCTTATGTTAGACGTTTTGTGTTTTGCAGTTTCTTGCGTGGCTAATGTTTGACGTTTTGTGTTTTGCAGTTTCTTGCGTGGCTAATGTTTGACGTTTTGTGTTTTGCAGTTTCTTGCGTGGCTAATGTTTGACGTTTCGTTTTTTTTTTTTCTTTTTGCAGTTCTTTGCGTGGCCAATGTTAGACGTTTTGTGTTTTGCAGTTTCTTGCGTGGCTAATGTTTGACGTTTTGTGTTTTGCAGTTTCTTGCGTGGCTAATGTTTGACGTTTTGTGTTTTGCAGTTTCTTGCGTGGCTAATGTTTGACGTTTCGTTTTGTTTTTTTTTTCTTTTTGCAGTTCTTTGCGTGGCCAATGTTAGACGTTTTGTGTTTTGCAGTTTCTTGCGTGGCTAATGTTTGACGTTTTGTGTTTTGCAGTTTCTTGCGTGGCTAATGTTTGACGTTTTGTGTTTTGCAGTTTCTTGCGTGGCTAATGTTTGACGTTTCGTTTTTTTTTTCTTTTTGCAGTTTTTTGCGTGGCCAATGTTAGACGTTTTGTGTTTTGCAGTTTCTTGCGTGGCTAATGTTTGACGTTTTGTGTTTTGCAGTTTCTTGCGTGGCTAATGTTTGACGTTTTGTGTTTTGCAGTTTCTTGCGTGGCTAATGTTTGACGTTTCGTTTTTTTTTTTTTTTTTTGCAGTTTTTTGCGTGGCTAATGTTTGACGTTTCGTATTTTGCAGTTTCTTGCGTGGTTAATGTATGACTTTTCGTATTTTGCAGTTTTTTGTGTGGCTAATGTTTGAGGTTTCGTATTTTGCAGTTTCTTGCGTGGCTAATGTTTTACGTTTTGTGTTTAGCAGTTTCTTGGGTGGCTAATGTTTGACGTTTCGTGTTTTGCAGTTTCTTGCGTGGCTAATGTTTGACGTTTCGTTTTTGTTTTTTTTTTTTCTTTTTTTTTGTTTTTTTTTTTGTTTTTTTTTTTTTTTTTTGCAGTTTTTTGCGTGGCTAATGTTTGACGTTTCGTATTTTGCAGTTTCTTGCGTGGTTAATGTATGACGTTTCGTATTTTGCAGTTTTTTGTGTGGCTAATGTCTCAGGTTTCGTATTTTGCAGTTTCTTGCGTGGCTAATGTTTGACGTTTTGTGTTTAGCAGTTTCTTGGGTGGCTAATGTTTGACGTTTCGTGTTTTGCAGTTTCTTGCGTGGCTAATGTTTGACGTTTCGTTTTTTTTTTTTTTTTGCAGTCTTTTGCGTGGCTTATGTTTGACGTTTCGCTTTTTTTATTGCAGTTTCTTGGGTGGCTAATGTTTGACGTTTCTTGTTTTGCAGTTTTTTGCGCGGCTTATGTTTGACGTTTCGTTGTTTTTCAGTTTTTTGCGTGGCTTATGTTTGACGTTTCGTATTTTTTTTTTTTCTTGCGTGGCTAATGTTTGACGTTTCGTTTTTTTTTTTTTTTTTTTTGCAGTTTTTCGCGTGGCTAATGTTTGACGTTTCGTGTTTTGTAGTTTCTTGCGTGGCTAATGTTTGACGTTTCGTTTTTTGCAGTTTTTTGTGTGGCTTATGTTTGACGTTTCGTTTTTTGCAGTTTTTTGCGTGGCCAATGTTTGACGTTTTGTTTTTTGCAGTTTTTTGTGTGGCTTATGTTTGACATTTCGTTTTTTGCAGTTTTTTGCGTGGCTAATGTTTGATGTTTCATGTTTTGCAGTTTCTTGCGTGGCTAATTTTGACGTTTCGTGTTTTGCAGTTTCTTGCGTGACTAATGTTTGACGTTTTCTGTTTTGTAGTTTCTTGCGTGGCTAATATTGGCGTTTCCTATTTTGCAGATTTTTGCGTGGCTAATGTTTGACATTTCGTGTTTTGCAGTTTCTTGTGTGGCTAATGTTTGACGTTTCGTGTTTTTAGTATCTTGCGTGGCTAATGTTTGACGTTTCATTTTTTTGCAGTCTTTTGCGTGGCTTATGTTTGACGTTTCGCTTTTTTAATTGCAGTTTTTGCGTGGCTAATGTTTGACGTTTCTTGTTTTGCAGTTTTTTGCGCGGCTTATGTTTGACGTTTCGTGGTTTTTCAGTTTTTTGCGTGGCTTATGTTAGACGTTTTGTGTTTTGCAGTTTCTTGCGTGGCTAATGTTTGACGTTTTGTGTTTTGCAGTTTCTTGCGTGGCTAATGTTTGACGTTTTGTGTTTTGCAGTTTCTTGCGTGGCTAATGTTTGACGTTTCGTTTTTTTTTTTTCTTTTTGCAGTTCTTTGCGTGGCCAATGTTAGACGTTTTGTGTTTTGCAGTTTCTTGCGTGGCTAATGTTTGACGTTTTGTGTTTTGCAGTTTCTTGCGTGGCTAATGTTTGACGTTTTGTGTTTTGCAGTTTCTTGCGTGGCTAATGTTTGACGTTTCGTTTTTTTTTTTTTTTTTTTGCAGTTTTTTGCGTGGCCAATGTTAGACGTTTTGTGTTTTGCAGTTTCTTGCGTGGCTAATGTTTGACGTTTTGTGTTTTGCAGTTTCTTGCGTGGCTAATGTTTGACGTTTTGTGTTTTGCAGTTTCTTGCGTGGCTAATGTTTGACGTTTCGTTTTTTTTTTCTTTTTGCAGTTTTTTGCGTGGCCAATGTTAGACGTTTTGTGTTTTGCAGTTTCTTGCGTGGCTAATGTTTGACGTTTTGTGTTTTGCAGTTTCTTGCGTGGCTAATGTTTGACGTTTTGTGTTTTGCAGTTTCTTGCGTGGCTAATGTTTGACGTTTCGTTTTTTTTTTTTTTTTTTTGCAGTTTTTTGCGTGGCTAATGTTTGACGTTTCGTATTTTGCAGTTTCTTGCGTGGTTAATGTATGACTTTTCGTATTTTGCAGTTTTTTGTGTGGCTAATGTTTGAGGTTTCGTATTTTGCAGTTTCTTGCGTGGCTAATGTTTTACGTTTTGTGTTTAGCAGTTTCTTGGGTGGCTAATGTTTGACGTTTCGTGTTTTGCAGTTTCTTGCGTGGCTAATGTTTGACGTTTCGTTTTTTTTTTTTTTTTCTTTTTTTTTTTTTTTTTTTTCTTTTTTTTTTTGTTTTTTTTTTTTTTTTTTTTTTTTTGCAGTTTTTTGCGTGGCTAATGTTTGACGTTTCGTATTTTGCAGTTTCTTGCGTGGTTAATGTATGACGTTTCGTATTTTGCAGTTTTTTGTGTGGCTAATGTCTCAGGTTTCGTATTTTGCAGTTTCTTGCGTGGCTAATGTTTGACGTTTTGTGTTTAGCAGTTTCTTGGGTGGCTAATGTTTGACGTTTCGTGTTTTGCAGTTTCTTGCGTGGCTAATGTTTGACGTTTCGTTTTTTTTTTTTTTTTTGCAGTCTTTTGCGTGGCTTATGTTTGACGTTTCGCTTTTTTTATTGCAGTTTCTTGGGTGGCTAATGTTTGACGTTTCTTGTTTTGCAGTTTTTTGCGCGGCTTATGTTTGACGTTTCGTTGTTTTTCAGTTTTTTGCGTGGCTTATGTTTGACGTTTCGTATTTTTTTTTTTTTTTTGCATGGTTTATGACTGCCGTTTTGTGTTTTGATGTGTCTTGCGACGGTAAATGTAAAACATTGTTTACGAAAAAAATTGCGAAACAAAAAATGTCAAACATTTCCAAAAAAGAAGAAAGAAAGAAAGATCACGAAACCCAACGGAAAGTTAAACATTATTTACAAAAGAAACTGCAAATCACTAAACGACTATCATATTATCACGGAATAAGATTGGAAAAAACGCAAAGATGAAAAGACAAAAATTAATGTTTGTCCATTTTCTTGCTTTGGTAAATGTTGACTTTTCATATTTTGCTGTTTATTGCGTAGTTAATGTTAGACTTTTTTTCTTGAGTGTGTAATTCTTGTCGTTTTGTGTTTTATTTTAATTTTCTTGCGGTTTTAATGTTAGTCATTTCGTGTTTTGCAGTAACTTGCACCCGGCCTCACTTCCTTGATGGAAGTTCACGTGCATTACTAATTTTGCCAGTTTCCAAAGCTCTTACTTTGTTTTTGGGATTGTGATATGGACAAGGACCGGTATGGTGTTTTCAAATGTCGTAATACACGCGCCTATCGGCGAGGGCGCAGGATATTTGAGCGAAAATAAAATAACAGCTTGTGTATATTTTAGCGACAACTTTAGTGGACATTTGAGCCACCGATTTTAAATATAACCTGCAATCAACAATAGACATTTAAGCGATAAATTGAAACAATAAAATCTAATTTATTTTTATAGCACTACATATTGTACAACTTTAAAAAATTGATGAGATTTACATAGTAATATCAGTTATATATATATATATATATATATATATATATATATATATATATATATATATATATATATATATATATATATATATACAATTAAAAATAATACTATTTACTACCTAAATACTTTTACAATACATTGGTCTTAATGAAGTTCAAAATGTCTTAAATTGATAAAGAATAAAATGCAAAATAAAAATAATAATAATAAATTTCTTTCGTAAGTGGTTTCAAAGGTAAACCAAGTTGCATTCCCTAAACGTTTGTGCGGAACTGTATTTTTCATTTGAAATGAAATCCCTTTATCCTAATTTTTCAAGTGATTAATATCACTGATAAGCGTTTTGGATTTTTCTTCAAGTCGCATTTTGCCGCAAATAAAGATTGTCTTTGCGGAAAAGCGTCATTTAATGTGATCCTTTAACCTACAACAATAATTTCTTCCGCAAATACGGGTAATATCGTGGCACGCTTGCGAAATCCTACTCTTTTGCATATTTTGGGAATTTTTTCAGCGTAAATGTTATCCAAAAATATTACGAACTAATGTTAAGGGGCATTTCTAACGTTGTACACTTGCAGAATCCGTTTTTCTTGGGCAATACCTGTAAAGTTGTTTGGTTATAAATAAAACACAAACATATCAGTCCTTGTTCAAATCACAATAAAAAAACAAAGTTTAAGCTTTGCAAGCTGGCAAATTTAGTTATACACGTGAACTTCCATCAAAAAAGTGAGGCCGGGTGCTTGAGAAGGATAATCTCCTCCTGGCTAGCAAGCTACACCCGTCACGTGCAAGTCAATTTTATGAATGAGAGAATGAAAGTCAAATAAATCCAGTATAAGTTTAGATACAGTGACTACATACTTATCAACAATATTGGGATGACGGCCATAAATTTTAAGGGCCTTAATTAGCCTAGGCTTGCCATAATCTTGCGTAAACAATTTAATTGTAAGGAGTTTTCTTCGTCCCGTAGTGGCAACATGCTCTAAGTAAGTGATTATTATATTGCATTACCTATCACCAATGCAGTAGTTTATATGTTTCTTTTCACCAGAAGTCTTCAATAATAGTTTAAATGTTGAAATGTTTAAGACCGCTTCTGTGTATTTTTTTACGAGAAGCGTATCGCGTGCTCTATCAAGGACGGAAGTGTTTTGAACTACTACTAGTACAATAAGGTGAAATTGAATTAAAAAAATGAGTGCACGATTTCCATACAGAAATAGTTTAACCTTATCAATGTATATAAACATAAATAATTCAAGGTTTTATATATATATTTCAGTATTGAAAAAGAAGAAATTTTAAAACAAACAAATAAAATTTATTGAAAAGTGTTAAATAATCAATAAATAAAACAAATAGCCCAATAACACAAGATGAGACCAACACATTTTTTGCAGTCGAACAATCATATACATTTGCAGTGATTAATACACTAACACACTTTGTGTCTGACAGCGGTGTGTATGATCAGAACAATTTTTATATCAAAAACTCGGGAATAAGTGCAGTCTCATTTCGCTTTGGACTGAAACCAGTAGTAGAACCAAAGAAAGGTTACTTATCTCGATCAAAAGTATAAAGAAATTTTCAAATTAAATAAGATAGTTTTCGAGATCAGGTCGACCTGTTCTGGAAACAGAAGAAGAGGCTGGCAAGCATCAACACACAAAAAATCCAAATATATAAATATTTTTGATAATTAAAAATTTTCGAACTTGTGACAGGCAATGGAGTAAATGTCCAATGGTGTGGTAACAGTCCTAGTGGTTATGAATCACCCAGACAGCCACTGGAGTAAAAACTATGGAGCGACCTTTCCTTACCGAATTTGGGACAGGCAATGGAGTTAATGTCCAGTGGTTTGGTTACAGCCCTAGTGATTATTAATCATCCGGACAGCCGCTTGAGTAAAAACTACGGTGGGACCTCACGTACCATCTATTTTTTTAACGTATTTATAAGTTAATGCAGTTTTAACTTTCAAATCTGTATTTGGGATACTAAATTCAGACAATAATACGAAAGAATACAAATAATGAATTGATTGATTAAATGAGTTTTATGTCTTAGTCAAATAATTCACTTAAAACGAGACGTCAGTATTAGTGAAGTGGCAGAAAGAACTAATGAAAAAAACAGTTTTAAAAAACAAATACGTATCAAACATCATAAGCTATTAATGCTGACTACGTAATGCATAAGATTAATTGACGATAAGTGTCCAAGTGTAAGGTCATGAATGTAATACTTTTTTAGGGCCTGTGACTGTGTTATCTTTATCTACAATAAGTGTCCAAAAAAGTGCATAATTGAAAAAAATCTTTGTTGATGACTGGTCGACAGTCTGAATGTTTAAAATTGTATGCACGCCGTTTTTTCAGATTATTTCTCAATAAACCTGTTTGAAATACAGGAAATTTCTTATTCAATAACAGGATGAGAGACACCGTTTTCCTTTTTTAAAATTTTCAGCAGACGGACACATTCGTAATATTCTGACACATTCTATTTTTTAAAATCCTTATATTTTATATATAACACAAATACCAGTTGAATTTTGATGTGCCAGATGTGCACATTTAAGTGCGTTTATCTATTATTTTTAATACTTAACCAATTGCTTTGAAAATAATCTTTTGATTCCAACTGTACTGCAAACATGACAAAGCTTAAACGGAGATTGCTCAGAAACATTGTTCGCATTAGTCTATTTTTAAATTTAGTCTTAAAATGTTCTTGCGTGGGAATTTTCGATTACCATACATGTTTTGAAACAATTATCGACAGAATGGCGTAATACACGTGTATACTGATTTTTGATTCGTTGATAATTTACCATGACATTTCCTTATTTTATGACGAACTAGAAACCGATTTATCAATAGAAAAGATAAGGGATATGAAACTTCATATAAAGCGGTTTTTTTCTGCTCTTTTCGTAAGCCAAGTATTCTCGGTCCAATAGTGTCAACACTAGACAAGATGATGTTCCTCACAAATTTCTTTTGTATTTCACTGTTGCTGTTGATTGCGGGTAAGGAAACTTTTTAGTAACATTTGCTTTTGTTTTATTTTATTTCATTTTTTCAATTTTTTTTATTTTACTTTATTTTATTTTATTTTATTTCATTTCATTTCATTTATTTTATTTTATTCTATTGAAATTATCATGCGTTTTATTTGTTTTCAAATATTTTTTCTAATGCATATTCTTTTTTATTTGGTCCGCAAGGAAACAACGTGATATTTCATCACGTCTGTGTGTAAATATAAGGATTATATGAATAAAAATGTAAAAAAAAAAAGGAGTTATATTCAGAAATTTTCTAATTCAAAGCAGTTTCCATCCTTAAATTAAAATTTAACATCTTAAGATTTTTCGACCTTTTCTTTTGTCAATGTTTTATCTTTAATTTGTTTGCTGTGTTTTTAAACTATCTTCAATATGTTCTTTATTTAATTTATTTAATTTATTTATTTTTATTTATTTATTAAATTTATTTTATTTATTTATTTATTTATTTATTTATTTATTTATTTATTTATTTATTATTTGGAACGCGATATGTTTGTGCATTGTTTGTATAGAAATAAAAAGCTATACGTCTCCAAATATCATCTTTTACTGCTGTAAAATAGTCTCTAAATTGTTAAATTGTTTTACATTATAAAACTTGAACTTTTAAACAAACTTACTTCTTAATATATTTATGTTTCTTGATCTGAAAAGTTAAGACAAAGGGGCTACAAATAGTGGAAGAGCGTCAGACTCGAAAGCCTCAAGTTAGGGTTCAAAACCCGGCCGGGTCATACATAAAGATAACAGATTGAGATATTTCTAAAGCTTGCCCTCTAAACTTAGAAGATAGATATATACTGGTTCACCAAGTGCAATGATAATGTGACTGTGGGGTATTTTGCTTGTCTGCAACATATTGACACGGTAAGCTGGCACTTGAACAAAAAATCGCTCTAATTGCGCGCTAGTACACTGCACTCAGTTATACACACTCGCACATCACACGTATACACGAATCTGTTTATAAAATAATAATAATAATATATTACTCTACAGGTGATGCGGATGCACGTGAGTACAGTATTTTTTTTCGTTTTCAAACATAAGCTTTATTTTTCTCTATATTCTAATCAAAAAAATTTACACATGACAAATGAACAATTATTTTGCTATAATTGATTAGAATATTTTTTCTAACTATTTATTCATCCATTTATTAATTTATTCATTTATTGTGGTCCAATTCGTTTTTTTTTCACATATTTTAAAATTTAATAATTTTCCTATAGAAGACAAAGGAATGCCATTCTATTGCAGTTTATAATTAAAACATTGTGGTTTTTTTTCAAGGTCCGCAAAAACGTTTAACCTGCGAGTTAGGACATGCTAACTTTTTTGGATTGCAGTTGAACGATGCTGCATGTGCTGCTCATTGTGTTGTTCTGGGTCACCATGGAGGTGTTTGCAAAGATAACGTCTGCATTTGCCATAACTAAAACCAGCACTTCGTTCGCCTTTATGGTAATCTACTTAGGTATTTATATAGATTGAAGTGCACCATACCGTTTACTAAACTATATTCATTATTACTAAAACTCCGTTTTTCAAGATTTGTAGCCACATTGAACAGAATTTTACAATTTTTTCTAGTGACATTGTTTTATTTAGAGGTGACCTAATGCACCATGTCGGTCTCTGCTCAAAATCTTATTTAAAAACTCTACACACTGTAAAATTTTTAATTTTTACTTCATACTGAAAATTTTTTATGTCCATTTTTATCCTTATAAGGCATGACCTGTTAAATTATTCATTTATCATAGTGAAAGGTCAGTAAAGTTTGCATAACTACTACCTCAATGTTATAAAGTTTCAGATAGAATCAATATTTCAATTTTTACAATCAAAACAAAATGGCTGCATTCACATGTAGGTAAATATTGCTTCAGTTACATTTTTTTTAATTTCTGGAGTGCATTTAATGTGTTTTCAAATGCCTGTCATTCCTGCAACATTTTTTGTCTGACTTGTCAGGGGAATGAAAAAAAAATGTTTAAAAATTTCTCCTCCAAGTTTTAACAAATTAAATGAGGATATTATTTTTTATCATTAAGTGAATAGAAATAGAAATTTGAACGAAAAAAAATACATATAATTTTTTTCTTATTTTACTCTTTAGAATGTTTGGAAAATGTCCCTCAGGTAATGTCAGTAAACATGGCTTGGAATTGTCACACGCTCACAGTTTATAAGTGCTCAATCCTATTTTCTGTTGTTATTGTAATTTTGTTATGTCATTAGTGATGTCATATGCATTACCAGTTATCAATCACACCTTAAAAGGATAAAAAGGTGGAGTTGTTTGACATAGAAAATATTCAGTTTGAGTGTGCAGCCTTACTGAAATAAGATTTTAGCAGAGATTAACATTGTACATTAGGTCACATTCAAATAAAACATTGTCACCAGAATAAATTGTAAAATTATGTTCAATATGGCTACCATCCTTGAAAAACGGAGTTTATTAATAAAGAATATGGTTTAGAACACGAAGTATTCTGATTCGATTCATGGCTTTTTTTACTATCGGTACATTTAACAATTTTTTAAATTTAACTGCATTAAGTTTTGCCATTGTTGTAAACAATCTAAAAATATTTCATCAATATAAATTGGTTTGTTATTACGATCTGTGCGATCTATTTTCTTACGTTCACTCTCATTAGCCCATAATAAGATGAAATTCTAAAACCTTGGGGCATCTTAATAATATGTTTCATTTCGGTTTTGAGTATGCGTAGAAGGCTTAAATGTCAGTAAACAATGGCGTCAACAGAAAGAAACCGTGTTCGTGCGAAAACGAAAACTGCTTTACAAAGAAAATCACAAGGACCAACTTGGACAAACTTAATCTTATATTTGTTTTTTTTTATATTTTCAGTCCGGCACCAGACAAAAGAAGATTTAATGTAAAATGAAAAAATGATTAATTATTTTCTGTTTTTGACAATAATTGGGATGATTTTTATTAAAGAAAAAAGAAATTTGTAAAAAAGTAATATGGCTTTTAAATACCCCCTTGCAACCAAGAACGGTAGAAACAAATTTCAACCATAAAAAGCAGCAGTCAATACAGCAAAGAAAGAGAGTAGCCAATAAAAGCAAAGAATTTAAATCATTTTAATCATGGTTTAAACCATTGCAGCCAAATAACATCAATAGCCAGTGAATCATAGTAGCCAATAAACCAAGAACAAGGCACTAAACAGCCATCCAAGACAAAATGAGACAAAAATATTTTGAGGCAACTGATTATAAAATTCGACGAACACTGTAGTCAAAATTCGGTTACGTGGTAAAAGTGCTATCCCGGTTTTTAATAATGCCGCTTATTCTTCAATCTGTGTTTTTTATATGTGCCCATTGAAACATGAAAGAATGATATCAAAAACAAACAAAAAAATTAACGTAACAATATGTTTATATGGAAAGCTTTAAAGAACCAAAGAACGTTTCAAAGCTGGAGGCATTTTTATTTATTTATTTATTTATTAACTTATTGAATTTTTTACTATTTATTTATTTATTTTTATTTATTTAGTTTTTTATTTAATTTAATTTTATTTATTTAATTTAAATTATTTATTTAATTAAAATTATCTATTTATTTATTTAATTTTATTTATTTATGCTTTCAAATAATAATGATATTAACAAAACAATTGACGTTTATTGATATATATTTACAAAAATGAGCTCAAGGTAGCCAAAAGGAACGTACATGATTAAAAATGAAGTTCATGAAATTTTTTACAAATATTAAATTAAAAATATGGAATTTGACTACAACTTTGAATAACTAAATTTTTCAATTTTTCTACTAATTGGTAAACAAATAAACAACTTAATGGTAATAGATAAGATACATTCTACATTCGGTCTAACGGAACCAGGCTTACATCATGAATACTCTTACCCTGCTTTAAGTATAAAAGTTTACAATTCAGTAGTCTTACCAAGGGCCTTGTTTGGATCTGAAATGTGGTCTTCGCTGTCAGTAGCAAATTTAAAACGACTTAAGACGAATCATCCTTATTGTCTGAAAAACATTCAAGGACTAGATCTACTATGCTTCTTAGTCTAGTTGGGTGTTATTCTTTATTTACAATTATTAAAAAGAATAATTTAAGTGTCTCATCTCTGATGTGTCGCTAACCGTGTCATTACGCAGCAAAGAAATTGATTTTCATCAGATTGTTCCAACATCATATTCAAGAAACTCTGTAAATAAAGCGATTATATAACTGATATAATAAACATTTTGGGAAAATATTAATCGAATTAAGTTTTTGACAATTTTGTAAATAAATGCATATTACTCAGTATGTCATTATGGAAAAGAATTACAAACAAAGCCATCCACCAGCAGTAATAATTATATAAAATAAAATAAAAGCTGAAACTAAATTTTCAAAGTTAAGAGTGTGACAGCGCAATACAAAGTGAGACTAATCATCAAGAAAACTTGTTTTCGCGATTTTGAGACTTGTTTCAGGATTTTGGGATGTCAGTCAATCAAATTCATTAATTCTTCAGAAAAATCATTTGAATTTCTAAAAAAGGTGCTAAAAATCTTTTTGAGCGAGAGAATGGAAAATAAACTTAAGTGAAAAGGCGTAAGAAGTAATCAGCAAAAAATTGACCATCGCAGTGTAATAATAATTTACCATATTAAAATCTGGAAACCAAGTTTTAACTATTTAATTATTTAATATTTACACGTTCCCAAAGAAAACAACCCTACTTAAATCGGTGAATAGACAAACGTTTTCAAATTAAAGTATTATCAAGGTTCTTTTTTGACTTATTAAAAAACTCTATTCTAATCTATTCTTTCCTTTATTAGCCATAAGTTACAACTAATAGGCAATACATAATATTTATGATATGACAATATTTAATTTCATAGAAATCTGAATGACGTAAAAAGCAGAATATTTGTTACAGTACAGAACTTTTATTATAAAATTAAGAGGTCAGATAAGACTCAATATTTGCGAAAAAAAAGTAAGGGATATGAAAAATCTTTCTAAATCTGATCCATGGAAATTTGGAAAACAGTAAAACTGAATTCTAAAATGTCATGTACTGTGGAATTAAATGACTTTTTTATTATTATTAAAGTGTGTTCGACGAACAGCAAAATCATTTGGACAATGGTGTTGACAATTTATTGAATGATGAACAGGATGTTGTATTTACTAAAATTATAGTCAGACAATGTGCAGGACGAAGTTTTGAATACAATTTAAAGATTGAAATATGGTATAAAAAAATACCGGCATTGATGTAGTATCAACAGAAATGTTTATTATCGTGACTGAAATTTTATCGCCACATTTATGTAAACTTTTTAATATCTAACTAACAACTTGTGAATTTTCTGAATCATGGACCACTGGAATATTAGTGTCTGTACCAAACAAAAGGTTGTTTTTTGGACCCCAACGACTATAGACCTAAAACGTTAGTCAGTGTTGTTTCGAAAACATTCACTGCAATGATTTAAGCTGCACTAATATAAGGGGAAACCTGACATAAATTGCATTATTGTCCGTCATTAATACTGGTATCCAAATGTATTCTAAATGATGTTATTTATCACTTTAAAGTCAAAAATGATACTTTAAATTAAATTTCGTGTTCGAGTAATTTATCGTATTTCATCGTTTTTTTTTTTTAAGTTGTGGTATATGACCGTTAAGTTTTGTTATATTTCCGGCTGCATTTTAAATGACGTTACCATGTTCTAAAATAAGATCCCACAGGTCTACATCTCGCTTGGAAATTACTGTTATTTCTATATTTATTTGAGCTTTTATTGTTGAACAATATAAAACCGTGTTCATTAGGAACATCATTAAATAAATTAGAACCGTTTAAATTTTTCCTAGGAAATTTACTGCAGCTTTAAGATTGCTTTAATAGGCAGAGTCAACTAATACGTTAAATGATAACCAGTTTGGATTTTTTTTTTCCGAGATCTACTTTCGATGTGATATTCATCTATACGGATTAATTTCAAAAAGAGTTGGTAGAAAAGTAAGGCTTCATTGTACATTCGTTGATTTTCGCAAAGCCTTCTATCGTGTAGATAGAATATTTCTTTGGTATAAACTAACAAAACGGGGATGTAGCAGTAACATGTTAAGCATACTTAAATCAATTTATCAAAAAGTCAATATTACTATTCGTTCTAATGGGCAGTATTCAGACTCTTGATAAAATTTTACTGGCGTCAAACAAAAAGAACCACTTTAACCTCTTTTGTTTCTCTTTTTTAATTAACGATATCGTTGACGATGTTGACGACGTTGAACAGTTTCATTGATATTAACGGATATTTGAGTAACCCACTTCTGTTTGCAGACGCTTTTTGCGAAATCTCTGTGTATTCTACGGATGTTTTTGATTTAAGTTTTTATTCATTGTTATTAATTGAATATAGAATTTAATGTTGAAAAAACAAAAAGTTTTTTTTTTTTTTTTTTTTTTTTTTTTTTTTTTTTTTTGAGACGAATATAATTCGATTATTCATTTGATAAATATTGTTTAAAAAATGTCGATTCATACGTGTATCTCGTAATAACTTTAAATAGAAATAATAAATTTCATGCTACACAAAAGAGACTTTCACAATAAGGACTACATACTCTATATAATCTAAATAATAATTAAGTTCATGTAACAAAGAGATAGAGTAAAGATTACTGCAACGCCCAACAGTCGCTGAAAACAAAGAAGAGGCGATTACTTCCGAGTACAAACGCTTTAATTCTGAAACATGTCCGCGAGTTATTAAACTGGAGTCGTTTGTCAAAACGGTTCGCAAAACTGTAAAGGATATGAACGATTCAGATTTTATTTCCAATACTGATAAGCTAAATAGTTAAGCAAATTTCCACCATGACAAAGTCTTAAAGGAAATCCTTAGACGCAGTGCAATAGACAAAAAAGGACAATTTACAAAACAAACCAGAACTGACATTTTGCGATTCATTCGATCAACCCTTTTAAGTCAAGACAAGGATGCAGACCTGGAAATCGACACGATTAATAATTCACCAATACGTTAAAAACTGACAATCTGCAGATCAATAACGATACTCATATTGATACTTCGTTAAAGGAGTCTGTGTCAAACCAAACCGATACGGTAGCAGTATTTGAAGATAGGCGTGTTGATTTTCATCTTGATAATGATGACTGTAAATCACCAGAAAAACTTTCCCTAACTGATAGCTTTGACGGCGATGTTCGACAAACGAGTGGCGGAAACACTTCAATAATGACGAAGCGAATAAAACAAGACATTCTGGTTCGGTCCTATGCCGAGTATGTTTATAGGAAACCGTTAATAATCGAAAACAATCATTTAAACAGTGAGCACAGACAAGTTAAATTGATAATAGTAATCAGAGTTTACGAATAAATGTAACCAGGCTTGCAGAAAACGGCGAGGCCAAAAGTAAAAGAGACGTTTTCTTTGGTTACACCACGCGTTAACGACCTGCACGATTTTATATCGGAAACATAGGTATTGAATCTACTCGCGACAGAATACTTGACTATTTACGTGAAGCTGGTGTTCATGTTACTGAACTTGTACTCTTTAATCTCAAAGTGGAAGGGCATCCGCTAAGCTGAATGTATACACAGAGCACGCTCACATAGTTCAATCGCAAAACTTTTGGCCTATTGGCGTAGTTTGCAGGTCTACGCTGAACAAACGTGATTGGTTTGACAAAATCGAAAACTACAATAATTTCGATTAAAACAATAACAGTTACATTTGGTAAGTTCTGCATCCTGTCCAAGACAAAGATTCTCAATGTTATGATGTATATGTGTATACTTATCTTATTTATGTTTCTTAATATATTTACATGGAATGTGAGAGGTATAATGTCATCAGCAGTCTGCTTAGCTGATCTTTTGCATCTAACAAAATGCGATATTGGGGTTGTTTGTGAACACAAATTGCAGGTTTTCACTAAGAACTCTATAGATAGTATTGATAGTAATTACCTAAGTGTATGCCAATTTTGTACCAGTACAAGTGACAACGGTTTGGCAAAGCTGGTGTTGCAATACTTTATAACTAATCATAACAAAATATTATTTATCTTATTAAGAACACTATGTCGGAAAGTATTGTAGGCATACAAACCAAAAACATATAAGAAGCACCAGTTTCCGTTTCCGATCTTTACCTACCTGCTGACAGTTATATTGAGGACAACCGTAACGAGCTAAATATATAGTTAGTGATCCATATGAACACTTTTCTCAATAGAGAAATGTCATAGTAGATGACTTTAATGATCTCAAATTTACTGATGGTATAAATCTCAGGATTTGATTAAATTTGTCGAAAGGTTAAATTTAACACCTGTAAATTTGCTTATTACATGTATTGGTAGCAGTTATAGTTACACAACCAATCAGACCATACTAAATTCTATTTTTGTCGATAGTTTAGCAAACAGCATTAGTGTTTCTGAAATCCTTGATGAGGACCGTTTAGTGAACATTTCAGACCATTTACCATTGTGTACGACAATCAACTACCAGTTAGAAACTGTCAATTTTCCTGACCTGCAATTAAAGCAACCGGCATGGAGCCGGATTTCACGTGATGTTGTGTTAAAATACAAAGGCAAATTACATAATACTTTCGCTTGTATATAAATGCCATCGATTCAGTTAGAGAATTAAATAGACTGCTTTTACAAAACTATTGTTCATAATATCATTATGTGTTCCAATGCATATATCCCAAAACCATCCGTTAGTCCCAGAAGCAAGCCTTAATGGGGGTTAAAGCAGCCCAGAAAATGAAACGCGAAATGAGAAAGATTTGGGGGAGTGATGCTAAACCTAGAGGCATGCAACACGAATCGTACCGCAGCTATAAAAAGTTACTTTTCGAAATACTAAAAATTCTGCATTTGAGCGACATAATCATCAGGTATATAGTGATATTGATAAAGCTACCGAATGCGATATTAGTGTGTTTTTTGGGGGCTCATCAAAAGACGGAGACCAAGAAGCAAGAGCACATGCACAGACATTTTATACAATGATTAAACATTTCAAGAGCCAGGTGATATTACAAATGCATTAACTGGCTACTACAAGAACATATATTCTGTAGATTACAATGACAAATATGATAAAACATTTTTACAAAAGTTACTAAACAGATTAATGAAATATATGATCAGTGTATTCAATGATAATCCTGGTGGACCAATAACAACGGAGGAAGCGCAGTATATAATTAAAAACCTAAAGCATCGAACAGCCCATGGCCATGACCTTATTTATAATAATTATCTAAATCACGGAGTGGATAGTCTTACTGCAATACTCGCCAAATTATTAAATGACATTATTAAAGTTGGTAAAGTCCCAAAAAATGGAAAAAGGGACTAATGTTTCCATCCCGAAATGTTATAAAAAAGACGCAAATTCACCAGGGCCATACAAAACAATTACTCAACTGCCATGTATTATTAAGGTGTTCGAAAAACTCTTGTAAAACAGAATATTTACACATGTTGTTAAAGAAAGAGTTTCCTAACGGGCAGCAACAGGGATTTCAGAAAGACTTAAGCTGTGTTAAAGCTTCTTTTATCTTAGAAGAGTTCATTAATCACTCAATAGAACGTGGTAGCAAAGTTTATGCAGCTTTCTTAGAAAGTGCAAAGGCCTTTGATACTGTCTGGCGTGATGGTATGTTGTATAAGCTGCATATTATTGGTATTACTAGTAAATTATGGTTACTTATATCTGATTGGTTCTGTTATTATAAATCCTGTACAATCCCAGTGTTTCCCTGTTAAGCATGGTATTAGACAAAGAGGTGTGTTATCTACTTTTTTTAAATTTTTTTAATCTTGTTTTTATTAATGACCTTTTAGAAAGTTTAGAAAATAGTTTTCACTCGCCATCAGTAGGTAAGATTAAAACAGGTTATACTGTAAGTAATAGTTATCAACTGAGCTAGAGGTATTCCCTCGGGAACCGTTCTCCTATAGTGATGTCTGGAAAGGTATAGTGACCTCGCCTATCGGCTATTGTATGGAGTAAGTCAGATATCAATTTCGCTGTCGGTGTGCATGGTTATACTTACCTGGGCACGTGCAACGTTGTATCGCGCCTCGTAGTTCACGCGTTACACGTGACCAGGTAAGTATAACCATGCACACCGACAGCGAAATTGAAATCTGACTTACACAATACAATAGCCGATAGGCGAGGTCACTATACCTTTCCAGACATCACTATTGGAGAACGGTTCCCGAGGGAGAGGTCCATAATAGATTTAGTTTTCTTTTCCAATCTGAGCAAGAATTAATTTTCAAATTCACTATTACCGGTACCTTTATTTAACATCACAAAATGCTTTACAGGTCATTCAGATCTTCTGAATTAATGTTTCTAAACCGGTCGTCGGAAGCCATTTTGTATCCGATGACAACAAAACAGAGCGCCACCTGGACAAAGGGGAGTAATTTGATTTGGTTTGCGGGGGGTCAAGCAAGGGACTATATTAGGATGTCGAGGGACTATACCTTGAATAACTCGAATAACTAACCAAAATAAACAAAATAAGCATGTGCAATGTCAAAATTTACATTTTAGTTTGAAGTTTCCATAATTATCCCCGAAATGAAATTTTCGGATTTTGTATGTGCGCCTTTCTATTTCATCAGTCATTTGTCATCTGTTTGGGACAGAAAGGTCGAACGGTGATTCATGGACAATTGGTGTTTTAGTTTTAGGAATATTAGTACTTTCAATTGAACCACTGCAGTAGCTCAGTTGGTACAGTGCTCGCTCCGTAAGTGGGAGGTCGTGGGTTCGAACCCCGGCCGGGTCTGACCCAAGACTTGGAAGAGGGAAGTGTTTGTTCTTTCGCCAAGCACACGGCATCACGAAATGAAAGTCACGGTTTTTTCGGATGGGAACTTAAAATAATCGAGGTCCCGTGTCATGGCAGGCATGGCACGATAAAGAACCTTGCTGTATAATGCCATCAGCGCAACGCACAGGCAAAATTTCTGCACTTTCGCCTATGGCTGGCGACGTCTCGATATATGTTAAATATTATTGACTGTGACGTTAAACACAATTACTCAACTTAACTTCATTCACACCTCGTAGTCTTCAGTCTATGCTCAGCACAGCCTACACATAATCTCTCAAATGGAGATTTTCTTTCAATGCAAATAAGTCCAGGATATTAATATTCGGCATCATCTAAAATGATTAAAAAAACTTGACTTTGGCTTTTCTGTCGGTGGTATACAAGTTGCAGTGAAACATAACAGAGTGCATTTAGGAATAAATTTGAACGATCATAGGAAAGCTTCAGAAAGGATATATGATGGATGCAGAAAGGGAAGAAAATATAGTTAATAATCTGATTGACGCAAAAAGGAAGAAGACAATCAACAGCTTTTGGACACTTGATGGCAAAATATTTCTGAAGAAGACTAGTACCAGTCCGAAACAGCACATAACTAGTTTAAGGTTGGCCAGTGACATCGTTAACCTTAATTTAAGCCGCTTAAACAACTTAATCCCATAACAATGACCAGTTTATATAATTAAAGTAGTTGTCCCTACGGTATTAAACGATTAAGTTAATTAAGTTAATAGTTTAAGTTAATACAGTTGTTATTTAAGCATTGAACTTTGTTTCTAATCGATCTATGATGGTTTAGATCGAATGGCTCTCTCGCTAATTTGAATAAATCGCAAAGCGACTGTTTACTTAAAATATACTGATGAAGAATGATTTTTCGAAATGTGCACATATGGCACATCAAAATTTAAAGGTATTTGTGTTATATATTTATACTGATGAGTATTAATACTTAAAGTAAAAAAGTAATAATAATAATATAATGTTGTGAAGTTTAGTGTCATCTGAACAAAACGGACATTCAGTGCCTAGATCGTCCTAGATCGTTTCGGAAATACATCGCTGTAATAATCATGCGGGTTAGGGTAGAAAATTCTGGAAAAGTACATTCAGCTGTAGGAAAGATTGCTGTTGTTAGACCTACAGTATATATTCCTTTTGATGTCAAGTTGCAGACGATATTACCTAACCAGCGAAAATGGGAAATTCGGTCATGCGCAATTCTATTTTCTTAACCCGCATGATTTTTTAGCAATGTATTTCTGGAATGAGTGTTTGTGTGTTTTCCCATATTAAATCCCCGTAAGGATTTTAAAAAGCTCTGCATTTTATACTCCAGGTAAGATGGCATTTAGTTTGGTGTCAGTTAATTATGACAAAATGCATATGTCATAACGGTATGTGGCATTCTACAAAATTTTTTGATATCTCTTTAAAACCTTGAAAAACTAGTGCTACGGCAGACGTGAATCAGACAGTAGGTTGTATAATTACTTTCTGTACGTTTATACGAAAAAGACTGGTCTCATTCTATTCATAGCACTCCTCAATAAATATTACTTCTTAGACGCATACATTAAGTCCGGATTTTTCCAAATGGTACATTATGGGAAAAAAACTAGTAAATGATAACGTTCATACACATACGCGTAATTCTTGGATTAACAGAGTGGGCAACGTCATTGGTTTTACACGGTTTCTAATGCTACATGATTCTATTAAATCTGCTGTAATTTGGAAATATTCACAAAATAGCTTTCAAATAGATATGGCAGACGTTTTGGCTAAACATTAGATCATTTTTCGGACTTTTGATAACATTGTCTGTGAATACTGTAGAAACGAGTATTGGGATTACATTACTCATGTACTATCGCTGTGTATACGTACATCTAATGCTAGAAAACTGTGCATTAAATCCGCTCGAACATTCGACATGGACATACATATGAGTTGAGTTGAGTAATGGTGTTTAACGTCCCAGTCAAGAATATTTCACTTATATCGAGACGTCGCCAGCTATACGCGAAAGTGCAGAAATTTTGTATGTGCGTTGCGCTGATGGCATTATACATGACACGAGACCTCGTTTATCTTAAGTTTCCATCCGAAAGAACCGTGACTTTCATTTCGTAATGCCGAGTGCTTGGCCAAAGAACAGTCACTACTCACTTTCAAGTCTTGGGTCAGACCCTGCCGGGGTTCAAAGCCACGACCTTCCACTTACGGAGCGAGCACTCTACCAACTGAGCTACCGTAGTAGTGGACATGTATATGGATCCAAGCAGTTTTACATTGACAGTACTTGGCTATCTACCAGACAGAGTCCTTTTCCGAATATCAGTGGTTTTGTGTTTGTTTTTCATACATGAAAAGGATCATATACTTTTGTTCTCGAGTTTAAACTGAAGACCACTGGACTAATTCTCAATTAATACCTTTTCTTTCTATATACTTGCTTTTTGATATATATATATATATATATATATATATATATATATATATATATATATATATATATATATATATATATATATATATGTATATATATATATATATATATATATATATATATATATATATATATATATATATAATGTTACAAAATTTAACCTTTGTATGTAAGTCAATTGTTTGATACATAATTCATGCATATCTCTTTCATAGAGGAACTAAATAAAGAATGAATGAAGAATGAGCAATTCCATGTGTTAGTCTGTTTTTTGCTACACATCTCAAATGTGGGGTTTTCAGAAAGCTTCCGATACTTATAATACATTTTGCAGATATACTCTAAATACAGGCAAATCTATACCAATTGATGTTATGATTGGAAGATATTCTTTATATATTAAACGTTTTGAACGTATTGTGAAATATTGGTATAAAATTTTAACAAATATTGATAGCGTCTTATTTACAGTTTATAAAATGTTGCTAAATGATGCCAATGACGACATGTTAAATTGGGTATCAAATGTTAAAGATCTTGTTTGTAATCTTAGTTTTTCAAATCATTGGTATAGTCAAAACCCTAGCAATTTACCTGCAATTTATTAAAACAAAGGTTGTATGACTAGAAATGGTGTAAATCCATTAATAGTTAAACTAGATAATTGATTTATACAAATTTTAATATGTTTTTCAATTTGAATTTTATTTAGATATTTTATGTTCTAATCATTCATCACAATTATTTCAGCCTAGATCTGGTTCTTTAAAACTTAAAAATGAAACTGATAGATACAAAAACATTCCCAGAAATCAGAGATTATGTACTTGTCGTAATATGCAAATGTTAGAAGTTTAATATAATATCCTTTTAGTTTATCTTGCTTACAGAAAGTTGAGATATAAGTATTTACCAAATTACTACAATCGATGGTCAAATGTATTAAAATTCTATTACCTTTAATCTTAAATTCGAAAACTCTGTTGTTATGTTTAGCGAAATATTTATTTTATGCTACTAGGCTTAGAAAACAAATCTATGAAATGTAGTTTTAGCTAACAACGTTTTATATATGTGTTAATGTTGGCATGTCATATGTTTTTATATATATGTATGTATGTCACGCAAATATATATGTGTGTACTTTTACTTACGGAGGAAATTTGCATTACCTTTGCTAATAGCGAAAAAGGATATTTACACACTATACAGACAAACATAGCATGCAAATTTCTGCACATGAACGCGCAGCAAATCAATACACTTTACACTACTTAGCCATCAAGATGTTGCCTGCTTCCAGTCTTCGTTTCATTTACTGCTGTTTTTATGGTTGCATTTGTTACTGTCGTTCTTGGTTGCGTTTGCTACTACAACTCTTGTTTCGTTGTCTGCTTCTAGTCTTGGTTGTATTGACTGCTGCTCTTTATGGTTGCATTTTTTAATGTCGTTCTTGGTTGCGTTTGCTGCTGCAGCTCTTGTTTTGTTTTCTGCTTCCAGTCTTGGTTGTATTGGCAGCTGCTCTTTATGATTGCATTTGTTACTGTCGTTCTTGGTTGCGTTTGCTGCTGCAGCTCTTGTTTCGTTGTCTGCTTCCAGTCTTGGTTGTATTGGCAGCTGCTCTTCATGGTTGCATTTGTTACTGTCGTTCTTGGTTGCGTTTGCTACTACTGCTCTTGTTTCGTTGTCTGCTTCTAGTATTGGTTGTATTGCATGCTGCTCTTTATGATTGCATTTGTTACTGTCGATCTTGGTTGCGTTTGCTGCTGCAGCTCTTGTTTTGTTGTCTGCTTCCAGTCTTGGTTGTATTGGCAGCTGCTCTTCATGGTTGCATTTTTACTGTCGTTCTTGGTTGTGTTAACTACTACTACTCTTGTTTCGTTATCTGCCTCCGGTCTTGTTTGTTTGACTGCTGCTTTTTATGGTTGCATTTGTTACTGTCGCTCTTGGTTGCGTGGGATGTATCAAAGCCATGTTATTCTGTTACAAATTTCTTTTTTTTCAATAAAATCACCCCAATGAATGAAAAAAAACACAAAATAATGAATCATTTTTATTGTTTATTGTACATTAAAACTTGTCTTGTCTGGTACCAGGACTGAAAATAAAAAAAAATATATGATTAGGAATTTAATTTTAATATTTTTCCACAAAAATACTCCATTTGTAACTCAGTATCGTAGAACCTCTAGATAGCAATACCTGGCCATTATGTTAATGATTAGATCGTAACATCCTTAGTCCATTATACTTCGAAGCCATTGACAAAAAGAACAAAAAAACTAATATGTATATGTGTGACCATGATACAAAATTGACTTACGTTAAATACATGGGGAGCCTACTGCGTGTTTGATCGACCAAAAATCTTATTGTAAAACATTGATCACGTGATTTATAAAACATCAACAAAAACAGTAAAGAAGCATGTGTTCAAGAGCATTGGGGCCACTTTGCCGTGTGTATTCAAGGCAAACTATTATTTTGTTTGCAGCCATTTTTTTCATCTGAACCTGGTCGATTCGAATCATTGGATTAAGTTTGTCCCAGTCGGTCCTTATCTTTTCTTTGCAGAATCTGTTGTTGTTCTTGCACGAAAACGTTTTCTTTTTTAGACGCCATTTTTTACTTACATTTTAGACTTCCGGTAATGCTCTTAACTGAGATTTACATATTATCGAGTTGTCCCTATCTTTTAGAATTTTTGTTTATTATGGACTAATAAGAATTATATTGATTGAATGACAACCAATTTATATTGAAAAAAATATTTAAGACTTTTTTGCAACAATGTGTAAACTTAATGCAGCTTAAATTGAAACAGGTGTTTAATGAACCAGTCCTGGAAAAAGCCATGAATCGAACTACTTTATCACGTGTTCTTGTAAACGACAAGGTACACTTTAATCTAAGTAAATACTTAAATACATTACCTTATAGGCAAAGGAACTGCTGGGTTTTAGTCACGGCAAATGCAGATGTTACCATGGCAATCACCTCCATGGTGACCCAGAAAAACACAATGAGTAGCACATGCAGCATCGTTCAACTGCAAGCCAAAAAAGTTAGCATGTCCTACCTCGCAGGTAAAACGTTTCTGCGGACCTTCAAATAAAACACAATGTTTTAATTGTTAACTGCAATAGAATGGCATTGCTATGCCCCCTATACGAAATCAGAAATCATTAAGGTCCGGAATAGATGAAAAATAAACCAATTGGACCACCGAAAAAAATTAGTTATAATAAAAATAAATAAATATAGACTGAAAATAAAAATGTGAGGGACAACTTTACTCATTACTTTTCATTTTTATACGGTTTTGTGGAAATATTCCGTGATCCACTTCCAACGACAAAGGTTGAATTGAACAAATCAATAGATTAAACTTTGTTAGAAGATAATAAATTAATAATAATTCATTGGAAATATTTACTGTACATGCGCAAGAGAACATCCGGAAATATGAGCTTATTAAATATCAAGTTTAATTCTCATTTGTCGAGTTTTCTTTCTTTTTTTTTTTTTTTTTTTTTTTTTTTTTTTTTTTTTTTTTTTTTTTTGTTAATAAGTCCAAAAACGGATCAAAATACTTTTACTACCTGCCAATGGAGTATACCTCATTTAAGTGTTTCCTTTGGGAACTTATATTTAATAAATAATTAAATAATGAAAATTTGGGTTTCCAGTTTTTAACTCGAATATAATATGCTAAATTATTTGATAGATCGTTTCATAAAATTTCAAAACTTTTGAAAATTTTACAATATTTTGATTTTATTTTAATCAGCGCATGACAAATAAACAATTATTTTGTTATTTCTTGCTTAGAATAAATGGGAAAATAAAGTTTATAAATAAAAACAAAAAAATATTGTACTCACGTGCATCCGCATCACCTGTTATATAATAAATTATTATTATTATTATTATTTTTATTTTTTATTTTTTTTTGCTGATTTTGAATTTCTATTGAAATATGCATTCAAAATCAGCACATGAATGCATTATTTCGATAGAAATTTAAAATCGGCACATGACATTATTATTATTATTATTATTATTATTATTATTATTCTAGTAACTAAATCGTGTATGCATGTGATGTGCGAGTGTATATTATGGAGTGCAGCGTACTATCGCACTTAGGGCGACTTTTCGTTAAAGTGCTAGCACACCGAGTCAGTATGGCGCAGACAAGCACAGCACTCTCCAATCACATTACCTTAGCACCTGGTGCACCAGATGTTTGTTTCTTGCACCTCAGATAGAAATTTCCATATCAAGGACGGTGCAAGATATTTCAATCTTGCAACCCCCCCTGTACAAGATAGCTTACACGCTCTTTTTCCCGCGAAGATTTATCTATGAAATCAGAGGTGTATCGATACTTTGAGAACGCTTTAACCCCAAGAATCTGGCATACCTTCGCACAAACAAATAAACGGAATAGGTAATACTACAAAGTAAATTTGAAATTTAATTTTAAAAACTTTTTTTCTAAATCAATAACAAGTTTATTTCATATTACATTAACTTTTATATGACGTAATGTTAATATGAATTATGACGTCACACTTGTTCCTGTCTTGTGTATTCACACGCAACTTCTATCATATGTTGAATTTTGTTTTTTAATAGCTTGTATATTTTGTGGTGCAAGAAATAGAATCAATCACTACTTATGGTGTCAGATAGGGAATTCTAAACCCTTGTTTTTAATATATGTGGTCCAGAACAAGGCTTGCTGAACTCTGGTTGAGATTTCCCTATCTGGCACCACAAGTAGTGATAGATTTTTTTAATCCTTAATGTCGAGCGCCAGGCTTTAAAAAATACATTTTGTATCTCAATTTTTTATTTTATGTATGATCAGGCCGGAGTTCAAACCCTGGCCTCAAACTTTAGAGTCGGGCGCTCTTCCACTGAGGTGGTTTGTATCCAAATGGAGAGCATTAGAAGCCCTTTTGACTTAAGTTTTCTGATCAAGAAACATATATCGTAAAATTTAGTGTATATTAAGCTAAAATATTTAAATACTTATGTCAATAACAACTTGGAGTCTATTTTACAACTGTAATAGATAATATTTAAAGATTTACAACTTTTAATTTCAATACGCAACGGTGCACAAACATATGCATATTGTATAGCATTGAAATTTAAGACGCAACAAGCAAATTAAAGACGAAAAATTGACAAATAAAAAGGACAAATAATTTTCAAAAGTTTTATGGCCGTCATCACAATATTGTTGGTAAGTACGTAGTCACTTTATTCAAACTTATACTGGATATATTTGACTTACCATATTTCCTTGTTCCTTTCATTCTCAAATTGACTTTACACGTGATGGGTGTAGCTAGCTAGACAGAAGGTGCTTACCCTTCCGCACCCGGCCCCCTTTCCTTGATGGAAGTTCGCGTGTATAACTGAATTGGACAGTTTCCAAAGTTTTTACTTTGTTTTCTGGAATTGTGGTTTGGACATAGACCGGTATGTTTGTGTTTTATTTAAAAAATTAAAATGTTATATTTGATGCATGGATTAAAACTGCTTCGGGATAATGGAACGCGCCAGCGTACCACGTGATCAATACCTCTAAACGTTTGTGTGGAATGAAATGGATAACGATTACGTCAAATATTCCCGAAAAACGTCTTTATTACGGGAAAACGTCACTTTATGCAAATCCATTGCCAATAGAAATAATTGTCCCGCACAAACGCTATGAGGTATCACGTGGTACACTGGCGAATTCCATTAAATTAGAATGGTTCTTACTTTTAATTTTATTATATTGAATCTCAATACACATCTTTTAGTCATATAGTCTTACATTTAAGAACAAAACGTTGTGGAATATCGCGTTGTTTGCTTGCAAACCAAATTTAAAAAAAAAAAATAAAAAAAAAAAAAAAAAAAAAAAAAAAAAAAGAATATATGCATTTTAAAAAAATTGATAACAAATAAAATGTAAGATAATTTTCAATAAAATAAATAAAATAAAATAAAATAAAATAAAATAAAATAAAATAAAATAAAAATAAAACAAAAGGAAATGAAATGAAATAAAATGAAATAAAATAAAATAAAATGCCTAAAATGTTTTCTTACCTGCAATCAACAGCAACAGTGAAATACAAAAGAAATTGGTGAGGAACATCATCTTGTCTAGAAGCGAAAGTATTGAGCTGAGAATACTTGTACTAAATTAATGAAAAGAACAAGAAATCCGCTTTATATAAAGTTTCATATCCCTTCTCTTTTCTATAGACAAATCGGTTTCTAGTTCGTCATAAAATAAGGAAGTGTCATGGTAAATTATTAGCCAATCAAAAATCAGTATACACTGTATTCCGCTGTTCTGTCTATAACGGTTTAAAAACGTGCATGATAGTCGAAAATTCCCACGCAAGAATATTTTAAGACTAAATTTGAAAATGGACTAATGCGAACAATGTTTCTGAGCAAGCTCCATTTAGCTGTGGCATCTTTGTAATAGAGTTGATTGAGAACTTGCGTATAAGTTTTAAGAATTATTGTAAAGATAAATAGATAGATAAATAAATGTCAGTCGGTGTTACCTACAGTATATGTCTTCACGGAAGAAAAATTCTTAAACTTTAGCTAATATTATATATATCATCACGTCTAAAAATGTTATTTATATGACGTCAAAATGAAGAAATTTATATCACGTCATAATAATAATAATATCACTGATATGACATCATAATGGTATCATTAATATGACGACATAGTGGTGTCATTAATATGATGTGATAATGATGTCATAAACAAAATATGAAGAACTTGCATTCTTTCTTACTAAAAACATCACAAAAATTTGCCATTTTTATTCAGTTGAGGAATAACTTGTGTTTTTAACAATTTATTGAGTCATAACATGAAAAACGGTGTGCACACTTCATAATGCGCGTTTTTCATGTTATGACTCAATAAACTTGTTAAAAACACAAGTTATTCCTTATAATTTAATTTTAAACACTTAAACTGAAACATAAAACAAAATGCAATGTTTTGTTTTATTTTTCTAAATTTTTATATAAATTAAAAAAAATCTTCCGCGTTATCAACAAACAATTTCAGCCAATGAAATGGAAAGTTTCATTACGTCACGCCATTGACGTTTAGCGTTGCTATGGTTGCGTATTTTATTGAAGTATAACATGAAAAACGAGCACGTGCATTTACGTTGTGTTTGTACTGCAGTATGATATAACAGAATTTAGAAATTAAATTATAAGTTAAAAATTTGACTGAAACGTAACACTCAATTCAGTATTTGTACTTTTTCGCGTTATTGGCTTCATTAACTATTCCTAAGTACACATTTTGTAAATTAAAACTGCATAAATTTTTAAGACATTGTAAAGTCGTCTATTTAAGTGTGAATTTCTCTTCTAATGGAAAATGGAATAATACTAAAAAAAAAAAAAAATTATGAACTTGGCAGTAAATCATTAAATAGTGTTTCAAGTATTTTCCATAACTTATTTCTAGATGTCAAAAATTCTTTAAAAGTTTTTGATTGTATTGTTTCTCCAGTGTTAACTTTTGGTGCTGAGGTGTGGGCCTTTTTATTTTGTAAACGTTTTATCAAAGTTAGGAAATCTTCAAGTAATGCTGTAAGATATGGTGAGTTGGGGAGATTTCCTCTCTTCTTTAATCACAGATTAAGGATTTTAAGATATTGGCTAAAATAATTTGTAGTAAAAATACATTTTTTTCATGTTTATATATATATATATATATATATATATATATATATATATATATATATATATATATATATATATATATATATATATACTAAGGTTTTATGCCTGTAACGGTAGGTCGTGGGTTTGAACCCCGACCGGGTCTGACCCAATACTTGAAAGTGGGTAGTGACTGTTCTTTCGCCAAGCACTGAGCATTACGAAATGAAAGTCGCGGTTTTTTCGGATGGTAACTTAAAATAAACGAGGACCCGTGTCACGGTAGGCGTGGCACGATAAAGAACCCTGCTGCATGATGCCATCAGCGCAACGCACAAGCAAATTTCTGCACTTTCGCCTATAGCTGACGACGTCTCGATACAAGTGAAATATTCTTGACGGACGTTAAACATAGTTTCTCAATTCACTCCTATAACGGTAATAATCAAAATAGTTTAATTTGGTCTTCTCAGGTTTAACAATTTTTATACTCTCTAGGAATGTCATACGTTTGGTTGCAACAGGATTTTTCTATACCAAAATTTATTATTTTAAAAACCATCGTACAAGATCAATATAAACAGTTATGGTTAGGTCAAATAAGTCGATGTAATAAGCTGTGTTATTACCAGATGTTTAAACATGAACTTAAAATAAAAAATTATTTAGAATGTATTGATACCTCTAATCTTAGATGTCTTCTTACTAGTTTTAGAATTTCATCACACAATTTTGCTATTGAGACTGTTCGCTATGAAAATAATGACAGAAATTTACGATTATGTAACTGTTGTTCCATGAATGTTGTTGAAACAGAATATTATTTTTTATCACATTTATAAAAAAAATTACCCTGTTTTACTTGTGTTATAAAGGCGTTGCATAACTGACCATATCAAAAAATTGTCATGATACAAAAGGTGATCATACCCCATGCAAACCCGAGTAAGCCAAAGCTTAATGTATCTATATGTTAAAATGGATTCAGGCGAGGTAACTACAAATATATGTTATGTGATTATGTTATTTTTAAATATACAGGATTAATTTTCGCATTTGAAGTAAAACAAAACTAGTTTCATTAAATATGAAAAAGCAGTTTACAGTTATTATATATATATTGAACCAAGAGACAAGATAATTTATTGCAACGTTTTTTTTTTTTTGGGTTTTTTTTTTTTTTTTTTTGTGTTTTTGTTTTTTTGGTTTTTTTTTCATTCAGAATGTTACGTGTGTAAAATTGTAAGCTATCTGATAAAAAGATTAGCAATGATTTCTCTTCATTCATTAGCTAGTGACGTCTCGATGTAAGTGAAACATTCTTCACATTCTTGATTAAATCAATCTATAAATGCCACCTTGGAAGGATATGTGTCTACAGACTGTATATGTGGCTATAGACTGTATATAAACTGTATATGTGGCTATAGACTGCATGTAGACTGTATATGTGTCTACAGACTGTATATGTGGCTATAGACTGTATATAAACTGTATATGTGGCTATAGACTGTATGTAGACTGTATATGTGTCTACAGACTGCATATGTGGCTATAGACTGTATATAAACTGTATATGTGGCTATAGACTGTATGTAGACTGTATATGTGGCTATAGACTGTATGTAGACTGTGGCTATAGACTGTATGTAGACTGTATATGTGGCCACAGGCTGTATGTAGACTGTATATGTAGCTATACACTGTACATAGACGATATATGTGGCTATAGACTGTATATAGACTGTGGCTATAGACTGTATGTAGACTGTATATGTGGCTACAGGCTGTATGTAGACTGTATATGTAGCTATAGACTGTACATAGACTGTATATGTAGCTATAGACTGTACATAGACGATATATGTGGCTATAGACTGTATATAGTGCTATACACTGTATAAAGTGCTATAGACTGTATGTAGACTGTATATGTGGCTACAGGCTGTATGTAGACTGTATATGTAGCTATAGACTGTACATAGACGATATATGTGGCTATAGACTGTATATAGAGGGTATATGTGGCTATAGACTGTATATAGTGCTATAGACTGTATAAAGGCTATATGTTGCTATAGACTAAAAGACTGTATATGTTTAGAGCCAATAAAGATTATTGAATTGAATTGTAAAAAAACTGATGGTAAGGTTCCTCCATAGTTTTTACTCTAGCAGCTGTGCGGATGATTTATAATCACTAGGGCTGTAACTACACTACTGGACATTTACTCCTTTATCTGTACCAAGTTCGAAATTGTTTAAACATCCAAAATATGTTTATATTTGGATTAGTTTTTTTTCGATGTTGATGCTTGCCGGCCTCTTCTTCTATTTTCAAAAAAAGTCGACTTAACCTCACAAACATTTCTTTCATTTATATTATATTTTTTATCGAGATTTGTAACTTTTCTACAATTTCACTACTGTTTTTTAGTCCAAAGCGAAATGAGACTGTGTCCCTTCCTCGGGTTTTAATATAAAAATTGTTCTGACCCTAAATACAGATGTCAGACACAAAGTCTGTTAGGGTCAAAGAAATACAAACTATACACAGGAAATTTACATCATTGCCCGACTGAAACCAAACGTGTTGGTCTCATCTTGTGTTATTGGGCTATTTGTTTTATTTATTTATTTATTTATTTATTTATTTATTTATTTATTTATTTATTTACTTACTTACTTTATCTATTTACTTACTTAATTTATTTAATATTTTTCAATAAATCTTATTTTTCCGTATTAATTATTTTCTTTTTCAATGCTGAATAATGATAGTTAATAATAATAATAATAATAATAATAATAATAATAATAATAATAATAAGAAGAAGAAGAAGAAGAAGAAGAAGAAAAACATTGAGTTATTTATGTTCATATATATACTGATAAGTTAAACCCATTTTTGTATATAAATCGTGCACTAAATTTGTATATTCAATTTCACTAATTCGAAACACTTCCGTCTTTGATAGAGCACGTGAGACGCTTTTCGTAAATACAAATTTATGAATATTGTTCAATTCCGTGTCTAAGTTACACGTAAAAATAATACAAAATAAACACCCATATCTATATTTAAAAAAATAAAAATTAGCCTTTGTCATAACTAGACAGGCGCCGCCCAGGAAAAACAAGATCCGCAAGTGTATCACTTAGGAAATGACTCTAAACATTATTGCTTAATTTTTATTTATTTATCTATTTAAATTTCTCATTTATTTATTTATTTATTTTTGATAATATTTACGTCCAAATTTCTAGAATATGCATAGGGCAGCACTTATGAATATTTTACACTAATGTATATCTTAACAATTAATAAAAAGTATTAAAATTACAAATTTGGCAGATTTAAGTCAAGGTAAACTATTATCTTAATTCAGGAATAATTGTGAAACCGGAAACTTGACCTGGAAAAGTTATTTCACTTTAAACTTCCAGAGGGTAAGTTACCAGTTCCCCGTTTCACAATCATTCACTCAATTGAGTGTAAACTCAACCGAAATTGGGGAATATTTCAATGTCAGTTTTTAAGACATTTCACGGTTACATTAAATATCTAATATAGGGCAAAACTTGATTAATTAACTACCAAATTTTATTTTAGAAAACTCTATCCTAGGAACTGTTAAGTGTAAATGAGTATAAATATCTTGGTTTTATTTTTACAAGAACTTGTTCATTTTTTAATACAAAAAAGTATTTGGTAAATAGAGCAACTAAGGCTATGTACTGCGTGTTACAAAAAAGTAGACATTTTAATTTATCAACTGAATGCCAAATCGAAGTTTTTGATAGAATTGTAGTACCTATTTTACTATATGGTTGTGACCTGTGGGGTTTTGAAAATATAGATATTATGGAAAGAGTCCATCTAAAGTTTTGTAAACTGGTTTTGAGATTTTTAAAAAAAAGGCTACACAAAATTATATTGTTTATGGTGCGTTAGGGAGAAAACCACTTAGTATAATCGTTAAAACTAGAATTATCAATTACTGGTGCAAATTAATATTTGATAAACAGGAAAAATTTTGTTCTCATTTTTGTATCGTATGTTATACCTACAAAGTCATGTTGGTTTTCATTGTAAATGGGTGAATTTTGTAAAGTCTATTTTTGAAACATGTGGTCTCAATAATATATGGTTATTTCAGTCATTTCCGAATAACACATGGCTAGTAAAATGTATTAATCAAAAGCTAAGTGATCAGTTTTGTCAGTAATGGTACTTAAATTGTAATAATTCATATAAAGGTATTTCTTACAGATTATTTGCGAGTACAAATCTTCAACTACAACATTATTTAACTATAGATTTGGATGTCAAATACCTTATATCTTTAATAAAATTTGGAACCAGTTTAACAGGAGGGAGAAAAAATGCAGGGTCGGACCGGGGATCGAACTTGGGACCTCCCGCACTATAGACGAGTACTCTAGCAACTGAGCTACCCAGACTGCTACATTCCTCCCCTGTTATTCTCGAGTTTCCCATGATCCTATGGGAAATCTCATCCCAAATTCCCTCGGATGGACTTTATATGGCCGCATATATTCAGTCCACCACTTCCGAGGGCCACACTGGCCACCAAACTGTAACAGGAGGGAGAAAAAAATGCAGGGTCGAACCCGGGACCTCCCGCACTATAGGCGAGTGCTCTACCAACTGAGCTACCCAGACCGCTACACCAGTAATCACAAACTTCCTATAGAAACTGACAGATGGAAAAAATATTGTAAGGAAAAACCGGCTTTGTTTTTTATGTAAAAAGGAATTGGGGGATGAATATTATTATGAGTTGTGGGCATTTTGCTATTGAAAGAAAAAAATAGGTACCAGCAAAATATACTTCAAAATCTAATGTTATGAATTTATTTATGATTTATTTAATACAAAAAACAAATTTATACTTTTTCAACTTTATAAATTTATACAAATTATTTTTAAGAGAATCTACTCTCCAGGTTAACATTTGTATATAATTTATACCGCTGTACTTTGTGTCATGTGCTACTTTTGAATTTTTATAAAATAATACAATTCAAAAGTAGCACATGACACTTGTATTATTTTGTATTAATACGTATGCGTATTATATTGTTCTCTTGATTGTTATATGCAATGTGAGAATAAAGTATATATACAACTGAAAAAAATCAGTAAACAGTTTACAATAAATAAACAATTTTTTTACAATTTAAAAAAGAAAAAAAAAGGTCTCCTCCGAAGAACCCCGTTACTTTCATTTCTAAATGCCGAGTGCTTGGCACAGAACAGGCACTACCCACTTTCAAGTCTTGGGTCAGACTCGGTCGGGGTTCGAACCCTGACCTCCCACATACGAAGCGAGCACTCTACCAACTGATATTACAGACGAGCTTTTTTTAATATTTACTCAACGATTGAAATTTATGGATATGTCAGATAACACTTTTTGAACGTATTTTTGATAAAAATTCAAAATCCGAAACGCAGAAACACCATCAATCAATCAATCAAACAATCAATCTTCTGCTGTAAATCATAACTTATATAATTATAAGTACTAAGTCTTATGACGGCTTATATCTACACTACTACATACGGGCATCACTATTGCTTTTTTAATCAATCTAAAATGCAATTTTACAACTCTAACAAATATTTAATTTTTTTGAAATATTTTTTTAATCTAACATAGCCTGAGTTTTCTGTTTAAAAATGATTACATGTGTTTATATCTATCTATCTATCTATCTATCTATCTATCTATCTATCTATCTATTCTTGAACCAATTCATTCATTATTTATTTATTTATTTATTTATTTATTTATTTATTTATTTATTTATTTATTTATTTATTTATTTATTTGAATCTCAATAAGGAACGTTTTAGCGACCGACAAAAATATTCACTCAATAAAAAACACATAAAGGGGGGTTACTATCTTTAACTACTGGCATGATAGAAACAAATTAAAAGTTAGAAAGAAATGTTTTGAAAAATTATCTACTTAGTATATAGAACCAGGGGAAATATCGCTAACGTGAGACATGACTGTCGTGTTTTGCATTATTACACACACACACACACACACACACACACACACACTCTCTCTCTCTCTCTCTCTCTCTCTCTCTCTCTCTCTCTCTCTCTCTCTCTCTCTCTCTCTCTCTCACGATTCAAAAATTATAATGCAAAACTGCATTAAATAATCCAAATTCAACATTAATCCTAATATAGAAGATATTCAACACAGATAAGATGTTCTCTTCAATTTCAGTTTTCTTCCATATAAACATGAAAAACCACAAAAACTCATAAATTCTGATTGAATGTCATATTTCGTCAAAACAGATTCCCGAAATCCAATCCATATATTTTTTGAACCTATATACTCTCTTTCCCGGAAGACACTAGTGTGGTCTGATTCTGAAAACATAAAAACGTAAAAATCCTTTCACTTTCCCTTATTGTAAATCCAATATTTTCGAATAATATTAAAATTTTCATGTAGCACTTCCAAAAAGTAAACAGAAAATGTTTGAGGATGTATCATGGGAGGGCTGAGTAGGAACTGAAAGCGAGGCTAGTCTTATTTTCTCTCCAAGGTGGCCTAATAATGAAAACCGCCATCACTGAATAACTGACTGGGTGGTCTTCCAACTCACCATGTGTGGTCTGACTATAAATCCGATTTCTGAACCTCTCTGAGTCATTTTGACAAATCTCGATATTCGATACATAACCGAACGTTTTATCATTTGTTTATTGAGTAATTAAATTATTTATTTTGTTTTGTTTTGATTTTAATTTTTAATTGTTTTGGGTTTTTATACATTTATTGCATTATTTATTTCATATTGTCGTCGATATATATATAACAGAGCAAAATTTTTCTTTTTCTTTTTAATTTTTAAATTTTTATTTATCTATTTATTTATTTATTTATTTATTTATTTATTTATTTATTTATTCATTTATTCATTCATTCATTCATTGATTAATTCATTTTATTTTATTTATTTTATTTTATTTTTTGCATTTATTTAAAATCTGGTTAAAATTAATAATTTTTAATATTTATTGTGATGTTAGTGTCTCACAAGTCAAAATTGGGTGGACATTAATGCGAGTTTTAACTTGAAATCATTTTTGCACACTTATTTTTATAAATTGTCGCATATTTTTTTAATTTTATTTATTTATTTATTTATTTATTTATTTATTTATTTATTTATTTATTTATTTATTTATTTATTTATTTATTTATTTATTTATTTATTTATTTATTTATTCATTTATTTATTTAATTACTTATTTGTTTATTTATTTATTTATTATTATCATTATTATTAATATTATTGTTGTTGTTGTTATTATTATTATTATTATTATTATTATTATTATTATTATTATTATTATTATTATTATTATTATTATTATTGATGTCTAAATTTGTACAGCGAACCTTGTGGTCAATCGAACTACATGCATGTACAGCATCAAAAAATTCTCTTCATAGATTCCAATTGCAAGTCCCGAAAAATATGAAATGGAAAAGTATATATATATATATATATATATTTCTGCAAATTTGTGTGTTCTACAGATGGTAGCATCTCGATATAAGTGATATACATGTATTATAAACTTGGAAAAAACCCATATGACTAATTCGCGTTTTTATTTATGGGAATCGTCAAAGTCACGATTTATCTGGAAGAAAGCAAATATTTGCAATGTTTAGATACAGGTTTACATTTTTATAATTTGCTTCTTCTGATGGTGACATCACGGTATAAGTGAAAAAATTTATAAACTGAAGTGAACCTATTTAACTCACTTGCGTTAAATTATGTCATCTTCAAAGTCCTGTTCTAACTAAAAACTGCATATATATATATATATATATATATATATATATATATATATATATATATATATATATATATATATATATATATATATATATATATATATATATATATATATATGTTTTAATTTTTCTCATAATTTCATCTACAAAAGGTGACATCTCGATACAAGTGAGCTATTTTAAACTGGCTGGTGAACCCGTTAAATTCGCTCAATTTTTAATCATTTGGAAATGATCTAAAACTGAAGAGTGAACCTTTTGACTCGCGCGTTTATTCACGTGCATCTTCAAAGTCTCGTTCTATCTAAAAAGTGCGTGTTAGCATAGTATATATAGGCCTACATTTCTCTAAATTTCTCCTACAGATGGTGACATCTCGATACAAGTGAGCTATTTTAAAGTGGCAGGTTTAATTCGCTAAATTTTTAATCAATTGCATATTCAAAGTCCTGATCTACCTGAAATAGGCATGATTGCATAGGATACAATGTAAATAGGTTTACATTTTATGATTACATTACAGATGGTGACATCTCGATATAACTTGAGTATTTTGTAGACCAGGAACTCGATCGCATGTTAAATCATGCGAATCATTTTCTTACCTACCTGTGTGATCTTCAGGTAAGGCAGTAAAATGCACATAAATCCTGTGTGGTCTCCACGTGTGTCGATAAACCGCCAGAATAGAATACATAATTGTAATATAAACAAATAAAATATGTAAATGAATAAATAAATAAATAAAAATATGTAAATTAATTAAGCAAATCAATGAAAAAAAGAAAGATAATCAATTAGGTAAATATGTAATTAGATAAATTACATGTAAATAATAAATTGAACATGATAGATAGATAGATAGATAGATAGATAGATAGATAGATAGATAGATAGATAGATAGATAGATAGATAGATAGATAGATAGGTGAAAAATAATCATATATAACTAGATAAATAGTGGATTGAAATATTTATTTATTTCAATTTATTATTTATTTAATTATAAATTATTTAATAAATAAATAAATAAAAGCGTGTGGTCAGTATTAATCCATCCAATCCAGTTTACACTTCGTTAATTATTAAATAAATTACGATTGCTTTATCTAAACTGCAGAAAAAATATATCTTGAGATTTGATGCAAGAAAATATCATTAATTACAATAAAGTAATTATTGTGACGTATTATCTATTACTAAGATTAACACTGTGCAATCTCTCGCCGAATATCATAGCAAAGTTTTATCTGTCATAATAGAATATTCAAAATTTTCTTAGATGACTTATCGCCTTGCTAACAATGTGCAGAAAGTTGTTTAAGATATTAGGATGAAGTCTGACGAGGCAAAAAATGGCCAAGGAAGATGCTTCCAAGAACCCTTGAAGCAGTTAATACTCTGTCCTCTAGACTTGTACAAGTCTATCTGTCCTCCTAATGCAGACAGCAAGGCCGGAAAGCAGTATCTCAAATCTAAAAGTCTTTTGTAGGAATTGACGGGGATTCGACACCCCCCCCCCCGACCTCCCGCCATCGGGACACTACTTCTGATCCTTCGAGGCGGTAGTAAAACTTATAAGTGTGGTTTATTGTAAGAAATAATTAAAAGAATTTCTTTTTCCAGTTTTCCAATTAGTTTATTCCTCATAATTGTAACTGAATACAAAGAATAAATAAGGAAATTTCTAATACATCTCTAATATTTTAATAAGCAAACATAAATATTTACCATTACCAAAATAACACTAACTGGGACTCGAAATTGAAAATTCCTTAAAGGGTACCTGTAACGATTTTCAGTTTTGACATATTTTATTCCTCGTACTTAAATATGGCTGTAGCGAAAATTCCATAAAATTCAATTCCATAATAAGGGAGATATCGGTGATTTTCTAATACATCTCTAAAAATCCAAATCAAAAAGGTCGATATCGAGGCTCCCGTGTTGTGACGTCATACCAGTAACATATCTCCATAGAATATCATTTACCAACTACTAAAATAGGACAAATACGAACTCGTAGTTGAACTTTCTATGATTATTTTACGGGAAAACTATTTAATGAAGTGGAATTGACATCCGTTTGACATGTACCGATAATTAAAATTATTATTAATCCTTTTGTTTATTAGACACATTCCTTAGATTTAGACCCACACCTGTAATTAACAGGATGTCACCTATAATTTGCAAAATTGATTTGCAGGTTGATAAAGTTATCTTACGACCTGTAATATACAACTATATATTTACAGTTCGAGTGAAGTAAAATAATTTTATTTGATAAACGTTATTTGTCATATACAGAATAAAGTTTTCACTCCGGAAAAAATGAATATTTCATTTTTAAATTTTAAAAAGTAAGAAAAAGAAATTTCTCTTTAGTTTTCATGTCAATAATAATAATAATAATAATAATAATAATAATAATAATAATAAAATATAACTTTTAGGCATAATTGAAAATTCAAAATTGACGACCAGAATAGTCTATTTAAAACACGTTTATTGATCTACTTACGACATTTGATTACATTAGATTTTAGTTTTCACGTTTCCTTTGGCATACATATAGCTCTGATATTTCTAAATTCTTTATTCTATATATACAAATATATACAAATAAAATTATTGTATTATTGTTATTATTATTATTATTATTATCTTCTCGTTTTTTTAAATGTGTCAATTCATTTTAAACAATTATAATATATTTCGCGTAAAATAATTTGAGATGGAATAACTTGTTTTTTTTTTTTTTTTTTAATTACCCCAGCATAAATTAGCCATCGGGCAGTTGAAAAGAACTACGTTACAAACTTTAATTGTGTGAACATCTTCCAATTATCAAGGAAATGTGATGCCGCCAGACTACTTAAAAGGTTTCTACATCACGGTCATTTAATTTCAACAGTCAATAAAAATTGCACAAAAGATCATAGGCGATTGGATTTTTATGTAATGATTTTAGCCGGTGCCACTGTCATGTGCTGATTTTGAATTTTTATTAAAATTATGCATTCAAAATTTTGAATATTGAATGCATTATTTTAATAGAAATTCAAAATCAGCACATGACACCACAGTAAGTTCCATAATATTCAACCGGTAGTCTGTCCAGTCCGATTTGATGTTTAATTCATTTTAAAATGTCGACGATGAAATTAATTTTTGTCGTGTATTTGACAAGTTATAACTAATCGGGTATTTTTTGTTATAGCTATGGAACTTATCGTAGTTCTTGAGTCTGTCCAGTCCGACTTAATAAAATAATTTATTTTTAAAAAAGTCAAAGATATAATCAATTTTCGTGTTATTGACAAGTAAACACTTGTCACGTATTTTTCAACAGCTATGCAACCAAATGCAGTCACAATTTTCGAGGAGGTCGGGACTCGACTCAATATGTTCATCAGATTCGTTCTTTTCTGGTTCGAATAAATAACGGCTTTACTCCAAATCCATCACTTATAAGATTCTCTACTACTTCCCCAAATAATGACGAACTATTTGACATAAATATGTACACGTCTGAGTCGTTACTTTCTTCTACATAGGCCAATATATCATCATTGTTACCATTGTCTATTATGTTAGACACCACTTCTAATACTGCAATGACGTCACACGTTTATAACTCAAAACGAGGCGTTTCACTTTGCGATAAAGGGAAAGTTAAAAAATGTGGATTTCAAACCGCTATAACTTTTTTATTTTGTCATCAATTTTGATGCGGTTTTCAATATTGTTATATTTAAATAATATATAAAACAATTGTGATAAAAAATTTTTTGGTTACAGGTACCCACGATAAAATTATTGAATGGAGTGAAACTCACTTCCGATTAACACCTACAAATGATTAAGATAATTATAATTTATTAATCAATTTGTTTATTAACCACATACCTCAGCTTAAAACCCGAACCAGTAATTCACAGGATGAAACTTACATTGTGTTAAATTCATTTACATCCGGTGTTCACGCATTTGTCTTACGACCCTCGGTAATGTACAACACTACCACCTCGATCAGAAGGCTTGAGTTAATATTAACAGTTATTTCTTTTGGTAAACTTTATTTCTCATAATACACTTGAATCTTGTAGAAATAAAAACAGCAAAAAAATATAAATAAATAGATAAATAAATAAATAAGAACGAACAAAGGAACAAACAAACAAACAAATAAATAAAAAAAAAAATAAATAAACCTTTTTTATTTTGTTTAAAAAGCTGGAAAAACTGGATGATATTGAAAGGCGATTTGGATCATTTGAAAGACATACAGAAGCTTTTACAAAAGATGTCTCCGAAGTTGTGGATATAAAGAAAGAAATCAATTAGTTTCATTAACAAACAATTTGAACGTTATGTGACAAAGACAAGAGAAGTAAATACAAGTGTTCAAAGATTCTAGGACTCTATGTGTAATATTTCTAGTGATTATGAAACACTTCACAGAGAAATCTCGGACTTGAAAGAGAGAAATATAGAGTTACAGGCACGTAGCATGAAGGACAACTTAGTGTTAACTGGAATAGAGGAGTGGGGTGGAGTGTAGTAATGGCGTTTTACGCCCCAGTCAAGATTCATTCACTTAGTTCGAGGCGGTCAGTCCTGGGATGGTGGAGGAAACCGGAGTGCCCCGGAAGAAAACCACCGACCTTCGGCAAGCGAACTGAAAAACTTTCTCACACTAGGATCTCTCCCGAGTGGGATACGAACCCAGGCGTTGAGAGGCACTGTGATACGTAAGCGTGCACTTAAGACCACGATCTCGGCCACAGAGGCCCCATTGGAATAGAGGAAAAAGAGCGGGGAACTTTTGAACTAGTATGACAGGAATTTATTGAAACAAAGTTGGTTAATCTTGAAAAGGTTGAGTTTCATCGAGTCCACAGACTTAGTCAAAAGAGACAAGGAAGAATATGACCAGTTATAGCTAGTTTGTGACCTTTAAGGATAGAGAGTAAGTTCGGAAAGCGTCAATTACCAAACTGAAAGCAATGGAGAACAAATCGTTTGGAGTTAATGAACAATGCCCGAGTGAAATTAACGGCCGGAGGAAATACCCTTATCCTTATCTAAAATCGGAAAAACGTCAGGGTAAAAAAGCGGTGTTATTGTATGACAAACTTTATACAGACAGTAAATTATTTCCACCGGAAGAAGACATGGAGGCAACCACTGGAGGACAGGGACTGACATCAAGGGACACACCGTCGGAATTATCCGCGGACGTTCCTGAATTTCATCCGAGGAACAAGTGCAGAAGTGAAGTGGAGTGGTCTAATGGTGTTTTACGTCCCAGTCAAGATTCTTTCACTTATTTCGAGGCGGTCAGTTCTGGGATGGTGGAGGAAGCCGGAGTGCCCGGAGAAAACCACCGAACTTCGACAAGCGAACCTACAAAATTTCTCACACTAGGATCTGTGCCGAGTGGGATGCGAACCCAAAGGGTGATGAAAGGCGCTGTGATCCGTTAACAAGCGCGCTCTTTAGACCACTCGGCCACCGAGGCCCCCCAGGAACAAGTGCAGAAGTGGAAATGTATATAATAAAAAGGATTACCATGGAAAGACTTCAAGTATTAATGTAAGTGATTTAGATCGTGAAAGTGGTGAGGGAGATTCTCTAAATACTTTATCGTTATTGTCATCAAATGTTTGTGGGATTAAAAACAGATTGAAGTATCCGGAAGTTAGAGCACTTCTTTGTAATTATGATACCTGTATATCAACATATTGTGTTTAACGGAAACCGAAACCGACGATTCAGATACAGTTGAATGGGAAAATTATGAATTTGTGATGTAAAAAAGATGTAAAAACACTCGATTTGGTGAAATTATCGGATTTAAAACAGAACTTTCGGGATTTATGGAACATTTAGAGACAGACTGGCCGTATGTTTTATGGAAAAAGGTGAAAGGAAATTTACTACATACATTATGTGCAGGTAACGTTTTAATCGGTAAAGTATGTATTCTCCCAGGGACTTTATACAGCACACCTGATGCGTTCAGAGAAATGGTTGAGTAATGGTGTTTAACGTCCCATTCAAGAATATTTCACTTATATCGAGACGTCGCCAGCCATAGGCAAAAGTGCAGAAAATTTGCCTGTGTGCTACGCTGATGGCATAAAACAGCAGGGTTCTTATCGTGCCACGCCTGCCGTGACACGGGACCTTGTTTATTTTAAGTTCCCATCCGAAAGAACCGTGACTTTCATTTCGTAATGCCGAGTGCTTGGCGAAAGAACATGACAGTCACTACCCACTTTCAAGTATTGGGTCAGACCCGGTCGGGGTTCGAACCCACAACTTCCCACTTACGGAGCGAGCACTCTACCAAATGAGCTACCGCAGTGGTAAAATAGAATTAGAGTATTTGATTTTTAGCAGTAAGTACGATTTTATTTGTTTAAATGGAGTTGGGATGAGTTAGTAATGATGTTTAAATCCGAGTGGAGTTGAGTTGAGTTGAGTAATGGTTTTAAATGGAGCTGAGTTGAGTTGAGTAATGGTGTTTAAATGGAGTTGAGTTGAGTGATGGTGTTTAAATGGAGTTGAGTTGAGTAGAGTTGAGTTATGGTGTTTAAATGGAGTTGAGTAATGGTGTTTCAATGGTGTTGAGTTTAGTTGAGTTGAGTAATGGTGTTTAAATGGAGTTGAGTTGAGTTAAGTAACGATGTTTAACGTCCCAGTCAATAATATTTCACTTATATCGAGACGTTACAATGCTTAAATGGAGATTTTAATACGGTTGAGTTTCAGATGATAATGATTATTCATATCCTGTTGTTATTTCTGAATTTGAATTATGCCCATATGATAAGGTATCAGATGTTTATAAATTAGATTTTTTAAGTTTGTCAAAAACTAGATGGATAGAAAGAAAAACCAATTGGTAATTTATTATTATACTTTCGTAAAGTTAATAATTTATATATTTATAATGGACGTATTGGAAACGATACAAATGTGGGTAAATTTATAACTGGTATAGACAAAGTTATTGATTATTTTATTTAAAAAAAAACGAGTTTGCAGCCCAACATATATATATATATATATATATGATAGCTGCGTAATTCAATATAGATATATTGATACCTGTTATAGGTAAAAGATATATTTTTATTGGTAAACAGCTGTTGATCATGAGCTATTTTGATTTCTAAAAAATATATAATTTCTGATAATTATCAAGTTATACAAAATTTCAAAAATATATATAGATGGAACGAAATGCCCTGTACTGACACGTGCTACTTTTGATATTTTTTTAATCGAAAATTTATTTGCATCGAAAAATAGCACATGACAATTAATTACCATTTGCTGATTATTAATGCATTATTCAGTCATAAAAAATTCAAAAGTTAAACATAATAATTGTGTTATTTATAACTTTTTGAATGTATTATTCATAGGAATTAAAAAAGCGATATATGGAAGTTCTATAAATAAATCCGTATGATAAAATTCTCTTGAATATTGATGAAGTTATGAGATACCAAGCAGTTTTTCGATTTGAAAAAATTCTTTTTACACGAAAATGATCTTGTTTTTTCATGCCGTAATGATTACTTAACATTATTATTATTCATGAAAATTCTGAAAAAAAATGGTTAGTGACAATATGACTATATCAGAACGATTTATGTAAAACTACTAAATAATACTTAAGTTTTGATTCATTTGATATTATCAAATCAAATTAATGATATTGTAAAATACTATTTGTATTCAGACGCCGTTTGCATATATATTTTCTGATTTTCTATGGATGCTCCACGTTTCGTTAACTAGAAGCATGCTATTGAAGTGAATTTATCGAAAGACGACCTTGTCCAAATTCCTTTCTTCTCGAATTGTAAACAATACAATGTTGACAACATATAGCATAGCATAGCCTAGCATAGCACAGCACAGCATAGCACAGCATAACATAACATAACATAACATAACTTAGCATAGCAATAACATAACTTCGATTCGTGGCCACTGGAGGATGCCTTCATGTGGCCAAACGGTCCAAACAGGCCGTTATAGGGATCAGTGTTTTCACTGCCAAGGTTTGAATCTTACTAAAATAGGAAATGTTCACGACTTGAAATGTCTTTTATTCAATTTCTGATATATTGAATAACTTCAATTATTTAAAGATGTCTTTATATAAAGACAAGTATGTTTTTGGATATCTGTTATGTTATTCAATCAGAACCCCGGATGATAATTGAATTTTCGATTAAAAATTGCCGAATTGTGACAATGCGGTATTAATTCGTCCTTATTTATCAATAGAACCAATAATTCGTATCTAGCCGGATTACATTATGGACATCCATTTAAAACTGCAATATGTCTATCACATCACATCACATCACATAGAGAGAGAGAGAGAGAGAGCGAGAGAGAGAGAGAGAGAGAGAGAGAGAGAGAGAGAGGGGTGAATAAAATAATAAATAATGAGTTTTCCACCTGTTACATTCTAGCTTATAATTCTGTGTTTAGATCGATGTTTTCAAAATGATTGTTACAGCTATACAAATTAAAATTAAATAGATAAATAAATAAATAAGTTTTAAAAATATATGAGTTCATTTAACAAACCAGTGCATATGAACTTTCTTGCACGGTGACCTCAAATGAACTCTTGCCAACTCTACAGGGAATCCCAGTCACGAGACGTAAGTTATTTTTAGAACGGGGAACTACAGGAAGTAATGTATTGACTCATTATCATAACGAATAGCATGGCGGATGCCGACTGAATGAAAACAGACGGCCCAACAAGTTATGACAGTTCTTTAAAACTTGACGCAAGATTTATTGCCTTCATTCGAAATGGTTTTCGAATCTCTTGTTGTTGATTTAATCAACAAGTATCTTGGAGATTATGTGGAGAATTTGGACAGGTCCCAGTTAAAACTCGGAATATGGGGAGGTGAGTCCAACATCAACAGCTTGTCACATCGTAACGCATGGTTGCACACTTGATTATTGATGCATCCACGATGCTGAAAAAAATTCTATGTCATCTGTCATGTGATTTAGCATGTGAAGATATCGTTATGATCATTATTATTATGGCCTTTTTGAAATTTTGAAAACGAAAATAGACTTTCATTTAGATTTATAAAGATAAACAAATTTTCAATAAATATTTACCTTGACAAAAATATGTTCACAATAAATGCGTGAGTTATATTCTCAAGAAATGCTTGCATTGATTACTGTAGTAAAACCATGGAAAAGGGCTCATAAGCATACTATGTTAATGATGCAATATAGTGTTTGGTGGAATGTTTTGAAAACTGTCTTTGATAATATATGAATATTCCATAACCATGCACTGATTTTTACAGGAAATGTCAACTCCCATTTCCAGTGGAATGGCTGGGTTTATTCCAGGAGAATTAATGGGGTTTGTTGGGGTACCTTGGGGGTCATTAACCTCCCATCATTTTGGAAAACATATACTCTACAAATTCCCAATAATACAACCAAAATGAGAAAAGAGATTCCATGTATACATCTGTAGCTCAATCTGGAAAGCTCAATTGGTAGATCACTTGCCTAAAGTACAGGAGTTCTGGGTTTGATCCCCAGTCCTGTGTTTTTTCTCCTTGATGTAACAGTTTGTGGCCCTTGCATTTGGTGGACTGGAAATTGTGGTGATATAAAGTCCATCCAAGGGAATTTAGGGTGAGATTTCCCATTTAAAACTTAAGGATAAGGAGAGGAATGTAGTTGTCTTGGTAGCTCAGTTGGTAGAGCACCCACCTATAGTGCAGAAGATGCTGGGTTTGATTCCTGGTCTGACCCTGCATTTTTCTCCTTCCTGTTACATTCCAGTGGGAATATTTGTTTGTACAAATGTTATAGGAAATTGTTTGGTACATTGCTGAACATCAGAACTTGACGTGCAAGTTCAGGTTGAAACGGTTACACATGTACATGGTACAGTTTAGTGTATTGATTGTAAACGTTTAAACGTGATAAAAATGTCATCACATTTATTTTATTTAGTAAGATACTTTGTTGTTTAGTGTTGGCTTATACCGACAGCAGTATTGGGACAATGAAGATTCACCTGAAATTTAAACATTCTTAACTTTAAAATTCATATGTCCAGGAAAAAACAAACAAATGTATCTGACTGCTTTTAAAACCCATGATGTACTAAAAAAAAACTTGCTGTTATGTGCACGCGCGACCTGACCCTAGACGGGGGTGGTTCCTAAGTTCATCAAATTTAGTGCAATGTAGAACTACTGTTGAATCTTTCAAACCTTAATCAAAACAATTAATATGAAACTATATTTTTAAAATATCAACTGATAATATTATTATTGTTTTATTCTGGTCCTCCAAACTACATGAACAGAGCGTCATTGCGTAAATGTTTTGACATTACCCACCGGAAACAAAAAATTCGCAGTTGGAGCATGTGTAAGGCGTCCTTTCACACGCAGTTGAACGGAATCGTTTCGTTTAATAATTCTCGTGCACACGTTTACTAAATTTGCTAAATGTTTCAGCCTTACAAGTTAATTTAGTTAATAATAAAAAAGATAACACAAGGCAAATAAGAAAATAGATAGAAAACACACATTTATGGGAACATAAAATACCAACTTTAGACATGTACTGGAGTAAAATGTCGCCAGTTGTTGTAATACAGTAATACAGTTGCAACTCTTGGCAACTCTAATGCACCCAAAAATTTGATGAAGCAAATTAAGCAGCCAACATAGTAGAACTGCAAATTATAAAGTTCTCAATCTTGGACAGAGTTTTTTTTTTTGATTTTCACTGATGTATTTTTAAACACATTCACTAAATTAGTCACCTTTAGCAAGCTTTGAGCTTGTAAGGGCTCATTTTAATCTTTGCACTGCAGTGTTGGAGCCAGCCAGATCACACTCAACTAACCTGATGCGATAATTGGCTGTCAGTGTAGATCATGCATATACCGGTAGTTGCTTTGTACAATGTACTGTAGTAGCATACATTCGGAGTGACTTTGAAGTTCTATCTCACTGAGGCAGTAGTTACTGAATATGCTGCCCCACTGGTTCGTTATTTTGACACCAGAGAAGTCAGCTGCAGTTTGAAATAAATTAACTTGCTAAATGTCACATAATACCTCTTGGATTTGAACCCATGACTTATGGATCTTCAGTCTGACACTTTACTGACTTAGCTACTTGATTTTAATCATTATTATCGGCATCAACATGTAACATTAACACATTTAGATATATTTCAATCCTTACAACCTGGTTAATTAATTTTTTTTTTATTAATTTTTATTATATATTGGAAAATACCTCAATGTTTAGCATATTAGTCAAGAGTTACTTCCCCTTTAGATGGGCGTTAACTGTTTTGTTATGTGTCATGCATGATTAAACACTAAATTATTTTCCTTATTGTCAGATCTATGTGAATTGTGAAATTCACACGATGTAAAACATGATAAAAAGCCTAATTTTTGAAGAGAAAAAAAAATCTTGATTAGCAAAGGGTTCATTATTGTTTGTCATAGGTCAAAGGTCAAAGGTTAAACCTAATATTAATCAGTGTTTTATCATTTGCATATCATTTAAATTATACAATACAAAAATAAAATATTGCATTTCCCTCCTTAAGTAAACAGTTTATAGGTATGTGCATGCATACTCCCACACATAATTGCACAATCAGGATCACAAAGATATCTAATAAAAGGATTAACTGTTGAGATATACCAATAGATAGTTAAATCTGGTAGGTGCCCCATGTAAACAAAGGTGTGTACATGTGAGTGTGTCAGTGTTTGTTTGTTGGTTGTACTGTTGTTTTTTGTCACATCAGCAGTTTTTTAGTTATTCGTGATGAGAGCAAGATTTATTAATCTCATGCAGTAAGCTTAATTTCTGAGGATTAATAAAAGAACTAGTTTGTCTATGTGCGAGTTGTACCAGTGTGTATTATTGTTCGCCTTGTACAATGCTACTTTTTAGGTTATGGTGCTAGCTCTCTGAGTCAGTATGCTTCACTTATGTGAATTTGTCTTTAACATTTTTTCAGCAGTTGGTGATGAGAACAAGTTTAATTAATCTCAGAGGATTTATAAAAGAACTACCGGTAGTTTGTGTATTTGTGAGTTGTGCCAGTGTGTAATGTGGTCTGCCTTCTACTATGCTACTTTTTGTGTTAAGGTGCTAGCTCACTGAGCCAGTATGCTGCAATTACATGTATTTAAATTTGTCTTCAACATTTTTTCAGCAGTTGGTGATAAGAACAAGTTTTGTTAATCTCAGAGGATTACTCTTAGAACTATGTGTATGTTCAAGTTGTGTCAATGTGTAATATGGTCTGCCTTACACTAAGCAACTTTTTTGTGTTAAGGTGCTAGCTCACTGAGCCATTATGCTACATTTATGTAAATTTGTCTTCAACATTTTTTCAGCATTTGGTGATAAGAACAAGTTTTTTTAATCTCAGAGGTTTAATAAAAAAAAAACTAGTTTGGTTTGTGTATTTGTGAGTTGTGCCAGTATCTAACATAGTCTGCTTTATACTAAGCAACTTTTTTGCGAAGGTGCTAGCTTACTGAGTCAGTATGCTACACTTATGTAAATTTGTTTTCAACATTTTTTCAGGAGTTGGTGATGAGAACAAATTTTATTGATCTCAGAGGATTTATAAAAGAACTAATTTGTGTATTTGTGAGTTAATTTTAAGCCAGTATCTAATATAGTCTGTTTTATACTAAGCAACTTTTTTTTCGAAGGTGCTAGCTCACCTGAGTCAGTATGCTGCATTTAGTTTAATGTCTTCAACATTTTTTCAGCTATACGTGACAAGAGCATGTTTTTTAAATCTCAAAATGATAAATCAAAGAACAAGGTCTTGTATGAATGAGATGTGTGAGTGTGAGTGTATTAATTATTATCTGCCCTGCACTAGCACATATTCAAGGGGACTGTTTGTTGATGCACTTGCTCACCGAGTCAGTATGCAACACTCAAGCATGTTATCCTGAAACTAAGTGAACAAGTGATAATATCTCAAATTTTGAATATGAATGACCCTGCCAAGGGTTAAAAACCCTTTTAATTAATTATAACCAGGGCTAAAAATAAAAGCACCAAAGGCACTTCAAATCTAGGGACTCGGGGCAGGCTTCCCAGGAAAAAATTGGGGGAAAAAAGGTGTTAAATGGTGCATTCTGGTGGCACATGGACCTGATTTTTGCTAAAACTGTCAAAATAATCAAGTCTGTACAAGCAAGGACAAAGCATGTTTTATACAGTCAAACTTCAATTATTCGAAGTTTAAGGGTCTTCATTTTAGGTTCGAATAATCGGGGGGTTCGAATAATCAAATAAGTTAATTTGAAACTTCAAACCTCGATCCACCGTACGTTATCTTAAGATACAACAGTATTCTATTGCACATTGAAAGTGTTTTATCGGTGTCAGTCTATAGTGAATAATGTCATGACCTATCATGATTAATTTAATAAAAACAGAAATATTAATTTTATTTCTATAAAAATAAAAAAATTAATACCATCTGGTACAAAATCAAACACGTGTGGTAATACATACAACATTGTAAGAACAGCCATCCAGAGAAAGTACACCATGCTTTTTATGCACGCAATACACGTATTTATGATTTTACAGAATTTTAAACGAAATGAAACGGAACAGGTCTATAAAATTTCTAGAATTGAAATGTGAATAATTCAATCAAACAGTAATTATAATCCCAGGTAATAGAAAATGAGCTGCACGTGTGTAGCGATACTCAAGTAAATGATAAAAAGAATAGGCATCTGAATATTAATTTTGATATTTAATATAGCCTAGTCGGGGAATTTAAAAAAAATCATTATTTTGAAATAAAGTTGACAGAGACAGTTTTCCGCCTAATTACGATTAATTTTTGCGACTGTTGATCAACATGGCTTACGATGGACAATACATGGCGTACGCATGTGTACAAAATGACCATCAGTTACGCTTGGGTAACATAAACGGGTAAAGGTGAAACCATACTTGTTTGTATTTAATTGTACAGGTGAGAGTTGTTTCGTTTAAGAAATGAATAAAAATGTTAACTTCGAATTTTTGTGGGTATATTTCTACTGAAAGATCTAACTTAGGACTCAAATTAGGTTCGAATAATCGCGGGTATTTGAATTACGAAGTTCGAATAAGCGAAGTTTTTTAATAAGAAGTTATAGTGCAGGGCGGTCGGGACCTACCGAGAACTTCGAATAACCTAAGGTATTCGAATAATAGAAGTTCGAATAACCGAAGTTTGACTGTATTTATTCACCATAAATTATTTTTTTATCCTTTCCTATTTTCTTCATGTTTCTGTAAAAAGTTTGAAAATTAAATACAATATGATTTTTACCAAGGCAGTTGCCTCGGTTACCTCATAGTAAGCTACACCCCTGTAATAAATTTAACTTTTGTTTTTACATTTTTTAATATTTAATATTTTACGAATTTAACATTTTTTTTTTTACATTTTTTCAGGTGATGCTGTGTTGCAGAATTTAGATGTTAAGGAGAGTGCTCTGGTAAGTTTTGACAATTAAGATTTCACAGTCGTTTAAAATTCACTTTTTCTTATGGGTCAGTGAAGGGTAAAACAACAAAATTTGATGAAAGTGGGTAGATTTTAGTTGTGAAATAAAGTGGAAAAATAGAGTTTTTGTCTCTATTCAAGATGTTTTACTTATTTTAAGGCTGCAACTTTTGGCATGATGGGGGAAATTGGAGTGTCATTATGTTGTGCTAAATTTGAAAAATGAAAGTTGAAAACTTATCCGGAATAAAATTATTCAAACACAGCATTTTACCATGAATCACTTCAACTTGAAACGGTACATTTCTGGTTGTCCTACAATTTAAAATTCAGGAGTTCTAACTGTCCAACATTATTTTAAGGTGTTAAAAATTGTTAAATGAACAATTTCATACATTGTTTTGATTAAAGATTAAATAAAAATTAGATTAATTGTACTTGTACAGCCCTCAAAGTGGGTTTCAAAACTAAGTGGCCAGCTGGCCACCAATTTAAATTTTCTGGTGGCCAGTGGAAATTCCAAGTGGCCGGCAATCTTTTCTTCCAAATGATGAAAAATTAAGGCAACTTTTAGTTATGTAAAACAAAAATGCACATTTTTAAAATTGACTTACAATCACTTACATTAGTGTTATTAATAACAATAATGATGATGTAAAGTGTCCATTATATTGCCTGAGCAGTATCATTATATTGCAACAGTACCATAAAAATTCTGTAACACAGAAATAACATCTGTTCTCTAGTCACAAAATTTCAAATTTAAAGTGGACAAGCTGGCCACCATTTACAAATTTTAGGTCGCCAGACACAATTCCAGGTCGATTTGGCCACCATTTTAGTAGACAAAATTGAGGGCTGTTGTATTTTAAATGTAAAATTTTTAGAAGTTAAGAAAAAAAAAGATATCTATGGTGGCATTATTATGATTTGTATAAATTAGCTAAGACCTAACTTAAAAAATTCTTTGTTTGCTGTTTTCCAACTCATGCTGTCCACATGTGGGTAGGTAGGTAGGTAGAAAAAAATTGATTTTATGTTTTGAAAACTTAATCTATTACACTTTTAAAAAAGTATAAATTAGTTTCATATGTCTTTTTTGATAAAAAACACATTTTACAATTTTTTGCTAACTAAAGTCTTCTTTGTTCCATGGAAGAAACACAGTGGAATTTCCATAGTTTTGTATTTAAAAAAAAAAAAAAATAATAATAAAATAATGATGGCAATAAAATGTTTTGGGTAGAGGTGTTTCAAGTTGGTCGGGCGGACAACAGCAAACAAAGTTATTTTATTTTAGGCCTAATGAAAAAAGTAAGTATAGGATGCTTACCAAGTTCTCAGAAGCATTAAAAAGTTTAAAATTACATGTAATTAACCTTACTCTACAGATAACACACTATCAAAACCATTCCCGATTATCAAACATTTCTGATTTCAGATTGTCCCACTAACATATTCCACTTTGTCCAATATAATTTCTTATCTTTTTTTTTTACCACTAAATATCAAATGTTGGACAATCAGGAAGACACCATCTAAACATTAATATGTAGACTCCCAAATTAACAGGGACCCAGTGGCCAAGTGGTCCAAAATTCCCACATAGGGATTAAAGCACCACATACAGGCTGTCTGGGTCCAGATTTTGATCAGAATGGATTTTAATATAAAAACTTAAAATTTGTCTTTTCCCTTGTCAAAGGTTTGAAGTTCTCACCAGGTACTCCGGTTTCCTCCACCATTCTAGAAATGACCAATATAAGTAAAAGAATTTTTACCTTTCGAAAAAAAAAAATCTTTAGTGAGTTCAAATATCTGCTTTTTACTTCAAAACCCCTATTTAAAAGAAAATGCAAGTTGTAATGCACTGGCTCCTAATTTATCTACTGTATAGGGAATTGTTTTTGTGGGGTGCAAATTTTAGTGGTATTTTCAAAATCGCCAAAATAAAAATCATGAAAATATTGTTTTACCAGTCAACCATGAATGAGTTGTTTTAGATCACCAAAAGAAATATGCTAAAATTTTTAACTGACCTTTTCTTGTGAAATCACCAGAATTTAGCCCCACTAAAATAACTCACTTGTTACAGCATTCAAAATTTATTTATGGTAATTATATAATGAATAATTAAAAATTTATTTCAGTTTAATTATTTCCATCAAATTCCACACATTGGTTTTGGTATTGTAGCTGATTCTACTGTGAGCACACATTCATAATTGGGTGTTATTTTTTTCTGCTTTGGGTTAGAAAAAAAAAAAAACAACAACAACTCATATTTCTCTTTTTTACCCATGGGCAAAGACGAGCTACACAACTATGACATATAAATTTTGTAAATTTCACAGCTGTCTGAATGATGCAAATGAAATAAACATCATCAAATCAGTTTCAGTTTAAGGTAAAGAATTGGTACCTATTTCTTACAAATTTCAACCTTTCATTTTTCTAGATCTCAGTAGAATCTCTGTCATTTTGCCACATTCATGGGGATTTTTGTTGATACACTGAGGGATATTTGATTATTCTCGCACTATTTTAGTTGACATTTATTTATTACTTTCAGGATGACCTTGACCTTCCTGTCAAGATCAAAGCTGGGCATATAGGTGAGTTAATAAAAGAAACACACACATGCTCAGAGAGAGAGAGAGAGAGAGAGAGAGAGAGAGAGAGAAAAGAGAGAGATAGAGATGTTATGCAAGTTGTTTTCAACAATAACTACTTTATTGAGAGAGATGTTATGCAAAGTGTTTTCAACAATAACCACTTAATTTGGAAAGAGAGAGAGAAGAGAGAGAGAGAGAGATGTTATTCTAGATGTTTTCAACAATAACCACTTTATTTGGAGAGAGAGAGAGAGAGAGAGAGAGAGAGAGAAAGAGAATAAAATAAATGTCGGATACTTCATTTGTTTTTCTAAAAACCATTAATAATGAGAAATGGAAAATTTCTTTTTATTATCACAAAGTCATAAAACAAGTCTACATCTATGTAAATTTATAACCTTTATTGATCGATTTTGTGTGTATATAAAAATATTTGTTTGATCGTGAGCTTGATTGTTCATAGCTAATGGTTACCGTGTCGCCAGCATCTAGTACTTTACAATAATTTATCGACATGTTAGGTTTTAGCTTCTTTTGTTCTGGGATGTTGGTTAATATTGATTTTTTTTTGATAGATTCACACTTTTAAGCATTAATCTGATTAAATGTTGTTTACATCGTAAATCAAGGGAGATAACTTTGATATTAATTGATTCTACGTTATTTTGGTCACATCAGCAAATTTGTTAGCCTTTTTAGGTTATCATTTTGTCAATTACTGTGCTAGGGTCTTAAAATTCTGTCATGTGACCAGCATGAATTTGTGATTTCCTTGTACAAGAAATGGCATGGTTCTTAGTAAATGAAATTAAACAAGGTCAATAAACAGTTTGTCTTCGATTAATCGGACAGTGATGTTTGTTTACTGAAAATGGAGAAATTTTAGATTTGTTTATGTGCAGTTTTGAAGAGTAACAAGATGCAAACAAAAAATAATTTTAAAATGAGTATCTTTGCAGAAACTTTCTGATTTATAGTATGCGACATCGAATTGTATGGAACATTTAAAGCTGCATTAAGTTTACCAAATTTCTGAATTTTTTTTGATTTTCTAAAAATATTTTTTTTTTTAAAAGTAGATATCTTCTAACCACGATCCGTGACATTCATTTTCTAAAATTTCATTTCTTTTAGCTGTAAATAAACGGAATCCTCTGACCGGTTGGTCAGTGTTCTACAATGGTAATTATGAGCTTGGAGCATGCACACGGATGTACAGAAAAGCCTAGAATCGAAAGTGAAACATGACAGATTGCATTAATTGTCCTTCATAAATATCCAGATGTATTTGAAATGGTGCTATTTTTCCCTTACTAAGTCACAAATGACAAATTCAAGAAGTTCTGTGTTTAATTTATCGTATTTCAACATTTTGAAAGTTGTGTTTAAAATGACCCGGGTTTTGATGACGTGACCATGTTCTAATATTAGATCCCAAATGTTGCATCTCGCTGGGTAATTATAAATACTGTAATTTCTGTATTTGTTCGAGCTTTTATCGTTGAACCAAATGTAACATTGTTCATTAGGAACATCATTTATTAGATTAGCACCGTTTTATTTTTTTTCTTTGGAAAACTTAATGCAGCTTTAAGAATCTAGAGATTTTAGATGAGATTTTCATTTCAGACCTTATTTATTCTCAAGAAATTATAAATACACCATTTTTATCTTGCATTCAAGTGAGTGAACGATTGATCGAATGAGTAAGTGGATGAACAAGTTAGTGAATTAGTGAGTTAGTGAGTGAATGAGTGAGTAAGGGAATGAGTGAGTGAATGAGTGAGTGAGTTAGTGAGTGAGTGAGTGAATGATTGAGCCAGTGAGTGAATTGATGATTAAAGCCACATCAGCAATTTTTCAGCTATTCACGGCTATATCTTGTATTTGATATACATGATTTAAATACATTATGGTAATTTTCATACTGCTAGCTCACTTACCTACATTGACACAGATATTACTCTGTCGGGATTTCAAACCAGTAAAGTTGTTCAAAGCAAAAACAGTTTTACTTGTGTTTTCACTTTTAAATGCAGCATATTCATATTTTTTAAAAATATTTTGAAGAAAAAAAAATCTAGCCATTGTGAAAAATTTTGAGAGATAAATATCTGCAAATATAAAATTTTTAACTAGGTGGAAAATTAACTAACATTAGAAACTAAAAATTGTTATTTCTTGCCCTCATGGATATGAATATATAGTAGTATTTATATGTCCCCCCAGACTTCAAAAGCTAAATTAGTTTTGAGAAAATTTTCTGACTAATCTTTCAGTGAGTCAATCCCATGTTTGATTGATAACTTAAGGTTGATTTTTTTTTAAACAAATAAAAACAAAGATTGACCATGATGTGAAAAATTTGATAACATATATTTGAAGAAATAAGTTAAGTGGAGTTAAATAATGATAAGCGAGTCAGTAAGTGAGTGAATTGTTGTTTAAAGTCACATTAGCATTATTTTATCTATTCATGTCTAGAAAATGTAAATAAGATACAACAGTTTCAGAAAAAAACATTAATGTTTAAGTAAATATAAAAAGATTATATAGCCAATGCTAAACTGACAAGAGAGGGGCTTAAGTGACCAAGTGGTCTTAACTGCCTCTTACCTCGCCTTGGCTCAGATCCTAATTGTGTATACTTAGATCCTTGTGTTGTAAAAGTAAATTTGTTAATTCACATGCTGAAGATCATTGGTTTTGTCTGGGTTATATAAAATAAAAAAGATTATATAGCCAATGCTAAACTGACAAGAGAGGGGCTTAAGTGACCAAGTGGTCTTAACTGCCTCTTACCTCGCCTTGGCTCAGATCCTAATTGTGTATACTTAGATCCTTGTGTTGTAAAAGTAAATTTGTTAATTCACATGCTGAAGATCATTGGTTTTGTCTGGGTTATATAAAATAAAAAAGATTATATAGCCAATGCTAAACTGACAAGAGAGGGGCTTAAGTGACCAAGTGATCTTAACTGCCCCTTACTGCCTTTGCTCAGATCCAACTGTGTATACGTAGATCCTTGTGTTGTAAAATTAAATTTGTTAATTTACATGCTGAAGATCATTGGTTTTGTATAGACACTCTAGTTTTCTCCACCATCCCTAGAACTAACAGCTTTTTATAATTCTAAACTGTGGAATCTTATATTTATATAGTTATTTATTGATAGCATTGTATCTGTAACATTTTTCTAGCCGCGAATAGCTGCAAAATTTCTTATTCGGCTTTAAACGTCAAGTCACTTACCAAAACTTTCTGTCTCAAAATAAGTGAGGCAATCTTGACTGGGGCTTAAAACACCATTTCTCCAAAAAAATGATAAGAACTAGTAATATCACAAAGAAGTTATAAATAAAACACTAGATGATACATGATGAAATATTTATATATTATTGAATATGTTTATCTTCCAAACAAAAGTTTAAAATTTAATATGCATTAACATTGATTCAAAAATCTTGCATCAGTGATGGTGAATGAAACCTATACAGATTAGGAGCAAAGTCAACAAAGTACCGTAATAGAGCTATACCCCCCTGTCAAGCCTCAGCTGTTACTTATATCTGAGCTCTGGGATCTATTTGAAGAGTGAATGTACCTGTTGATCTTTGAATGAAAAACCTTGAGTAACAAACACACACACATATACATACATACATACATACATGCACACACACACACACACACACATATGCACACATGCATGCACACACACCTTTCACTCTCTCCCCCCCCACACCCACACACACACAAAACCTTTCATCTTCCTCCTCCCCAAACAAATAAGCCACCTTGTGATTGTAATAAAAACTGCAACAATTTTGATGATGTGGTAACATAAAAGAACACTTTTGATATATCTTACATACATCTGTGAAAGTACTTATGAAATCTCTGTATTGTAAAACATTGCATTTCCATAGTGAATGGTTTTATGGATTGGTCCTGCATTGTTACATCATGCCATTGCAATCTGTAAAAGTACTATATTGTAAAACACTTCATTTTCATATTGGTTAATGGTTATTATTCATATAAAAATTTAGAAACATGTTGATAAAGAATTTAGCATTCATGCATTGGGTCCTAATTGATTAAGAATTAAAAGTCTATTGTGAAAGATACCTCTGCGGTAGCTCAGTTGGTAGAGTGCTCACTCTGTAAGTGGTAGGTCGTGGGTTCGAACCCCGGCCGGGTCTGACCCAAGACTTGATTCGCCCAGCACTCAGCATTACGAAATGAAAGTCATGGTTCTTTCAGATGGGAACTTAAAATAATTGAGGTCCAGTGTCACGGCATGGCACGATAAAAAACCCTGCTGTATAATGCCATCAGCGCAAAATTTCTGCACTTTCGCCTATAGCCGGCGACATCTCGATATAAGTGAAATATTCTTGACTAACTCCATTGTGAAAGATTCCAAATTTTGTTTTTGGCTCTTATAATTGCAATTATGTCAAGTTAAGCTTTTGAGCCATTTGGTTGGTTTTCTATTTTATTAATGGGCTCCCATACGTAAGTTCTAGTTCTAATTTTTGATGCAGTATGGAATTTTTCTGTGCCTTCTTTATCATGGTTTTTACCAGGAACTCCGTTTTCTCTCTATGCATCCGTAAATATCATAGAAGACATCAGTAGCTGAGTGGTCTAAATAGAGGGTCTCTCACAGCATAGGTTTCTGTCCTAGTGGGACAAATCCCAATGTGAGAGAGTTTGTCAGTTCACTTACTAAGTTCAGTTATTTTCTCTAGGCACTTGGTTTTCCTTCAACATTCCAGAACTTATATGTGAAATATGTGGACAATGTTGACAGAGGCATGATATATATATATATATATATATATATATATATATATAACTAGTAGCTTGTAGTCAGACATTCCACAATTTCAAGTATGCCAAAAACAGCAAAAAATTTGCTGGCTTGGCATTCAGAGAGTTAATGATATTGATGATGTGACAATTTGTAACAGCTGCATTATATAATTTGGTTTTTATTTGTTGTTTTATTACATGTTGTAGCTAGTAGTCAGGGATGAATATATATATAAAAATATATATATATATATATATATATATATATATATATATATATATATATATATATATATTAGACACATCATTTTATGCAAATTTCTTATTGTGTTATGATGATTGATGTAACAGCATTAATATTTTTATACTGCCCTCTGCCTACAACATAGTGGTAAAGTTTAATTATGTGGTACTTTCCATTCTCTTTTTAGCTCATCTGACTGAAAGGTCATGTGAGCTTATGGCATGGCACTGCATGTGTATGTGCGTGCTTGCGTGTGTGTGTGTGTATGTGTGTGTGTGTGTGTGTGTGTGTGTGTGCATGTGTGTGAGTGCTTTGTTTACACCTATTTTCAACTTCTCCAAAACTGCTGGGCAGATTTCAATTATACTTGGTCAGAAGCATATATGGGCCGGTGCAATTCAGATTTGTTCGTGGCATTGCCATGGCTACCAAAACTAGGTCAAGGTGATCCAGGGGTCTGAAAATCTTAAAAAATCTTCTTCTCTGAAACCAATGATGGGAGAAAAAATCTGATGTGATATTGGCTTCTCTAGGGTCTTAAGCCTATAGTTTGTTCATTTCGTGAAATTTGGTCGAAAAATGGGTTACGCGTTTTTGTGTTTAATTTTAAAAATTTCGTAAAATAGCTTCGGATTTTTATAACTTGACTATTTGAACAGATAAAGACATGGGGTTTTCAGTTTTGACTTTTTCTTGATATGACCTTTAAAATAGGGTCAAGGTCACAAATCAAGGTCATGATATATTTGTGATTTATGCAGTTTTAGGCAATTTTCTTGCAAATATTAAGAGATTAATGAAATCAAAACATTGTTAAAATTTTCCCCATGACAAAATTTAAAAAGGTACCGTAACTATATGATAATCCATGTAGGAGTTGTTGCCCCTGAAATGTTATTAATACTGAAATTATGCATTAGCTTGAATGCATAGGCCTTGTATAGGCATATATATTACCATATTGTAGGTATTGATATGACAATCATTATGATATATTGGTCAAGGTCATATGATGAAAGTTCAGGGTCATTTCTGTAGAAGCAGACTGAAATTGTAAATTATTTTGAAAACCATTATCTTTTTGCACAAGCATGTATTAGAATAATGTAGGTATTGATATTACGACCATTTTGATATAAGGTTCAAGTTCATATGTTTAAAGATCAAAATCATTATTTGAAATTTATTCATTGTACTATTTAAATCATGCATATAAGCTATTTATAAATGAAATGTTACTAGATATTTCTGAATAATTATTGCCGGATTTCCAAACTTGAGGAATTTTGTAAAGTTTTTGTAATTAAGTTTTTTACAAGTTTTTGGACATTTCCTCAGGTGAGAGTTAAGGACCATGGGCCTCTTGTTTGTATTAGGGGCCTTGATGACTAGATGGTCTATAGTGATGAAACGATTATCGGAAAGAATTGATTAGCAGCATGTTGAAACCTCCCGATTGCGATTATCGATTATGTTTTCTCATAATCGATCATCGTTTAAATTTCCGGAATCCGTGTTACGCCGTTTCTATTCGTGTTTTACAAAGCGCTAACATATTCCGGTTTTCACAAGCCACATGGCTGACGCCATGATGAACTGTAGTGAGCCGACCAAATGCATAAATTTTATGTTACGAAGTAAAAAGATTACTTAGAACCAATGGGTGCATTTACAGTAAGCAAGAGTAAATAAAAATGTGCTAGTTCAGTGCTAATACATAGTGCTAGAGTTTGTGTAAATGTAGAGTGTATATCTACATCTTAATAATAAAGAGAACACAAAAAATTCCACTCATTTAATAGCTTTTTTAATTCAAAAAGAATAACATTTAAAAAAATAAAACCCAACGGATTATAATCCGTAAAATCGCATCGGAAGCACCAACCGATTCCAACCGATGATCGATTATGATTTTTAACCGATGTTGCAACACTAATGGTCTATATAACACATGCTAATGAATCATAGTACCCTTACTGCTTATAAGGATCTACAACTCTGGCAGAACCTAGTGCGAGTAGTTTTGTCAGTTACCTGGCCTAAGGTCGTTCACAGGTTTTCTCTGAACACTCTGATTTCCTCTACCATCCCAGAATTGATGCCTCGATATATAAATATATAACAAAAAAAAAATATCCGTTAAATTTTGATGTGCCATATGTGCACATTTTGGAAATTCATTCCTCATCAGTGACACTAAGACCGAAAAGTTTGATAGATAAAAACACAAGCCAAACAATTGAAAATTAATGAATCTAAAGTTCCAAAATTATATAAATCCAAATCCAGCTAAGGAATTCTTTGCATGAGGGAGCAAACCTTTTTAAAATAAATTTCAAATTTAAGACGGCTGAAAATTTTGCAAAATGGTACACTTTCTGACAGCACAAAGTACTGCCTACTGAGTTATGGATACCCTCGGGGAGTTTTACTTCACCAGCAGAGGTACCCACTCAGGGGTAGTAAATAAATAACACAAAAAAATACCTGTTTAATTTTGATGTGCCAGATGTGCACATTTCAGAAATTCACTCCTTATCAGTGACTCTAAGACCGAAAAGTTTGATAGATAAAAACACAATTAACCAAACAATTGAAAATTTAATGAATAAAAGAATCCATACTGGGGAATTAAATACCATTGATAATCAATCCATTCCATCCTTTCTCCCACAGAGTGGTGAGATTAAACTGCCAGGATGTTGTTTGTGTGTAGGTCCAGTTTCCAGATGATATTTAAAGTCAGAAAACACACTCATACACAGCAAATCATAATACCCATTTGCACATCTCTTTTATATTCTTTGAAGAATCCATAAAGAATAGTAAACTTTCTGATATGAATAGCTGAAAAAAATTTTGATGTTAGTAAAACAACATTACATCCCACCAACAAAGCAAAAAGAAAAAAAAAATATATCATGAATGGACAATCATCCCAAAAATTAACTAATGAAAGATTCTTAGATTTTCAGTTCCGAATTTTTGCTGTAGCTGTCGATGTTCTAATTGTGCTACGGTAATTTTGATTAAAACTTAAAACTTCTTTTTTTTTTTTTTTTACCGTAGACTTTATTTTCTAAATACCATCTGTCTTCATTTCCAAGTATCCAACTAGTTAACTAAAAAAAATGTTTATACCTAGGCCACAATTAAAAATATCTTTGTTTCCCCTTGCCCTACCCTTACTTCAAATATTGGGTAGGTAGGTAGGCTTTTTTATTTTCTATTTTTTTTTCTCATAATTTTCTTTTCTGGTTAGGAAACATTCTTTACATGTCACCTTGTGTGTTTACTAGTACATTTTACACTACTGCGTTTGTATCACATTAAATTATAATTGTATAAGCGTCTTGACAACTAAGAAGGTTGGCGACTAAATCGTGAAAAGGAAAGAGTAAAGAACTGCAATCTATTAGCACATAATTGTGAAAAAAAAATCACACAGCATTTTTCAATAAAATCTTTTCAGTCGGCGGTTTTTTTCATTCGGTTGCGCAAGGGGAAACAAACTATATTTTTTTTTTGGCCCTAAATTTTTTTTTTTTTGGGGGGGGGGGGGGGGGGGTTGACTTTAAAAATTTAGATGGATGTTTAAAAAATTGTTTTTATTCATATTATGCTTTTTTTTTTCCAGGAAAGTTGACATTAAAAATTCCATGGAAGAACTTGTACACAGAACCTGTAGTAGCTTCGATAGATGGTCTTTACGCCTTGGCAGTTCCTAACATAGGTATTGAATAATTCATATTGATCCATTATAAATACAGATCCCCAAGGGGGCACCTGTTATTCTTCTAGTTTTATCTTTTAAAAGCAGTTAAATCATATTAAGGGGCACCATCTAGGGTGAAATGACATTAAGGGGCACCTGCTTGTGTGTAAGATTGGATCATTGTTTTCTTACGGGACCCTAGGGATCTGTCATTAACATCAAGCCTTTGTTTACATTTCTATTCTGATATTGGCATGACTGGACTTGTTTTTAATAAGGGAAACCCTTGTGAATATGGCTTACTTAGTAAAGGAGAAAAAAAACAAAATTAAGACAGAATGGCCATTTTGTTGATTGTCTGCTTAAAAAGATTTGATTCGGTCAGATAATAACAACTAAGTGATTTTGCTACGGTTTTTAAAAACTACCTTTTACATTTCAGATTGGGAAAATTTGGACCCTTTTTATGTCACATATTATGCTCAGAATTTTGAAATTCATTGCAAAGATCTTATATTGTGACAATATCTAACATTTTTTGTCTGTCAGAACAGTTTTGTACAACTGGATTTAACTTAAACTATTTGATTGTGTGTCACTGTTGCCTTTTGGGGAATTTTAGTTGTCAAATTGTGAAACTTTAGTCTTATTTCTCAAGGGGAAACTACTTTTATTCTGTAGTTATTTTAGGCAAACAAAACCACTGCAACTTGTTATATTTTAATTTGGGCGGGGGGTACTAAACGATGGGATATGAAAGGAAAATATGTCAACACAAGAGAGACATAGAGACATTAAGGTTTGTCGTTTTGATGATGTGGTTAAAACAAAGTCTGGTTTGGTGATCACTTCTATATAAAGACCACCTTTGGAAGAAGACCTCTGGGTTAAGTATCCTTTGCTTCATATCTCAACCAAATGATAACTGATAAGAATTTGGAATAAACAGCTGTTTTGGATTGAGGCCATGGTGGGCAAGTGGACTAAAGCATGGGCTTACAAATCACAGTGCCTCCCACTACCTAGGTTCAAATCCCAGTCAGACAGAGTCTTTGTATGAGAAAGCTTGTCAGTTTGCTTGACAACGGTGGGTGGTTTTTCTTTGGGTACTCTGGTTTCCTTCACCATCCCAAAAGTGGCCAATTTTAGATAAGTGAAAAATATTTTGACTAGGGCATAAAAAACATTACTTCACTCAGAATGAAGTAAAAATCCACAATTTTCTGACATCATTAAATGTAACAAAAACAAATAAGGAATGGTTTTCTCTTGGTTTTTATTGTGTATACTCATTTATTGTGTTAATTATTATTTTTTTGTATAAATTTAGCTGTGAAGTATAATGAAGAAAAAGAGGAAAAAGCAAAGCAAGAATCCAAACAGAAGAAACTACAACAAATAGAAGATGCTAAAAAACTGGAATTAGAAAAAAGTTTGTATAATTGAAAAAGAGGATTTTTTTTTTAAAAAAAAAAATCTTGCAAAAAATCGGGGGGAGGGAGGATGGATTTTATGGTAATAAAAACTACATAAACGGGGAAAATGCTACAAAAGTGCAATTGTGGAAAAGTGGGTACTTGGAAGAAATGGGACTTTTGTTACGGTAATAGGGAAAAAAATTTGGGGAAAAAGAGTGGGTGGCTTTATAAATAATGGATAGTTGTACATCAAATTGTACATGAAAAAAAAAAAAAAATTGAGTAATTCAGAAGGGGGATTTTGAGGTAATGAGGAAATAATTAAATGAAAAGTAAATAGAAGATGCAGTAAAAAAAAATGAAAATAGATAAAAAAAAAAAGAGGAATTTGAGGAGAGTAAGTAACGGAGAAAGAAGCAAAAACAAAAACAAAAGTTGAAATTTGTTTTTCAACATTTTTAACTAATGCTGAAAAAAAAACCCATTGGTTGATAAGTCCTTTAACCCCATTTGGTTTTATAATTTTTTAGATGAACCAAAGGAACCCAAAAAAGATAGTTTTGCGGAGAAAATGGCCACACAGATTATCAAAAATTTACAGATCCACATCAAGAATATCCACATACGTTACGAGGATCAGTACACTAATCCCAGTAGACCATTCTCTATAGGTATAACACTGGGAGAACTGCTGTTTCAGGTATGTATAAAATTATTGATTGATTTAATGAGGTTTAATGTCCCAGTCAAGAATATTTCACTTATATCAAGACATCACCAGCTATAAGTGAAGTAGCAGAATTTTTAACTTTTGTAGTGCGCTTAGGGCAATGTGCAGGGAGGGTTCTTTCATGCCTGCTTCACACAGGGCATCAGATTTGAAGGTTTTCTCTGAAGGACCCTGTGACTCATTTCTAAATGCCGAGTGCTTGGCGAAAGAACAGTTACAACCTATTTTCAAGTCTTTGTCAGATCTGGCCAGGGTTGGAACCTAGACCTCTCACATATAAAGTGGCCCCTCTACCAAGTGAGCTACAGTAGTGGTTTAAAAGAAGTCTCTTTTATTTTATTAAACAGGAGCCTTCGTGTCCGATATACATGAATTTCCCCATTTTAATTCTTGAGGCAAAATTGTTTATGTGAATTTCATTTGTAAATACAGTAAATTTTATGTGTAAATTTTAACACTTATTGAAATTAAAATATACATTAAATTCACATGTATGTGAAACCATGCATTCTTGGAAAATTCACATCTTATTCACATGAAATTTATCTTAAGAAAATTCAGGTTAAATATTTACCATTGAATTGAAATTTTTTTGAAAGACACTTTAAAACATAAGGCCTGTGTCAAATAATAATAATAAATAAATTAAAAAGACAAAAAAAAATTGCCTTCATATACACTGCCCTCATTATATATTAATAGCAACATTTGGGTGGTTCACATTGTTTTGTTTTTTCAGTATTCAATATTGATTCTGAAATATAATATATATGCATATATATTTTAAATATTTAGACAACAGATGAAAATTGGAAGCCATGTGTTGTTAAAGAAGCTGTTACCCATATCTTTAAGGTAAGAAATATTTATGGTTATGACATTGAGAGGCTTGATTTCCAAATCCATCAAAAATGGGTCACCCATGAGTAAGTTTCTTTGGCTATTTTTGCTCCAATGGGAAACTGGCCAGTTCAGTTGACAAATTTTGTTCCAAAGTCTTTTTACTCAACAATGATTTTGCACATTTTAGTATAATATGAATGGCTTATTGAGAAGATTTATGATCATTTTAGCTGTGTAGAGTGTGTTTCCAAATAGGTATGTAAAAACATTTGGTTGACATGTAACTTTACTAACCCCAAAAATCGTAAAATATGTGATTCCTCAATATACAATGATTGTTTATGGTAATGGTACAAGTAACAAGAAACGTGTAAATTCATTATTTCTGTTTGGTGGAGCAGGTAGAAATGTTTAGGAATTTTTGGGGGTTTTTGGGAATTGATAAAAATTATTATGATGTTGTCCTGAGATTCTTTTAAGGGGTCTTGGTGGCCAAGTGATAAAAAATGCCCGCTTATGGATCACAATGCCTCTTACTGCCTAGGTTTGAAATCCCACTGGGGCAGATACTAGCAAGAGAAAGTGCTAGTTCATTTTCTAAAAGTCAATGGTTTTCTCTGGGCACTCCGGTTTCCTTAACCATCTCAAAACTGACCGCTTCGAAATAGATGGAGGAATCTTGACTTTAGTATAAAACGCCATTAATCTAATTCAGTTCTGAGATTTTATTTCACTGTCATTTTTAGTTGGGTTGCTATTTACTTGATATATTTTAATTGGAAAAAGTTTTTGATTTACCCATTCCAGGTCATGTGATCAGTGATGCTATTAAGACTTGATATATGATCAGTGGAAATTTGGTTCTGTTGGTTATGGGCTTGAAACTCGACTGTTTTTTATTGTTTTTGTCGGGCCTGGCATTGCCATAAGGCAAGACTTAGGTGTTATGTTTCCGGTGTCATCTTAGACGGCGTGTCAAAATGTGAAAGTTTATGTCAGGCCAGTTAAAAAAAATTCTCTGGTTCTCAGACACTGCCGCACGCTTAAATTCGTCGCCGATTGTGTAAAAAAAAAAATATCCACTGATCGGCTGTGTTCTACTCAGTCAAAAACTAAGACATTTAAATCTGTGGAATTCTTGTTATTATTAAGTTATTTATTTCCTGTATAACAATTTTGACACAAAGGATTGATATAGATAAATAGATTGATTCACTGGTGCCGAGATGGCTTGATATCGCAACGTGGTACGATTTCCAAACTAACGAAATTAATGTCCGTTAGCGGTAGAACATATTGAGATGTCACCAACTATAGGTGAAGTGGCCTGATTGATGATACAGAGTGAGCATTTATCAAAAATACGAAGTTAATTGTGGGTTTTGGGTCCAAGGGGGAAAAAAATAAAAGGATTGTAGTCTTGGCCAATAAATCCCATTAAAACAGATATATGGGATTATACCAGGATGCTTTGGACAGACTTTTGAAATTATTAATTAATCAATTAATTATTTAATCATCTTACAGCTTGTGAAGTTAGACTCCTTAGCTGTGTACTGGAATAGTAAATCTAAACTGTTGAATGGTCAGTCCAGAGAAAATATCTTGGTTAGTAATAATAATTATGATAGGTAATAATGTTATAATAAAACGTCACATATTGATCAGCCTAAATATACACACATAAATATACAGTGCTAAAAAAAAGGCGATCAATATTCAGCCAAACTGTAATTGACTTATGAGACACCATAAAACTATTGTATATACATTAGTTACATAAGTAGAAGTTAGAAATATTTGTCACATTTGAATATTGAGCCAAATAATATTTTAATTGTAAATAATAAAAAACCATGAATAGGCCATAATAAATTGATACCTAGATTTTCATCCAATTTTTTTTTTCAAAATGGGGGCGGGGGGGTGGGGGGGGATTTTATTTTTTATTTCATTTCTAAGCATTAACTTTTGCCGAGCTTTCAGACACCGCAATACCAGTCTCATCTTGATTGAATACAATATACAATCCCAAAAATGAAACAACATCTCCTACTTTTGTGGTAGGATTACACTTTGTCAACTCGTGTTTTGTGCGACCAACACGAACCGTGATTCTTGAATTCAATGTGTTAGCAACAGGCATCTGATGATCGAGTTTACCACCTACAAAGTCGTTATATAGTTCCATGAATATCATGGTGTCTGGAACTTGACAGCCATACCAGTTTTTGATTGTTTTTAAGCCCAATTTTACAGTGGCTATAATAAATACTATGCTACAACCTGTGAATATGCGAAACACGCTACTTTCGTTTTTGAAAATCCGTCTGCAACTTGATCGGACACCAGTATGTATAATCCTATGGCTCATGGAGCTCAAAACACTCTACTTTCGTTGTTACAATGCAGAACTCGATCGGAAACCAGTCAGCTTTTACTTATTACCTTATGGCTTATGGAGCGAGCAGATTTGTTATAAAAGCCGAAATCGAAACCAGACACAAGTACAAAATCCAAAAATAAAATAAATCGGAGCGGGTGTTGAAATAGGGGTCGGGCGGGGATGAAAATCTAGGTATTAATTTATTATGGCCATATTTCAAAAAAAAAATGTTAATGTATACTATCATACAACAGCTCACTACCCAGGCTAGTTCTAGGGGTGACATGTTTTTTAGGCAGTATGCATGTATCTACATGTATAAAAAATTGTCTCCCTTTACAGATTCATTTTCTTTTACCACCTGAGGGCCCATGAATGAAATAAACATTACTTTACAAGTCAACATTGAAAATGATAAGCATAATGGATATTTTTACATGTAACTATGTTCATGGCGCTTTCAAATATGGAGATACATGTACATGTACATGTACATTTATTTGCAACAGAATCAATTGTAATTCTTGGATCAAACATTTGCTCTGACAGCAGTTGTGTAATGAATTATTATATTTAATTGAAATTTTTCTTTTATTTTTATTCAAGAATATTTTGAAAACTGAAATTGGAGGTGCTGGAGGGGACAAAAAAGTGCAACATCAATATTGTAAGTATAACAGACTGATGTACTTTTTTTAAAAAAGTTTTTAATTTCAGACCATCTTGTTAACTTAAACCTTTTTCATTTAAAATTGTTTACCATTGATACTTGCATACATGCATATCCCCTGTATTTATCATGTATGTACATGTATGTCATATTTTTAAATTTGATCATTACACATGTAATTTAAGATACTGTAGAAACGTTAATATTTGTTGGGTTGAGATTTAGTGGTTTTTGCAATTTAAAAAGTTTTTTTTGGGAGAAAATTTCAAGGAATTAAGAAGTGTTGGAAAACACAAATTCCATAAGGTCCCTTGTTCGTTAAAATTTTCATTGACATTAAATTTTGTATTTTCACTAACCCACACAAAAAAAAAGCTAAATTAAATCCCCCACAGGCATTTATGATTTTACACTATTTAATAAAAAAAAAAATTTTAATAAAAGTAATTTGTTTATGAGAGTTATTTCTGGCATCATGTGATTGTTTACAGACAAAAACTGCAGTTTTTGCACACGAATTTGAATTCATTTTATTTTCATGTTTGATAGAAAATAGAAAAATAGAAATTTTGGCTCAATATTGATGCCAGTTTTTCATTGTATACGAAGAAAGATGTCATTTAATTAAAGTTTATTGATTATAAATTAAAAATTTGTTCAAATCTAATTGGATAATTGATTCTATTTTTAGTAATAAAACCAATTTCTTCAGCTGCCCATCTCAGAATCAACACCAAACCGGAGAAAGAAAACTTTTCCATACCCAAAATGTTCCTGACCATTGTGTTTGACGATATAGCTGTTCGTCTATCAAAATTACAGGTAACATTTAAGGATTAAAATGTTAAATTGGCATTTATTCAGTATGAATGCCACACCTTTTTCACAAGATTTGAATAATGCATGTTAGTAAACTATTGTTTGTTTGTCATGCAAAAATGTGGTATTCATATTGACAATTCAAGATTTATAAACCTTTAACTCAAAATTAATTTTGCATTATCTTAAATTCAGAATTTTTTTTTTTGGCTTTGCAAAGTATGCTGGTTGTGACATCATAGAAAGGCAAATCAGGAAGTTTGATTTGTTACAGGTGATGTCAAAGATAGAACATACATGTATTTATTTATAGATGATCATGTGATCAGTGGTACATTGTATTTATAGTCTTGTAAATGCCATGCCTCTAAAATTAAGGAAAATAGGATGCACAAAGGACAAATGAAAATATTTATGGACAAAATAAATTTAAATTAGTTAGTGCTTCAGAAATATGTTATTCTACTTTCATTCTGCTATGTTGTGTAAATTCATTCATCTCATATGATTTAATCAAGTTAGTTTGATTTTTTTGCAGTGTAATTATTTATTTATTTATTTATTTATTAAGCATCAGCTGTATTGAGCTAAGTGCTCAATAATAATAACGATTGTTGCTTTTTTTCATAGTTGGTACTTCTCATTTTTCACTTTGATTGATTTATTTATTTATTTAATTATTTATTTATTTACATGTATTTATTTATTTACATATATTTATTTATTTACATGTATTTATTTATTTATTCATTTCAGTATGATGATGTACTTGAAATGCTGGAATCGTTTGAACGTATGGCTTTATTAAGTAAACATAGAAAATACCGTCCTTCAGTACCCTTACATAAACATGCTTCGATATGGTGAGTATTGGAGTCATATACTGACTGATTTTTCACCATAATTCCAGTGGAATGGAGTAATGGCTTTTTACACCCTGGTCAAGATTTTCTAACTTACATTGAGGTGGTCAGTTCAGGGATGGTGGAAGAAATCAGGGTGCTCGGAGAAAACCCCCAACCCTGGCAAATGCTTTGGCCACTTAGTCTTCCAGACTGCTGCATTTTTTCCCATGGGAAATCTCATTTAGGTTTCTTAAAATGGACTTTTGTATGAGGCCTTACTTAAAAAATTCTTTGTTTGCTTTTTTCCGACCCATGCTATCCACTTGTGGATAGGTAGGTAGGAAAAAGTTTTTATTTTATTGTTTGAAAACTTAATCTATTGCACTTTTGAAAAATTTTTAATTTGTTTCATATTGTCTCTTTTAAAACACATTTTACAGATTTTTTTGCCAACTAAAGTCTTCTTTGTTCCTCCATGTGTATTCTCCCATGAAGAAACACATTTGAATTTCCTTACTAACATATAAACCTGATCACAGGTTGTCTTGCTTTCTAGGGTTACTTTCCTTTAAAACTGTTTCTTATGTTGTATCATGTATGAAAAGTTAAAAAAAACATGTTGGAATTGATGGCAATAAAATTTTTTTGGGTAGGGGCATTTCAAGTGGGCCAAGCGGTCAACAGCAAACAAAGTTAATTTTATTTTAGGCCTGACCACAAGTGCCAGTCCTCTGTTTCTGAGGGTCACACTGGTCACCAGACTGTAACAAGGAGGAAAAACATGCATGGTTTGACCATGGTTTCAAACTGATGGCTTCTTAAATTTATAATCTGAACTCTAAACCTTGGGATTTCAAGTATCCTCAAATAAAACCTAGCTTACATTTTATCTTGAGAAAATATGTTCTTTCATGTGAAAAAAAAATTGTCTACAGGAGTTTGAATGAAAGGCATTGTTAATTAGAGTAGAAATTTAGGTTATGAATCTTACTGATATTTTGAAATAGGTGGAAGTATGCATACACATGTGTCCTAGAAGAAACAGTGAGGCGTCGTCACAGGATGTGGTCATGGTCACACATCAGTAAACATCGGAAGATGATGAAACAATACAGAGAAGCCTATATTAAGAAACTAGACAGTAAAAAAGTATCTGCAGATACACAAAAAATTATAGATGTGAGTATAGGTAGAGATTTTATAAGGGGATATGTTTTCTATTCTTGTTGAAGGCTAGAAGCCTCAGCAGATCAGTGGTAGAGTATTTATCTCGAAAGTGGGGGTTTCAAACCCTAGCCATGTCTTACCTATGTAGTACCACTGCAGTAGCTCAGTTGGTAGAGTGCTTGCCCCGTAAGTGGGAGGTCATGGGTTCGAACCCCGGTCGGGTCTGACCCAAGACTTGAAAGTGGGTAGTGACTTTTCTTTCGCCAAGCACTCTGCATTATGAAATGAAAGTCATGGTTCTTTCGGATGGGAACTTAGAATAAACGAGGTCCCGTGTCACTATGTGGCATGATAAAGAACCCTGATGTAAAATGCCATCGGTGCAACACACAGGCAAAACTTTTGCACTTTTGCCTATAGCTGGCAACGTCTCGATATAAGTGAAATATTCTTGACTGGGATGTTAAACATCATTACTCAACTCACATCTTTCCTATATATATACATGTATATGCTCAGTTATACTTAAATTTGAAATAACCTCTGATGGAAGGACATATTGCATGCTTAGAGATTCTTTTTGGGTATATTGCACGCCTACTGATTCTGTTTTCAAGAAATACCCTGCTGTATGGTATTGGAGGGAAGCTGAGTTTTTGGGGTGTCAATGATAGTGGTTTGGGAGGGAAGCTGAGTTTTTGGGGTGGCAATGATACAACAACTCTATTTGTGAGTTTATATATTTGTCTGTTTCAGGAGTGTGAAAAATTCCTTGATGTGTTCAATATTACAATAATGAGGCAGCAAGCTGAAGTAGAGGTAATTATTGTTATATATTTTGTTGTCTTTTAATAGAGGTACACAAGTGTTAAGGAAAAGTCACTATACATGCTGTCCTTCAAATATTATAATTGTTTTGAACAAGCCATTTTATAAGACTTAAAAATCTTCTTAATATTAAATGTAAATTGCTAAGTGTTTTTCAGCAAAATAGTGGTTTTTATCTTCAAAAATATATTTTTTCCCATTTATTACCTGCATCACCAGAGGTGAAAGCAGGTCTAGTAATGGCTCAACTTCTTCCGTCAGTCCCACATTCTGTCAGTCCCTCCGTCACATTTCAACAGTACCTGGCATTCTATAACTTCTATGAACTTTTCCGAAATTGAATGAAATTTTACCCAGTTGTTTTGCACAAATTGGAGATGTGTATGTCCTATTTTGATGACATTTGATGATTTTTTGTAAAATTGTTGCCAATGGAACTTTGTGATTTTTTACAGAAAAAGCATATGAACAGTGCATATTACATTCTTATTTCTTATATTATAAAATACTAAAGATATACTTAATATCAGCAAAAATAAATACCTATGGTTATAATGCTGGGGGGAGGCAGGTTTTGATCCTGGATTGGTCTTGTATATTTCTGCAAAATTAATTTTAAAAAATTCCACGAAAAATTTATCACTCGGTAATTTTAATTTTTAGGCAGCAAAATTAGGAGCCAAGAAGAAAGAAGAAAAATCTGGTGGCTGGTTGGGGGGTTGGTTCGGTGGGAAAAAAAAGAAAGAGAAAGCAGAAGAAGCTGATATAAGTAAGTAGTTCAACCTGAATACATGATTTATTTTATTCCTTAGACATAAGTTTGTTGGCTGTTGTTGTAATGTTGTATAACGTCACATCAGCAATTTTTCAGCTACTCGAGACAAAAGCAAGATTATTTATCTCTGAATTAATCTAAGACCAAATTCTTGTTATGGAGAGATGTGCGAGCGTGTATTATGGCCTGCTATGTACTAGCCCACACACAGGTTGCTCTTTGGTTGGACTTCTGTGTACTAGCAAGCACTTATTGCGACTTTTGTGCTAGCAGTATTCTCAGTATTACCAGATAACATGCTATCTTGATATATGAACTTGTTCAAACTTTAAATGCTGATCGATCTAATTTTAACAGTTAAGTGTAGTTATCAAATTTTTAGTGTTTTGGCTTTTCTGCCAGAATATTGTCACTTAGCTGACATTTTATATTATATACATGATTTTTGGTGCACACATCAGTTTAAAAATGCAATTTTTCCTGGAATTTTATTAATGAAAAAAAAATCTTTTGGAATTTTTACTGTAAATTTCTAGCAGACGACACACATCTTTTGACAGGTAAAATCTCTTTCTCAGAAGTGTTTGTGATTTTATGTGACATTATTTATTGCAATTAAACACTCTTGTGAATTTGCTTGGTAACATTGCACGAATGACTTGATTGTTGTTTTTAAATATATATTTTCATATCATTTTGTCTTCTGTATGTTGATTATCTCAGCTCTCTATCTCATAATGATGTCACAAAGGGTATATCCTCACTGGTAATTGTTACATTCATTGACAAGTGATGATTCCAGGTCAGATCAGTTTGTCTTCTGTATGTTGATTGGTCCTCTGTCTGTGACATATCAGTTTGTCTTCTGTATGTTGATTAGCTCTGTATCTCATAATTATGTCACAAAGGGTGTATCTTCACTGGTAATTGTTACATTCATTGACAAGTGATGATTCCCAGTCAAATCAGTTTGTCTTGTATTCGATTGGTTCTCTATCTGTGACATCTGGTATTCATATCAGTTTATCTTCTGTATTTTGATTGGTCCTCTATTTTTTGACATATCAGTTTGTCTTCTGTATTTTGATTGGTCCTGTATCTGTGACATCACAAGGGTATATCCTCACTAGCATTGTTACATCCATTGATAAGTGGAAATTCCACTCAAACAGTTTGTCTACTTATTTTCATTGGCCCTTTATTCTGTGACATTACAAGGGTATATTCTGACCGGTAAATATAACAGCCAATTACAAGTGTTGTTTCTACTTGCTTTGGAAGCAGTCTGGATCAAATACATACATTTGCTAATGAGGAAAAGAGTGTCTGAAATAACCAATCTCGCTCACAATTATGGTACATGTAATACTCATTGTAGCAATAAATCTACATCTACAGTTTTATATGTTTTTTATGAATTTGTTTGCATGACATTTGTAAAACAAAAATGATGGAAAGCAAGTTTTTGACTGGCTTCTGTATTCATCTCGTATTTTTGGCCACAATATGTGTTTTTGTAAAATTCTAATCATAAATATTTGAGATTGAAAAATTATGGAATAAAAAACAAATGTAAATATAAAATAGAAATCTTGCTGCTGCTATTTTGAGAATTGAATTGGCATGTCTGCACTGCAGTTCACAAATATCAGTGTGAATTATATAACTTTTATTGGATAATTCTAAAACTAAATTTTAAAATTTGCTTTATTTGCCTCATGTGTGATTTTTTTTTTTTTGGTCCTTTTATGGCACATAAATAATGTCAAAGGTAATTGTGCAAATGTTGTCGGTTTTCATCTTTATTACAATAAGTAACTGTTAATTATGGAAAACATTTGTGATGCTTTTGATTTTTGCATAAATTCAAGAGAGTAACAAGATGCAAAAATAAAACTTTTGTGAATATTTTATTTTGATGTAATAATAAAACACAAACATACCAGTCAATATCAAAATCACAATCCCCCCCCCACACAAAAAAAAAAAAAAAAAAACAAACAAAAAACAAACAAAAAAACACAGTGAATATTCTGAAAACTGGCCAGTTTAGTTATATCCATGAACTTTCATTAAGGAAGTGAGACCAGGTGCTCTGGAATGGTATGCAATATATTTGCAATGATCATCATCTGACAGTGTGGTATCCCCTTCGGACACTTAGACTCCCATTAACATCAATATTTTTTCAATCATTAGCTTTTAACTGTCAAATTTTTGCCTTACTGTTTTCCTATAAAGCTAAAGCATCATAATCTTGTTTATTTTTTGCTCATTCTTTGTTGTGAAAATTTTCAAATCTTCCAAAGAATTTGTTAATCAAGATCATTTGTATGCTTGACAGAAGTATAATTTTAAATTGAGGATTATAGAGTCTGTGACTGTACCATTTAGCAGTAATAGCAATTATCTTTAGAAATTTGTCAGTAAATTTAAGAAAGGAAAATTCTTGAATTTTTTGTGGTTTTTGATGTGCAACATTTATGAAACAAGATAAGGTATTATGACAATATCTTGTTAATTATTAAGATCATTTAATTGAATTTAATTATAATTTCAGAGGACCAGTTTAAGGAGTTGTACACCCCTGAAGAAAAGGCCAAACTTTACAGTGCCATTGGTTATGAAGAGAATGAAGCAGATTCCACTTTACCAAAAGAGGTAAGTCACAGTTTGACTGATCCGTCAGCACCTTCAGTGCTTTGATTATGATAATTACAGATCGATATTTTTTAATCAGAGAGAAGTAAGGGAAATTATCTTACATCAGTTTTAAATTTTTAAACTGCCAAAATTTTTAAATATAAATAATATCTGTAAGAACACACAAGAGAATTTACAAAATATCACTGACCCAACTGTTGGACTGGCCTAAATTTTTAACCCTGGCTAAAGACCAGTTAGGGAATTTTTGAATTTATTAACTTTTCCCTAAGAGTAAAGTGAGCTGATCTGTGTTGCTTTGTTTATAATGTTTTTGATTTTATCTTTTTTTTAATAAAATTTTTTTCTAGGAGCTGTATCAAAACTAAGACTAAAATTCAAACTTGTCAGAACAGTAAATTTTAATGATCTCTAAAGAAACATACAAGAAAATTTACAAAAAATATTTCATACATGTACATATCTTCGTCAGAAAAAATAGAGCTCTCTGACAAAAAGTTACAAAATATTACATGTTTGCAGATACATGTAAAATAAAACCTTTTTTGGCTGGCCAAAATTACAATTCCTGACTTTAAAACACCAATATTCAGAAAATATTTCAATTACAGTAATTGGATAAAAATATTTTATTTTCAGTATGTAGCAGTCAGACTTGTTACAAAGTTAACCAATGTTTCGTTAACTGTGAAAGATGACACTAAAAAGTAAGTTATTTTGTGTTCACCATGTTGGTTGATAAAATAAAAAAAAAAGAATAATTTGGCATTTAGGTATGATTGGGATGGTCCTAAATTTTCAAGATAAACAGTTGTGGTTTCAAGCCACACCCAGGACTATGAGATTTTTTTGGTTACTTTCATCTCCTCCCACACTAGACTGATTTAGAGCAGATCGTAGTGTGAGAAAGTTTGTCAGTTCATTTACCAACATTATTTTGTTTGCTTTGGGCACTCCGGATTCATCATCCATCTTTGAATTAACTGTCTTGATATGCATGACACAAAATGGCAGTTTTTTTTTTTTTTATTTATTTTTTTTTTTTTTTGACCATGGTTGAAAAAATCTTTAAAAAAGAAAAAAAAAAATTGAGCATGCATGATAAAGTGGCATACTGTCATTGATTTTTAAAATCACTAGCATAGCTCATTTCATAGTGTGAGAAAATTTGTCATTTCAATTCTAACAGTCACTAGTTTACTCTTGACACTCTGGGTTTCTCCTCCATCTTTTAATTGACCAACTTGATATACATGACACAAGGAAGTTAACTTGTGTTGATAAGTTGGTTGATGAAATGATAAAATGAAATAATTGGGCATGCATGACAGAGTGGCACACTGTCATTGATTTTTAAAATCAAGAGATTATAGGTTAAAATTACACTAAAGATTTTGAGGGGTTTTTTTTAGATTATTATCTCCTCCTACACTAGACTGATTCAGGACAGATTCTATTGCAAAAAGCTTGTTTATAAGTTCACATGTCAATAGTTTTTGTCGAGCCTGACCTCGCCATAAGGCGAGACTTAGGTGTTACTTTTCCGGTGTTGGTGGCGTGTCAAAATGTGAAAGTTTATGTTAGAGTCAAAAACTAACCAGAGGCCCATTCAAGAGTGTGTAAATACGCGATCGCATTGACTTCTAGTCGTTCAGGAATGGTTGTTTGTGCAAGGACACGCGAGCAACTGCTATCACATTTGTAAGGCTGTTTGCTATAGATTCAAGATGGCGTCGCAGAGTCTAACATTAAAGGAAATGATCTTAGTGAATTCTGAAAACAACATGCAGTATTGTTTTTATTTCAGTGAAAGTGTTTTAAATAGTTCAAATCGAAGTATTAACGTTTAAATCATTTCAGAAATTTGTGAAGATGCGTGATATGAGTGTGTATATAAGTTTTTTGGGGAGATTTTATCGGTGTCTGACCACGGGTACATCAGAACCAAAAAATTAAATGACCATTTAAAAAAAAGATGGAACTATTTAACATACTCTGTATTATCAATAAAAAATGAAACGACTTGTTTCTCGTTGTCTAAATATGATGTGGAAGTCTAGGATAAACCAGTACTTGGCTGGTCAATCACAATTTATTTTACAACATTTGTCTCTTCTTCAACGATGGTCGCCATTTTGATGGCAAGGCGAGTACTCGCGTCCGTTCAATAGACATAAAAATTGTATGCGCAAGTGCAGTGTAAAGCAACCAGTAACTTGAACACGCCTCAGGCATGACATTTAATTCCGTGAATTCTTGGGTTTTTTTTTTTAATCCTCCACCATCTTTAAACTGACTGCCTCAATATAAGTGGATCAGGACCTAGATATAGACACCATTACTCTTATGAAAAAGGCCAAACAAAAAAATAATCTTTACGAAAAGACTCGAGATAAAAGTCGGTGCAAGCTACTGATATTTCGATAAAGTTAAGAAAGAAATAATCTATAGTTGTTACAAAAAACTGTGTACACATGCTAAAATTAACCTAATGGAGTGGAGTAGCGTGGAGTAATGGTGTTTTACGCCCCAGTCAGGAACCTATCACTTACTTTGAGGCGGTCAGTTCTGTGATGGTGGAGGAAACTGGAGTGCCCAGAGAAAACCACCAACTTTTGGCAAGTGAACTGACAAACTTTCTTGCTCTAGGATCTATCCCGAGTGGGATACGAACCCAGGCGGTGAGAGGCGCTGTGATCTTTAAGCAAGCGCTTTAGACCACTCAGCTATTAGCCTAATGGAGTTGAAATGAGAAATAATATGTTACAGTTAATAATTTTTAATACCAGTATTATAGGTCTTCCCATAGTTAACACAAAATCTGTAATTATAAATAAAAAAAAATTCTGCCCTGGAGATGATATTTGAAGTGGTAAGGGAAAATACTGATAACATTTGTTTGATGTCACAGAATTTGTTAAATATTATTACTAAATTACTAAAACTACTAATTATTCAAAAGAAAAATTCTATTAATTTAACTTGTTTATTGCATTTTATCATTATAAATGAAAGAATTTGATCACATTTCTATGTGTGGAAAAAAACAACTTTATTTGTAAATTTGTAGATCCTTCTGACTTGTATACACTGTATTTGAATGCTAAGATATTGTAATATCATTTGTCTTTGTTTTACTTTTTCAGAGATCCACAGATATTGAAGTTACAGTTGAAGGACGTGTATTCCAGTATTGGACAGCGACCAGCTGCTAGTGCTGTACAGTAAGTGAAATGGAAATGAATTTCATATTTCTGTAAAAAATGACTGAGTCTAACTCTGTCAAGGTCATACATAAGACTCTTTTAAAATTTGACATTTGCTTCCTCACCTAGCGCAAGGCATTAGAAGGATATCATATTGATTGATTCACTCAGTGTCAGGATAAATGGACTAATTTTCTGTGACCTGATATAAGTCAGCGCCTTACCAAAGTCACCCCAAGTGCATGATAGTACATAGCAGGTCTTAATACACTCATGCACATCTCAAATATCTAAATATTCAATTCAGTTACTTCAAGGGGTGTTAGTGGCTGATTGGCCTAAAGTTTGACCTTAATGTGTAAAGTCAGTATCAATGCCAAGGTTTGAATACAACTCTGGCAGATCCATATACATGTATGAGAAAGTTTGTCAGTTTTTTGACAAAGGTTAGTGGCATACATGTATAAGAAAGTTTGTCAGTTTCTTGACAAAGGTCAGTGGCCTACATGTATAAGAAAGTTTGTCTGTTTCTAGACAAAGGCCAGTGGCATACATGTATAAGAAAGTTTGTCAGTTTCTTGACAAAGGTCAGTGGCCTACATGTATAAGAAAGTTTGTCAGTTTTTTGACAAAGGTTAGTGGCATACATGTATAAGAAAGTTTGTCAGTTTCTTGACAAAGGTCAGTGGCCTACATGTATAAGAAAGTTTGTCAGTTTCTTGACAAAGGTTAGTGGCATACATGTATAAGAAAGTTTGTCATTTTCTAGACAAAGGTCAGTGGCCTACATGTATAAGAAAGTTTGTCAGTTTCTTGACAAAGGTCAGTGGCCTACATGTATAAGAAAGTTTGTCAGTTTTTTGACAAAGGTTAGTGGCATACATGTATAAGAAAGTTTGTCAGTTTCTTGACAAAGGTCAGTGGCCTACATGTATAAGAAAGTTTGTCAGTTTCTTGACAAAGGTCAGTGGCCTACATGTATAAGAAAGTTTGTCAGTTTTTTGACAAAGGTTAGTGGCATACATGTATAAGAAAGTTTGTCAGTTTCTTGACAAAGGTCAGTGGCCTACATGTATAAGAAAGTTTGTCTGTTTCTAGACAAAGGCCAGTGGCATACATGTATAAGAAAGTTTGTCTGTTTCTTGACAAAGGTCAGTGGCCTACATGTATAAGAAAGTTTGTCAGTTTCTTGACAAAGGTCAGTGGCCTACATGTATAAGAAAGTTTGTCTGTTTCTAGACAAAGGCCAGTGGCATACATGTATAAGAAAGTTTGTCTGTTTCTAGACAAAGGCCAGTGGCATACATGTATAAGAAAGTTTGTCAGTTTTTTGACAAAGGTTAGTGGCATACATGTATAAGAAAGTTTGTCAGTTTCTTGACAAAGGTCAGTGGCCTACATGTTTAAGAAAGTTTGTCTGTTTCTAGACAAAGGCCAGTGGCATACATGTATAAGAAAGTTTGTCTGTTTCTTGACAAAGGTCAGTGGCCTACATGTATAAGAAAGTTTGTCTGTTTCTAGACAAAGGCCAGTGGCATACATGTATAAGAAAGTTTGTCAGTTTCTTGACAAAGGTCAGTGGCATACATGTATAAGAAAGTTTGTCAGTTTCTTGACAAAGGTCAGTGGCATACATGTATAAGAAAGTTTGTCAGTTTCTTGACAAAGGTCAGTGGCATACATGTTTAAGAAAGTTTGTCAGTTTCTTGACAAAGGTCAGTGGCATACATGTTTAAGAAAGTTTGTCAGTTTCTTGACAAAGGTCAGTGGCATACATGTATAAGAAAGTTTGTCAGTTTCTTGTCAAAGGTCAGTGGCATACATGTATAAGAAAGTTTGTCAGTTTCTTGTCAAAGGTCAGTGGCATACATGTTTAAGAAAGTTTGTCAGTTTCTTGACAAAGGTCAGTGGCATACATGTTTAAGAAAGTTTGTCTGTTTCTAGACAAAGGCCAGTGGCATACATGTATAAGAAAGTTTGTCTGTTTCTAGACAAAGGCCAGTGGCATACATGTATAAGAAAGTTTGTCAGTTTCTAGACAAAGGTCAGTGGCATACATGCATAAGAAAGTTTGTCAGTTTCTTGACAAAGGTCAGTGGCATACATGTTTAAGAAAGTTTGTCAGTTTCTTGACAAAGGCCAGTGGCATACATGTATAAGAAAGTTTGTCTGTTTCTAGACAAAGGCCAGTGGCATACATGTATAAGAAAGTTTGTCTGTTTCTAGACAAAGGCCAGTGGCATACATGCATAAGAAAGTTTGTCAGTTTCCTGACAAAGGCCAGTGGCATACATGTATAAGAAAGTTTGTCAGTTTCTTGACAAAGGTCAGTGGCATACATGTATAAGAAAGTTTGTCAGTTTCTTGACAAAGGTCAGTGGCATACATGTATAAGAAAGTTTGTCTGTTTCTTGACAAAGGTCAGTGGCATACATGTATAAAAAAGTTTGTCAGTTTCTTGACAAAGGTCAGTGGCATACATGTATAAGAAAGTTTGTCAGTTTCTTGACAAAGGTCAGTGGCATACATGTATAAAAAATTTTGTCAGTTTCTTGAAAAAGGTCAGTGGCATACATGTATAAGAAAGTTTGTCAGTTTCTAGACAAAGGCCAGTGACATACATGTATAAGACAGTTATTCAGTTTCTTGACAAAGGTCAGTGGCATACATGTATAAGAAAGTTTGTCAGTTTCTAGACAAAGGCCAGTGGCATACATGTTTAAGAAAGTTTGTCAGTTTCTAGACAAAGGTCAGTGGCATACATGTATAAAAAAGTTTGTCAGTTTCTTGACAAAGGTCAGTGGCATACATGTATAAAAAAGTTTGTCAGTTTCTAGACAAAGGTCAGTGGCATACATGTATAAGAAAGTTTGTCTGTTTCTTGACAAAGGTCAGTGGCATACATGTATAAGAAAGTTTGTCAGTTTCTTGACAAAGGTCAGTCGCATACATGTATAAGAAAGTTTGTCAGTTTCTTGACAAAGGTCAGTTGCTTATCTACCTACCCTGATTTTCTTTACGTTTCCAAAACTGACTGATAAAATGATATAATTTTGACTAGGGTGTTTGTTCCCATCTACTCCCATTTGTACTTATTTAGAGAATTTTACTTTCCAACTTTTGAATCTTTAAGAAACTTAAGAAATTCCAGAAAGTAATTTGTATATTTTTCCGTAAGCTGATTTTGGAAATTTATACAAATTGGATTTTACTGGTAACTCAACATTTTTTATGACATTTTGTTGGAAAATAAAGAAACCTTGTTTATTTTTCTTTGTGTGTTTTATTACAGTGTTGAAGCAAAAATTGACAACTTCTCTATGCATGGATCACCACAAAATGGAAATGTACCTAAAATGGTTCTATCTCAGAACCAGGAAGCAGACAAGGTCTACTCTCTACTGAATGTCCAAGCAGAGACCAACCCACTTGACGGAAAATGTGACACTCGTGTACGTGTGAGTGCTCGACCGTTGCAGATCATGTATGATGCGGTAAGTTTATTTTAGGTCATTCGGTTTTTCTATGTAGTGATTCTGATGTAAGTTTCAGTTTGGTTTCAATTTCTTACTGATACATGTATGTAACAAGTTTTGGGTCAATTATTTTGATGCATTAACATTTTTACACAATCAAAAAAATTTGATTAAAGCAACTTCGAAGGGTGTTTAGTCTATCAAAAACTTACGTCCATCCTCTTTTTTCTTCAGATTTTTGGTCAAAATTGATTAGATATGACAAATAACAATTTGGGTCAATTAATCTATCAAAATCTTGAAAGTCTTCACTCAATCCTATTTTTCTTCAAACTTTGATCATAGTTCATGGGATATAACTAATCACAATTTTGATTAATCTAGGTCAAGCCTTCAAATAAAAAAACTTGCGAAAAAGCATACCTTCATGAAATGGATTATCTTAACCAATGAAAACAATACCAAAAAGATATTAAAGAAAATTTTTGTGATATAATGAAATCAAACACAAACATACTGGCCCCGGTTGAAATTGAGCAAATTTTAAATCTTAATAATTTGGTTAATTTTTTGGATATTCAGGATTTTAAGGTGTCATTTTAAAGAACACTTCAATCTTGTAACATCTGTATTTAGTTTTTTTCACAAATGTTTATTTGTAATTCAAAAATAGATTGCCAAAATTTACTAAATTTAAGTTAAGGAAAATCTTAGTTAAGGAATGATTGTGAAACCGGGGCAAGGTCCATAAGAGAGCTGTTGGTAATTCTGTAAAAGATTGACAGGTTGATTGGGATAGATATACATGTATTACACAAATACCAGTTAAATTTTGATGTGCCAGATGTGCATATTTCGGAAATTCATTCCTCATCAGTGACACTAAGACCAAAAAGTTTGATAGATAAAAAACATAAGCCAAACAGTTGAAAATAATGAATCTAAAGTTCCAATATTATATAGATCCAAATCCAGATTAGTTTTAAATCCCATGTTTCATTTTAATTCAAGTCTGTGTGGAACTTAATGCTTTAAATTTATTTGTAGATCACAGTGAACCAGATTGTAGAATTTTTTAAACCACCTGAACAAGTTTACCTCAACCAGTAAGTTATAAGTTTGATATAAACTTAGGATCTCAGAACCTTAATATGAACATGTAGACTTCAGTGGTGCCTGGCCAAGTGGTCTAAAGATCCAGCTTATAAATTATAGCATCTTTTTTTAGCTTAGGTTTTGGAGTGGATTAATGGTGTTTTACGCCTCAGTCAAGAATCTTTCACTTATTTTGAGGCGGTCAGTTCTGGAATGGTGGAGGAAACCGGAGTGCCCGGAGAAAACCACCGACCTTCGGCAAGCAAACTGACAAACTTTCTCACACTAGGATCTGTCTGGAGTGGGATTCGGACCCAGGTGGTAAGAGGCACTGTGATCGGTAAGCGTGCGCTTTAGACCACTCGGCCACCGAGGCCCCCACTTAGGTTTTGGGGCAGAACCTAGTGTGAAAATGTTGTTCAGTTAGCTTGCAAAATTTTATTGGTTTTGTCCTTGCAGTCTGCTTTCCTCCATCATCCTATAACTGACCAATTCAATATATAATTAGTGGAAAAATCTCAACTAGAAGGGTGTAAAAAACACAGTAACCTACTTAAATATGTTCATTGTAAACTATTGATATTCTTTATCATCCAGTGTCACTTGTCTGTCTAGTATCCATCTGTGAATTGTTGACCAAACCATTAATAATATGGACACCTGACATGTTCTCTAGAACAAGATTTTTTAAAAACCTTATGACCTTCACCTTTATTCAATAAAAAATTGGAGTGACCTTAAATGATAGACTGTCACCATTCTCTGTATTTTTTAATCCATATCTCTTGTCAAAACAAGCTAGCTTGCCAAATGTTTGTGATTTCTACTTTCCTCTACCATCCCTGAAAATGACCACTTTGATATAAGTTAGAAAAATCTTGACTGGTATGTTAAACAATTACAGTAATAACTCCACCACTCTATGACCTTTGATTACCAACTTGTTAGAACTTCTGACAGGCTTACTGTGACTTACAGACTCTTAACTGAGACGAAATTTTTACAAAAAATATTGAAATTAGAAAAAGTTATAAAAAAAGAATTGTTTTATGATTAAAATTTCATCTTTTCTTGGAGTTACTCTATTAAAAAAAACAAAAAAACAACTTACATCCATATTTGTTTTCAGATTATCTAAAGCAGCCATGGCTAAGTTTGAAGAGATCAAAGAGCAGTCTGCCACGGGTTTACAGCATGCCATAGAACAACGGAAATACGCGGACATAGGAGTGGATCTGATGTCTTCATATGTCATAGTACCCGAAGGTGGAATATACAAAAAGTGGGTTTACATGTATTTTGCTGATAATACAATCATGTACATGTACATGGATATACTGTAGAATCAATAATGACTGTTGGGTTAAAATTAAAAATTTTGTGATTTTATGTGTTTGATAAAAATTCCATAGCATTGATTTTATGAAAACAATTTCTATTTGGGGCCTTGGTGATTAAAAAATTTGATTTTTGGTGATTTGAAAAAAAGTGACATTTAATCCCCCATAGACATTTGGTATTTTAAATATATACAATATTTTATTGGCAGTAGAATACAAAACATGTTGAAGGTGGTAGATTTAATACAAACACTGGTATTAAAAAGTATATTTAAATTAAAAGAACAAAACATGAAGGTCGTAACAAATATTGGGAAAAACATTACAAAATTATAGGTTTAAAACTTGCTTGGACAGAACTTCGTGTAAAAAAATCTGGCAAGTTCTTTTGCCAAAGGTCAGATGTTTTTTCTGAGTCGACGTGTTTCCTCCACCATCCCTTAATTAAACTACCATAATTTATATAAGTGAAAGAAGTTTTTATAATATTGTTCCTAATTTTGTCTCTTGCTATTGGGAGATAATTTATAAGATTGCAAAAATGTACCTGATGGCAAAATTTTCAGCCAATTTAATTTTTGAAATTTATTTGTTCCTTCGTGCAAAGCATTCTTTAGCTGAATTTGGATTCATATAATTTTGTAACTTTAGATTCATTAATTTTCAATTGTTTGCTTATTAATTTTTAATTGGTTACTTAAGTTATCTATCAAACTTTTCGGTCCCTGGTGTCACTGATGAAGAATGATTTTCTGAAATGTGCACATATGGCATATAAAAATTTAACAGGTACAGTTGAATCTCGTTATCTCGAACACGGATATCTCGAACTTTCGGATAAGTCAAACTTTTAGAAAAAGTCCAGACAGAATTGTTCTTTATTTAACTAAAATAACTCCGGTTATCTCGAACTCGGATATCTCGAATTTCCGGATATGTCGAACAAATTTTTCGTCCCAATGAATGAAAATCCTAGAAAAATAACATTCGTTAACTCGAACAAAAATTTTAAGAAAATATTTTTTGGAAGATTTAATTAATTTTAAAAATCTAGTGACTTTCAGCATTCTTGATTTAAAACCAACACATTCATTATTATTAAACTGCACTGACCTTCTGATTTCTTTAATCCGTTAATTATTATCGTTGCATAAACAAATAAACCATCAAGAAGATTAACGGGTGTTTTAATTACTGCCAAGCTTAACATAGTGGTTGTGTGATGTGAACATCAATCAAAACAACCGGAAGCTTGGGGTGATTAAAGTACACAAAGCGAAACCGGAATGCGGAACAAAACGGACTCGCTGTTTGTCGGTAAAATACAATAGTGTTATCAGTTATTGACAGATTTTGAGTAAATAAAGAAAATCTTATAAAACAAAATGCGTTTTAACATGTCATTAAGTGAACTTGCTACAAATAAACTGGATGAAGGACCCGGTCCTAGTACTGGGGGGATAGTCAAGTTTTTGAACTCGGCTGAGAAATCCAGCAAAGGATTCAGTATTTAATCTGGGGGGATAACTGGATCAGCTACCGTAGTGGGTAAAGGGGAGGTAAAACGAAAATTAGACACAAAATCGTATGATGTAAAGTATGAGGCGATTATAATTTTTTTTAATTTTCATTCTTACAGCTGCAACATTGTAGCTGAAAACAAATGTACTTAACACACGTATTTCACTTTTATTAAAAAAAACAGTAAACAATATTTTGTAGCTGGAAAGCAACATAGTCCATGTACTTGTCAGCGGTATACAGATATACTTATGAATAAAATTGTACTTGAATACTGTCTCACAATACTTGAAAATGAACATTGTCGACACTATTTTGTAACCGACTTGCTTATCACGTATTAAAAGAGATAAGAGGCATCTGTAAATACTGAGAATTTTGTCGACATAAGCATTACATAATACCGGAAGTGACTTCCGATAGGTCTGTACGAGTTACCTCCCTCTTTTGCCGTTTTTTTTTTCACATCGTTTATCTCGAACTTCGGATAAGTCGAACTTTTTGCATTTCCCCGCGGAGTTCGAGATAACGAGATTCAACTGTATTTGTGTCATAAATTTTTTTACCATTCCAACGATTCTATCAAACATTTTGTTTTCCATCTCTTGTTTTTTCTGTATTGAAACACAATCACATGCACACTATGATTATCTTACATTTTTTTTTCATCTTTTTGCAGGAATGTAAAAATGCTTATACTTGACCTTGGTAACCTCAAGGTCAACAGTGAAAAAAACCAATCAGCTTCATTAAAAGGAAAGGTAAGGTTACCATGGTTGCAGAACAGTATACTAAGACTAATCCATTAGATGTGTGTTTTGCCAGTAGCTACTTCATACATTATCTCTGACAAGTGACAGTTACTGATATTATTGTTTCTGAAAGATGCTGCACTGCTTAATAAATATCATTGATATCATCATATTCGTGGGACAAAGTTCATTTGTTTTTGGGTGGTCTAAAGCACATGCTTATGGGCAACAGTGTCAGTAACCCCCTAAGCAGGCCTTCACAAACGCCGATTCTTAGCAAAAAACGCAGATTCAAACTTGATATACCCTTTGCCTACCACCGATTGACCTTACCGGCGTTTGTGAAACCCTGCCCCTAAGTTTGAATCTTCTTGGACAGATCCTAGAATGTTTGTCAGTGAATTTGCGAAGGCAGATGGTTTTCTGTGGGCTTTTCAGTTTACTCATCACGGAACTGACTGCCTCAATATTTCAGTTTAAGAATTTTGATTTTGAACTTCATTCTATTTTCATTGTACGACAGATTTTTGACAAAGATGATGTTGAAATCAAAGAATTTGGCTAATATGAGTAAATTTATGATTCATTTGAATAAAGTCTTGTAGTCTTATTTCACAAATATTGCTATTGAAAATTTCATATTCTTGAACCAATTTAAATGCATGATATTGTTCTTGAAAGATGCCTAAAATTTATTTTATATTCATTTGCTATATATCCATCAAGATTGGAATACTTTTATACAAGAACCCTGGATTCCTGAATTTTTACAATTTTATTATGTCATCATAAAGCTTCCATTTCTTAGTCAAATTTCATAGTTTTATGCTAAGATGTACCTTCATTCAATTTGTCTTTATGTCATTTATGTATTGCATGTCATGAAAACTAATTTGTAGTTCTATAATGTACAATGTAGCAATCCTTGAATTACTTCCCTTAGTAATAATAGAATTTCTTGTTATCTTTCTTGTCAAAGAGTCTACCTTGGCAGAACTTAAATTAAATTACTAATTAATATTTGAATGTAACTATCCCTTCTAGATATACATTTATTGTAACCTTTCCTAATGTTAACAGTCAAATTATTTCTCTTAAGCATGAATTACCATACATGTATATAAAGCTTTTATAATTTTTTTATCTCCCTTTATCATGAGTAATCTCCCCTTTGATTCTGGATGCCTTTTTACATTAATACATGTTATAGCTATGGATTTTATTTGTATTAGCTAAAATCAACGATTCAGAGTGTAGTTGGCGCTAAGCAAGAACCTCGTCCAAGAATGGTATCCCAATTAATGATATTGATATTTTTTTAAGAATGTTTTATTTTTACAGAAAATAAGAATTTTCTGTCCTGGTAACGGGTATTTTTGCATGTATTCCCATGATTATTTTGTGGTTATTAAGGTCACTTTACTGGGTATTAATTTCAAGTTACTTGGAAGGAGAACCTAATTGATAATGTTGAAATGATTTAAATTGCATGTAGAGTAAAAAGTTTATTAAATGGTAAAAATTTTACTATTATCATTATTATTATTCAGAAGCATGCAGAATGAATGGCTGCATGCAAGACTTAGGATCAAAGGATCATGGCTTCAGGTCCTGACTGGGATATGTTGTGACATAAGGCAAATTTCTTAATTCACTGCTACCACTGCGACAGCTCAGTTGGTAGAGTGTTCGCTCTGTAAGTGGGAGTTTGTGGGTTCAAACCCCAGCCGGGTCTGACCCAAGACTTGAAAGTGGGTAGTGGCTGTTCTTGTGCCAAGTACTTGGCATTACGAAATGAAAGTCACGGTTCTTTGCATGGGAACTTAAAATAAACGAGGTCCCATGTCACGGTGTGGCACAATAAAGAACCCTGCTGTATAATTACATCAATGCAACACACAGGCAAAATTTCTGCACTTTCTCCTATAGCTGGCGACGTCTCGATATAAGTGAAATATTCTTGACTTGGGCGTGAAACACCATTACTCAACTAAAATTAATTCACTGCTACTGGCATTTATGATGTCAGGATAATGGACCAGAAAAGTACCACCTCTGTAATGGCTGTTGTTGTACAATAAAACTAAATATACCGAGTATATACACAAATTCACTGCAAGTTATGAAAACATCAGGGTAACAATATGTGATACGACTGTAGAAGGTTAATCAGAATTTAGTCCTTTACTGCATTAGTCTTTGAAATTAATTAAAAAATATAAAGTTAAAGTTTTGTTCTTTGATTCATCACTGCATCATAGATAGTTCTAGGGAAAAAAAAAAAAAAAAAAAAAAGGATTACTTATTACTACCTTTAAAAATGAAAGTATTTTCATGTAGGTATTCATTTGATTTAGAATGACATAAAAGTTGGTGCTTTCTTAGGGGTAAAATGTTATTAATTGTACTGATCATATGGTATGCTATTAATTTGCATACAGTCATGTATTTCTTGCTTTTTGTTTGTCATATTTAAATAGTAGTATGTTTAGATTGGTTGCCATGGTTACTAACTGCATGGTGATTTGAATATCATTACTAATACAGGCATGGATATAAAAGTCATCTTTTAGTATTAACATTCATTTATAGTAGTGAATTTGTTATTGAAGTTTGAAGTAAATGACAAATCTCATTGGTTATAATTAATTTGTACATGTGGAATGAAACTTCTTGTATTTTCCATTCCATTTACAATCCGTGTTTTTAACTTCATATCTTCTAGTGAGTTTTACACTTTTAGAAACCTTTTTATCCTGGAATAATTTTGCATGCATATTAAATGGATTTGGATAAATAGTCAGTGGTTTTGTTTGCCTAAAATTACTACCGAATAAAGGTAGTTTCCCCTTGAGAAATAAGACCAAAATTTCCCAATTTGACAACTAAAATTCCCCAAAAGGCAACAGTGACACACAATCAAATAGTTTAAGTTAAATCTAGTTGTCCAAAACTGTTCTGACAGACAAAAAATGTTAGATATTGTCAAAATATAAGAACTTTGCAATGAATTTCAAAATTCTGAGCGTAATATGTGACATAAAAGGGTCCAAATTTAACCTGAAAGGTAGAAGGTAGATTTAAAAAACCATAGCAAAATCACTGAATAGAATTCTTTTTAATTTGTACTTTTATCGTCATGTATGTGCTTTAAATCATGTATTTCTACTGAAATCTTATCTTTTTTAATTGCTTTCTCAAAAATCATTTTTTTGTTTTGGGTTTCGGTACTTTCAGTACTTTGATTTCTAATGTTTTCTTTTTAATCATGACAAAGGTTTGGGTTTTTAATGCTTTTTTTGTGATTGCATCCAAAATTTGTAGGTTTATTGTTATTAAAATCAGTATCTGAAGTAAGTGCATATGGTGTAGGTATATAGCTGCAGTTGTCATTGCATTTGGCTGATTTGGTTCCATATCAATTCATTCACAAGTAACAGATTTGGTATCACACTCATAAACTGATTTAAGACATTTCATTGTTGAAAAGATTACCTCCTTTGAAAAAAAAAAAAATGAAAAAATAAAACTTATCTACAATTTCATCTGCAGATATTTTTCAGTCTAAAAATTTGGAATATAAAATGATAGTTTGATAAAAAATATTTTTGATTGACTGAATTGTTGTGTTTGGAGGATGATAATTGGATCATTAAAGTATACATGTATTATAAAATATTTTTATTGGTTGATTAGTTATGTAGGACTTTTTTGATTGGATGTTCATGATAATCATAGAACCAGTATGTTTTAAAGATGCCATTCAATTGGTTAGATTTTTACATACATGTATCATATACTCTGATTGGATATTCATGCATAAAGCAATTTGTAACATGTTATTTTATTGGTCTTTTATAGGTGGAGACAGTAGAAGAGGTCATGAAGAGAGCTTATGATAAATTTAATATTAGTCTTGACAGGATACAACTTATGTTTGCACATCCAGGTAATATTTCATTTCCAAATGACAAATTCTCTGTACCTTTTTTTTAAAAAATTATATAGTGTAGATATGGAGTGGAGTAATGGTGTTTTATGCTCCAGTCAAAATTCTTTTGTTTATATTGATGCTTAAAGTTCTGGAATGGTGGTGAAAAATAAAGTGCCTTTAGAAACTGTTGAATTTGTGGTAATTAAGCATTTGTCAAGATTCTTTCACATGTTTGGCTATCTGTTCTGAGATGTTGCAAAAAATCACAGACATTAGGCAGGTACATGTAAAATTTTTCTCACATTAGAACAAACTCCACTGGGATTCAGACCTAGACAGTGCTTTAAGTGGATTTTGAGAAATGGAAACAACATGGCTACTACATGTAAGTCCAAAAAATTAGAAGCCATTTCAAGATTTTTGTAGTATGGTAAAATTTTCTAGGTGGCCAAACCTTATATCATTTTCTCTCTAGTTAGCAAAAAGATAAAAGAAAACAAATTGCCAGAAAACCACAAATCAAAAATTTTTGCTGTTTGGTTGCCATAATGTAAAATCAGAACACAGAATGAGGACAAGTGAAGTGGAGTAATGGAGTTTTATGCCCCAGTCAACAATCTTTCACTTATTTTGAGGCGGTCAGTTCTGGGATGGTGAAGGAAACCGGAGTGCCTGCAGAAAACCAAGTGAACTGACAAACTTTCTCACACTAGGATCTGTCCCGAGTGGGATTGGAACCCAAGCGGTGAGGCGCTGTGATCCGTAAGCGCGTGCTTTAGACCACTCGGCCACCAAGGCCCCTAGAATGAGGACGAGATTTTTTGTCAGAAGGGTTTGGAAAAATTTTCTAAATTTTCTGATTTTTACAGTGATCAGTTCAAAACAATTTGAACGATAATAATTATTACAGTTGATAATTATCAACAAACTAATTTTCTTTGTCTTAAACCTACAGGTGAAGATTGGCAGTCTGCCAGGAAAGTGGGAAAATCCAGGATGCACATATTAAATCCCATATCTATCAACATAGTTCTTCAGAAATGTATGTTTGACAAAGATCCCAGAATGGCCAAGTAAGTGGGACATTTGTATAGTCGAAAATGCTACATAAAGGACCCTCAGTTTGTAGTACAATAATGTTCTATCTTAAACAGGTCTTAACCAGTCCAAAAAACGTTGGTTGGTTTTAAAAGATGTTTATCCTCACACCAGCAATTTTTCAGCTATTTGCAACAAGAGCCAGGTTAAAAATCTCTAAAGAACATTTTAAAAAAAAAAATCCATTAAGAATAGTAAAGAGTGATTAGATGATGAATGAGAAGATTTTCATTGTATTTAATCCTGGTTATTTTGGATTTTTTTATTATTATTATTTATTATTATTATTTATTATTATTATTATTATTATTATTATTATTATTATTATTTTTTAATTTTGAATTTTGTGAAAATAAGTTGTAAACATTAAGGTGCCAATATTTAAATTTTATTTTTAATTACTTTTTAGAACTTTTGCTATTACATGTATATACGTTTTGATTTATTTCCAGAATTAAGATTTCGGGAGAGTTACCCCTTCTTAGTTTGACAGTGTCTGATCATAAACTAATGGAAATCAAAGAACTCGCAGAGGGAATTCCCCTACCCGAGTCCAAACCAGAAATCGAGACAGAAATTGTCTTTAAGGTAATGTATGAAGGAAATCACAATGTCTATCAGTCCATTTGTCCCTCCTTCTGTCGGTGTCTTTTGTAAATTTGTGTCTGTGCCAACAACATTTACCATCTGATATCATCTAAAATCGACAATAGTTGACATCTGATATCCAAAATCAACAACATTTGTCATCTAGTATCATAAAAAAAGCAGCAACATTTACCATCTAATATCATCTAAAATCGACAATAGTTGACATCTGATATCCAAAATCGACAACTATTGTCATCCAGTATCATAAAAAAAACCAACAACATTTACCATCTAATATCATCTAAAATCGACAATAGTTGACATCTGATATCCAAAATCGACAACATTTGTCATTCAGTATCATAAAAAACCAACAACATTTACCATCTAATATCATCTAAAATCGTCAATAGTTGACATCTGATATCCAAAATTGACAACATTTGTCATCCAGTATCATAAAAAAAACCCAACAACATTTACCATCTTATATCATCTAAAATCGACAATAGTTGACATCTGATATCCAAAATTGACAACATTAATCATCCAGTATCATAAAAATAACCCAACAACATTTACCATCTAATATCATCTAAAATCGACAATAGTTGACATCTGATATCCAAAATTGACAACAATTGTCATCTAGTATCATAAAAAACCAAAAACATTTACCATCTCATATCATCTAAAATCGACAATAGTTGACATTTGATATCCATAATCGACATTTGTCATCCAGTATCTTAAAAAAAACCAAACAACATTTACCATCTAATATCATCTAAAATCGACAATAGTTGACATCTGATATCCTAAATCGACATTTGTCATCCAGTATCATAAAAAAAACCCAACAACATTTACCATCTAATATCATCTAAAATCAACAATAGTTGACATCTGATATCCAAAATTGACAACATTTGTCATCCAGTATCATAAAAAAAAAACCCAACAACATTTACCATCTAATATCATCTAAAATCGACAATAGTTGACATCTGATATCTAAAATTGACAACATTAATCATCCAGTATCATAAAAAAAACCCAACAACATTTACCATCTAATATCATCTAAAATCAACAATAGTTGACATCTGATATCCAAAATTGACAACATTTGTCATCCAGTATCATAAAAAAAACCCAACAACATTTACCATCTAATATCATCTCAAATCGACAATAGTTGACATCTGATATCCAAAATTGACAACATTAATCATCCAGTATCATAAAAAAAACCCCAACAAAATTAACCATCTAATATCATCTAAAATCGACAATAGTTGACATCTGATATCCAAAATTGACAACATTAATCATCCAGTATCATAAAAAAAAACCCAACAACATTTACCATCTAATATCATCTAAAATCGACAATAGTTGACATCTGATATCCAAAATTGACAACATTAATCATCCAGTATCATAAAAAAAAAACCCAACAACATTTACCATCTAATATCATCTAAAATCGACAATAGTTGACATCTGATATCCATAATTGACAACATTAATCATCCAGTATCATAAAAAAAACCCAACAACATTTACCATCTAATATCATCTAAAATCGACAATAGTTGACATCTGATATCCATAATTGACACATTAATCATCCAGTATCATAAAAAAAACCAACAACATTTACCATCTAATATCATCTAAAATCGACAATAGTTGACATCTGATATCCAAAATCGACAACATTTGTCATTCAGTATCATAAAAAACCAACAACATTTACCATCTAATATCATCTAAAATCCTCAATAGTTGACATCTGATATCCAAAATTGACAACATTTGTCATCCAGTATCATAAAAAAAACCCAACAACATTTACCATCTTATATCATCTAAAATCGACAATAGTTGACATCTGATATCCAAAATTGACAACATTAATCATCCAGTATCATAAAAATAACCCAACAACATTTACCATCTAATATCATCTAAAATCGACAATAGTTGACATCTGATATCCAAAATTGACAACAATTGTCATCTAGTATCATAAAAAACCAAAAACATTTACCATCTCATATCATCTAAAATCGACAATAGTTGACATCTGATATCCAAAATTGACAACATTAATCATCCAGTATCATAAAAAAAACCCCAACAAAATTAACCATCTAATATCATCTAAAATCGACAATAGTTGACATCTGATATCCAAAATTGACAACATTAATCATCCAGTATCATAAAAAAAAACCCAACAACATTTACCATCTAATATCATCTAAAATCGACAATAGTTGACATCTGATATCCAAAATTGACAACATTAATCATCCAGTATCATAAAAAAAAAACCCAACAACATTTACCATCTAATATCATCTAAAATCGACAATAGTTGACATCTGATATCCATAATTGACAACATTAATCATCCAGTATCATAAAAAAAACCCAACAACATTTACCATCTAATATCATCTAAAATCGACAATAGTTGACATCTGATATCCATAATTGACAACATTAATCATCCAGTATCATAAAAAAAACCAACAACATTTACCATCTAATATCATCTAAAATCGACAATAGTTGACATCTGATATCCAAAATCGACAACATTTGTCATTCAGTATCATAAAAAACCAACAACATTTACCATCTAATATCATCTAAAATCCTCAATAGTTGACATCTGATATCCAAAATTGACAACATTTGTCATCCAGTATCATAAAAAAAACCCAACAACATTTACCATCTTATATCATCTAAAATCGACAATAGTTGACATCTGATATCCAAAATTGACAACATTAATCATCCAGTATCATAAAAATAACCCAACAACATTTACCATCTAATATCATCTAAAATCGACAATAGTTGACATCTGATATCCAAAATTGACAACAATTGTCATCTAGTATCATAAAAAACCAAAAACATTTACCATCTCATATCATCTAAAATCGACAATAGTTGACATTTGATATCCATAATCGACATTTGTCATCCAGTATCTTAAAAAAAACCAAACAACATTTACCATCTAATATCATCTAAAATCGACAATAGTTGACATCTGATATCCTAAATCGACATTTGTCATCCAGTATCATAAAAAAAACCCAACAACATTTACCATCTAATATCATCTAAAATCAACAATAGTTGACATCTGATATCCAAAATTGACAACATTTGTCATCCAGTATCATAAAAAAAAAACCCAACAACATTTACCATCTAATATCATCTAAAATCGACAATAGTTGACATCTGATATCTAAAATTGACAACATTAATCATCCAGTATCATAAAAAAAACCCAACAACATTTACCATCTAATATCATCTAAAATCAACAATAGTTGACATCTGATATCCAAAATTGACAACATTTGTCATCCAGTATCATAAAAAAAACCCAACAACATTTACCATCTAATATCATCTAAAATCGACAATAGTTGACATCTGATATCCAAAATTGACAACATTAATCATCCAGTATCATAAAAAAAACCCCAACAAAATTAACCATCTAATATCATCTAAAATCGACAGTAGTTGACATCTGATATCCAAAATTGACAACATTAATCATCCAGTATCATAAAAAAAAACCCAACAACATTTACCATCTAATATCATCTAAAATCGACAATAGTTGACATCTGATATCCAAAATTGACAACATTAATCATCCAGTATCATAAAAAAAAACCCAACAACATTTACCATCTAATATCATCTAAAATCGACAATAGTTGACATCTGATATCCAAAATTGACAACATTAATCATCCAGTATCATAAAAAAAAAACCCAACAACATTTACCATCTAATATCATCTAAAATCGACAATAGTTGACATCTGATATCCATAATTGACAACATTAATCATCCAGTATCATAAAAAAAACCAACAACATTTACCATCTAATATCATCTAAAATCGACAATAGTTGACATCTGATATCCAAAATTGACAACATTAATCATCCAGTATCATAAAAAAAAACCCAACAACATTTACCATCTAATATCATCTAAAATCGACAATAGTTGACATCTGATATCCAAAATTGACAACATTAATCATCCAGTATCATAAAAAAAAAACCCAACAACATTTACCATCTAATATCATCTAAAATCGACAATAGTTGACATCTGATATCCAAAATTGACAACATTTGTCATCCAGTATCATAAAAAAACCCCAACAACATTTACCATCTAATATCATCTAAAATCAACAATAGTTGACATCTGATATCCAAAATTGACAACATTTGTCATCCAGTATCATAAAAAAAAAAACCCAACAACATTTACCATCTAATATCATCTAAAATAGACAATAGTTGACATCTGATATCCAAAATCGACAACATTTGTCATCTAGTATCATAAAAAACCCCAACAACATTTACCATCTAATATCATCTAAAATCAACAATAGTTGACATCTGATATCCAAAATCAACATTTGTCATCCAGTATCATAAAAAAAAAAACCCAACAACATTTACCATCTCATATCATCTAAAATAGACAATAGTTGACATCTGATATCCAAAATTGACAACATTTGTCATCCAGTATCATAAAAAAAAAAACCCAACAACATTTACCATCTAATATCATCTAAAATAGACAATAGTTGACATCTGATATCCAAAATCGACAACATTTGTCATCTAGTATCATAAAAAACCCCAACAACATTTACCATCTAATATCATCTAAAATCAACAATAGTTGACATCTGATATCCAAAATCAACATTTGTCATCCAGTATCATAAAAAAAAAAACCCAACAACATTTACCATCTCATATCATCTAAAATAGACAATAGTTGACATCTGATATCCAAAATCGACAACATTTGTTATCCAGTATCATAAAAAAACCCAACAACATTTACCATTTAATATCATCTAAATCTGACATTTGTTGCACATGTATATCTGTGTACTAATTTAGCACTTTGTAGCTTTGTCTCATTGTTTTATTCTTTCTATTTTATTCTATTTTCATTGTTTTTAACCAATGATGATGCAAAGAAAATTTTTTATGTCTCCGAAATGACCTTTTTTAGCAAAATTTTTTGTCATCGTAATAAAGATTTGTTTCCTTATGCAAATTATTCCTTAGCAAGATTTGGATTTATACAATTTTTTGGAACTTCTGATTCATTTATTTTCAACTTTTTGGCTTATGTTTTTGCATCTATGAACCATTGATGAGGAATGACTTTCTGAAATATGCACATATGGTACATCAAAATTAAACAGGTATTTTTAAAAGGTATTTCAAAGTTTGTATATATATATATATATTATATATAATTTTTTATTTTAATTTTATTTCAGGATGACACAGTTATCAGCGATATGAATCAGAATCAAGTGGTAAAGACGGCAACTTCAGTTATACCCAGCGAGAAGGTAATATTTCTGTGTTATGCTGATAAACAGACATAGAGTTTGGAGTCTGGAAATTGTTTTATTTTAATGGTCTCTCACACTTGCTCTTTTTTATCAAGACATATATGTACATGTACATGTAGCTTTGTCTAAATATTATCAAAATCATGAATATTTGTAGGGTTAAAATTTTTTAGATTTACAATTCAAAAAAATTGTATGGTGGAAAAGTGTCCCATTTGGGCTTTTGTAGGTTTAAAGTTTTTGTAAGCATTTAATTTTGTGGTGCTAACTGAACCAAGAAGATGGTGAAATTTTAAAATGTTTCTTTCATGTATACAGTAAAACCATTTGTTTTGTCCGCATTTAATTTTATAAAGTGTTCAGTGCCCCAGTCAAGATTTTTTTCATGTACATGTATATTTAGGTGGTTAGTTCTGGGTGGAGGAAAATGGAGTATTTTGAGAAAACCGCTGACCCTCAACAAGTACTGAAAAACTTTCTTACTCTCAGAACTGCCTGAGTGGGATTCAAATCTAGATGGTGAGGGGCACTGTGATTCATAAGCACAGGCCCGATGGTGAGGGGCACTGTGATTCATAAGCACAGGCTAGATGGTGAGGGGCACTGTGATTCATAAGCACAGGCTAGATAGTGAGGGGCACTGTGATTCATAAGCACAGGCTAGATGGTGAGGGGCACTGTGATTCATAAGCACAGGCTAGATAGTGAGGGGCACTGTGATTCATAAGCACAGGCTAGATGGTGAGGGGCACTGTGATTCATAAGCACAGGCTAGATAGTGAGGGGCACTGTGATTCATAAGCACAGGCTAGATGGTGAGGGGCACTGTGATTCATAAGCACAGGCTAGATGGTGAGGGGCACTGTGATTCATAAGCACAGGCTAGATGGTGGGGGCACTGTGATTCATAAGCACAGGCTAGATAGTGAGGGGCACTGTGATTCATAAGCACAGGCTAGATGGTGAGGGGCACTGTGATTCATAAGCACAGGCTAGATGGTGAGGGGCACTGTGATTCATAAGCACAGACTTTATAGACCACTTGGCCACCAAGGCTTCAAATTTTATGAAGGAGTTAGTAGTGAGTTGAGTAATGGTGTTTAACGTCCCAGTCAAGAATATTTCACATATATCGAGACATAATTTTATGAAGGGGCAACTAATTGAGAAAGACTTGTACAGAATAACTAAAAAAAAAATAAACTTCAGGAATATGATACTGTGGCGATTTAAAAAAAAAGGTTGAAAAATTATTGAAAGACATTATAACAAGGTTTTACAATATGTATACATAACCACATGCTTTAGATTTTATGAAAGGGGTTTGGCAATTAAACGAGAGAGACTGTATAAATGAATTGAATAGAGTTTGAAACTTCATGATACTGTGGGGATAAAGAGGTGGGAAAGTTATTGAGGAGCATTGTAACAAAGTTTAACTGTTATGTACATGTATATTATCTTTTTTAACAGGAAGGCGAGACAGCTTTGGTTAGATCACCATCACAGGAAGCCGTCAATGCCATAGATATGGAACTGCAGTTTGAGGTCAAAGAGGTCAGTGTAACTTAACACGAATTATTCTCAAGATATTATTGACAAGCCTGGCATTGCCATAAGGCGAGACTTAGGTGTTACTTTTCCGGTGTTGTCATCATAGGAGACGGCAACGGCATGTCAAAATGTGAAAGTTTATGTTAAAGTAAATTTTTTTTCGATCAAAACCTAACCAGGCGAGACATTTAAATTCGTGGAATGCTTGTTTATACTTGACGTATATATCTGACTTGTTCTTTGATTAATATTAAACCTTGGAGATCATCTTGCTTTCATTGCAAATAGCCGAAAAAATTGTTGATGTGACATTAAAAATCATTGACACCAACCAACCAATCCACAAGTATTGTAAGCTGTCCAAATCTTAAAGTTTATCAAAATAAAGTTTGCTTAATATTAATTAAATATCATGGTATATCAAATAATATTTATATAAAAAAAATTTAAATACAAATTTTAAAAACAAAAAACTCTTTAAGATGTCACATTGATGGTAATAGCTGTCCAACTGCTTTGGCCATAAGATACCTGATACAAGTTGATTTAAGTTGAGTAATTGTCTTTAACATCCCAGCCAAGAATATTTCACTTATATTGAGACATTGCCAGCTATAGGGGAAAGTGCAGAAACTTTGCCTGTGCATTGCACTCATGGCATTATACAGCAGGGTTCTTTATCGTGCCATGCCTACCGTGACACTGGACCTCGTTCATTTTAAATTTCCCTCCGAAACAACCGTGAGGTTGAGTGCTGTACAAAAAGAACAGTCACTACCCACTTTCCAATCTTGGATCAGACGTGATCGGGGTTTGAACCCACAACCTCCCACTTACAGAGTGAGCACTCTACCAACTGAGCTATTGCAGTGGTCTCATACAAGAAAATGGGTCTTCGCAAATCCTGACTTTGAGCAAATGATGTTAAAATTATACTTTGTTTGAATTTTTTTTAGGTTAATATAAACATTCTTCAGCGAGAAAATAATTTAGATGTTCCATTACTGAAACTGGTGGTAGAATCTGTAGGTACTGAACTAACCATGAGAACATTTGACATGGGGGTGGAGGCATATGTAGGAGGGATTTACGTACAACACCAGAAGTTCAAAGGTCAGTAGGTCATCTAACCTTGTCATGGTATCTTGCTGTCAGACTGAAAGGTGTGCTATGCTAAAATATCCAAAGCTTGGGCTGATCCATTTGAAAAAAATATATACCAGTCTTTTTCAAAATTTATTAATAAGCATTTTAAAATGTTTGGTCACTTCATCAATCATTCATTTATTTGTTCATTCATTTTTTAAATTATCAATCCATCTGTCCCCCCATCCAATCATCAATCAATCATACATTAATTAATTTATTCATTCATTCATTTATTCAAAGACATTCATCCACCATATTGCTCATAAAAATATAAAATTTTCACTTTTGTATTTTATTTTACTTTATAAAAAAACAAGAAACTGAAAAAATAGAACCTGAGTTTTTTGTCCAATCATTGTCTGAGAATTAATCATGTGACATACTACATTTCATCACTGTCATGTGACGACATTGTTTATCACATGCCTGTTGTTTGCATTTCCATTAGCTTGAAAGTTTATTAAATTTTGATAAATTGTTTCCATGGCAATTGTTTTGAACATAATATTTTAGTATTTGTTAGAATGGAGTAGATATGATAAGAGATCTTTAATGCCTAATTTTAAAATACATGTACATCACCTCATATCATAAATCTTTGATGCTGATTTAAGCATGTTATATACATGTACATGTATTTTCTTGCATGAAATACATGTATGATTTCTGTATTATACACATATAATTAATATACCACACTGCTATTTTGACTGCAAATTGTACTGTTAATAGATATTCCAAGTCATAAGGTCATACCTTAGATTAGGCTCCCTAGTGGGATGTTAGGAATAGGTATACATGTACATGTATGTAACTCATGAGACTGCTGTATAATTATATGGTAACAGAGATGTCTTATCATTCCTACATCATTAGACAACATTGAGTTTATATCCTTGCTTTTACAATATGATGCTCTTTTATTCATCAAGTTTTATGTTTTTTAATTCATCAAGTCTGATGTTTTTTAATTCATCAAATCTGATGTTTTTTAATTCATCAAGTCTGGTTTTTTTTTAATTTATCAAGTCTGGTGTTTTTAAATTCATCAAGTCTGGTGTTTTTAATTCATGAAGCCTTGTGTTTTTTTATTCATCAAGTCTATTTTTTTAAATTCATCAAGTCTGATGTTTTTAATTCATCAAGTCTGTTTTTTTTTATTCATCAAGTATTGTGTTTTTAATTCATCAAGTCTGTTGTTTTTAATTCATCAAGTCTGGTGTTTTTAATTCATCAAATCTGATGTTTTTTAATTTATCAAGTCTGGTGTTTTGATGTTTTTCAATTCATCAAGTCTGGTGTTTTTTAATTCATCAAGTCTGGTGTTTTTTTAATTCATCAAGTCTGGTGTTTTTTTCATTCATCAAGTCTGGTGTTTTTATTTCATCAAATTTTTTGTTATTTAATTCATCAAGTCTGGTGTTTTTTCCTTATACTAACATGAATGTATAATTTGAGCTGATTTTTATTTTTCAATGCATGATTTCAGCTTCGGAGAAACTGGCTGAACAGCTGAAAAGTGTCAGAGGTAAATACCTTATAAATATAAGGAAGAATACTGTAGATGTTAGAAATGATAAAAAAGGAACCATTGAATGCTGCATGTGTAATGTGTGTTATTGTATACTAGTTAATTTATATGCTTTGATGGACAGTTTCAGGTTCCTTGCTCTGTACCGGTTCTCTGATTTACAATCCCCTTAAGTCACATGATTTATAGGCATGTCCCAATTTTCTATAATTATGGTATCAATGAAAACTGTCAAACATTGAAGTTCTTTAGGCCTTCAAAAGACGTATGTTATGTCCCTTGGGTGTGATTTAGATGGGAGAAAAAGATAAAGATATTCTTATATGAATAATGTTTTGTTTTATCTATGGCTGAACAAAATATTGAGAAAATACCAAATAATTTTAACCCAAGAAAGGGGTCACTTTGTGTGCTATCTGTATTTAATTGATGGTGGAAATAGATCATACAAACACTGCTTTGTTTGATATATGGCAAAAGCCACACATTATATTCACAATCCTTGGTCTGTTTCAATTAAACACAATAAAGAAGAATCTGGGTTATTACTCTCTGAATCAATATTTTCCAGGTGCAATTCTTAAGCCAAATGACAAAATCATGTTGTTAATATAAATGTGATGAAATTCCCATTAGATGACTGCTATCTGCTAAAAAAACATTCATTATTGACCTACATGTATATTATATCACAACTGATTTTACTCCTTTTTGATTGGCTAAGAACATGTTAAGCTGGACTGGACAAATCATTATATTCACAGCACAGTTCTGCTGGTGAGGTTAACATAATAGTCCAAATTGCTCTTGAGGTTCCTAAAAATAAACAGACATTGTCAAATAATAGAACCAATCAGAGCCTTGGTAAGCTTTTGATAAGCCAATCAGAATTAAACTTTAAAAGCATCAGATATCATTGCATTTTCTGAAAATCATGACAGACCAAGAAAAAAAAAACCACCCCCCCCCCACCCACCCACCCCCAAACCAAAAAAAAAAAAAAAAAAAAAAAAAAAAAATATAATAATATAATATAATAAAATAAAACAACTACTGACTTTTGATGATGTTAATAAAAGGATTTATGACCTTATGACCCCAAAAGAAATGTTTTACTCACAGAGGCCTAAGGCCTCATACAAAGTCAGTAATTGTATAATATTTCACATTAACAAGTTTTTGATGCTGTGTGGTACTTGACTGAATTTATTATAGAATCATGAATGTTTGTGGATAATTTAGATTTATCTGTGTAGTGGGGTTGGTAGACATCACAAAATTTACTGTCCACAATTTTTTTATTTCTTTCCTTATCTGAAACAAACAGAAACATACGGAATAAACCAAAAGCATTCCTACTGGCCTTAATTTTACAATCGTTCCATAGCTAAGATTATCCTTAAATTTGGTAAATTTTAGCAGTCTCTCTTGGAACTATGAATAAACATTTTTCACAGAACTAAATACGGATGTTATGAGCTTCAAGTGATCTTCAAAATGACACCTAAAATTGCTGTAGATCTGAACAATCAATAAAATTATTACGACTTCAAATTTGCCATATTTAAGTAAAGAAAAATCTTAGTTAAGAAATGATTGTGAAACAGGAACCAGTATAGGTATTTTTTAAATTATAAATTAACAGAATTTTAACCAAAAACACAGTATTTGTAATTTTACAGTTTGTTTCAGATTTCATTTCTGTTTTAACTTTCCTTTTGTTTTTTGGTTTTAGTATTAAGCGGTGGGCCATTGATCAACCTTGTCAATACGCCATCTGGTGACAGAAATCAGTTCAGGCTGTTAACAGTTAATTATCTCAAGGTTTGTTTATAAAATTAACATTTAATATTCTTCCACTAATAAGTATTTCTTTTGAAGATTCTAGCGGCCATATTAGTCAAGTGGTCTAAAGCCCTGGCTTATGGATCACTGTACATTTCGAATCCCACTTCAGAAAGTTCCTGGTTTTGAAAATTTTGTCAGATCGCTTTCAACAACTTTATTCAAAGACAATCCACTAATTTTATTTTTATGGGACATTGAAGCACTCCGTTTTACTCTTTAAGGGCCTCAGTGGAAGAGTGGTTCCAACTGTGTGCTTACCTTTCACTACCTAGGTTCAAATCCCATTCAACACTACTTTGAAAAAAGTCTATCTGTTCATTTGCTAAAGGTCTGTTTTTTTTCCCAGAAACTCTGATCGCCTGGATATAAAGTGAAAGGTGTTTTGAACAATACCTAAAACACAATTACTTAACACAACTTGATGTTGGTGAAAAAATCTTGAAAGGGTCCTAATTTCTCTACTCCATTTCATGGAGCGCGCTTACGGATTACAGTGCCTCTCATTGCCTGGGTTCGAATCCCACTCGGGACAGATCCTAGTGTGAGAAAGTTTGTCAGTTCGCTTGGCGAAGGTCAATGGTTTTCTCCGGGTACTCCGGGTTCCTCCACCATCCCAGAACTGACCGCCTCGAAATAAGTGAATGATTCTTGACTGGGACGAAAAACACCATTCCTCCTCTCCTCCTCTTCCATTTCATGGAGATTTTTGATTATGATTTTACATGTTGCATTTTATAACTTATTCAATCTACATATTGCCTTTTATTGTGTATAAGTAAATTAGAAATTGAATTTTACAAAATTTGCATTTAAGATGTTGACATTATCCAAAAAAAAATCTTTTTAGGCTAACCCAGATGGACCGGAATTTACCACAACTTACAAGAACACAGAACAGACCATATCTGTGACGTTTACTGCCCTAGAAGTCTTACTGCACCAGGAAGCCATTTTAAGTCTGATGGAGTTTGCAGAGGCATTACAACCTCCGCCATCCAAGACACCAGCTAAAGAAGAAGATAAAAAGAAAGATGAGAAAGACACACAGGATAAAGGAGAAGAGGAGAAAAAGATGGACAGACCAGCAAGAAGGAGTAAGTTTAATTTTAAAATTGGTTTGAACTTTCTATTTTTATCCCACTTTCCAAATTCAATGTTCGAAAAAATTATTTTTCATATTAATGTCCAAAATTTCAGTACAAATTGGATGTGTCAAAAATTTTTTTTTGCTCTTCCAAATAACTGTAACACTTTAAGCCAGGTAAGCTGATGTTATGGAGAAGTGTGAAATTACTGGACCAATTCGAACCAAAATTGCTGTGAAATGTCCTTGACTGATATCATGATTAAAAATTTTATCCAGCAAGTATGTCCATATTTCTATATAATTATTTAAAATTATGTCTAGCTTATAATTTTAAATGTTTTTTTCATTTTTTATAGAAAAGAAGAAAGTTGATCCAGATAAAATTGATATATTGGTAAATGCTAAACTGGATGAGTTCAGTGTCTCAGTTTGTACTGAGGAAAAACTTATAACTGATATCAAAATCAAAGGTAAGCCTGGTATCCATAAAAAAAATCAGATCAGTGGTTTTGACTTTTTAGCTCACCTTAGCGAATGCTCAATTTGAACTTTTCAAATACCGTTTTGTCCATCGTCCGTCATCCGTAAACTTTTCACTTAAACAACTTCTTCTACATTCAGGGTCACAGTGACTTGAGTATTAAAACTTCAAAACATCTTTTTGTCATGTACCAAAAGGCCTAGAAACTTGAAACTTCATATATAGCAACAGGACGAAAAGATCTACCAAATTTGTGAAGGTGGTTGACCTTGACCTTAACCTACATTGAAGGTCACAGTGACCTAAAGAAGTAAAGCCTTAAAACGTCCTCTTGGCATTAACAAAAAGGCCTGGGAGCTTGCAACTTCATATACATGTATAACATCAGGACAAGAAGCTCTACCAAGTTTGCGAAGACCTATATATTTTATGTCAGAGTGACCTGAAGTAGTAAAGCCTTTAAACTTTTGTGTTATTGTCTTCTTTAAAAACATTGGTTTAAATTTGATGAAACTTAGTTGTAATCATGTCTGGGTTAAGGTCTTTCATATTTGCACAAATAAAGGAATTATGTCCCCTTCAGGCTCCATAAGAAGGGAAATAGTAAAAAACTTTAAAAATCTTCTCCTGAATGAACAAGCGATATACCTTAGTAATTTCATTTATTGTATTCAAATGTCATCTTGTTTTAGATTTGCACAAATGGTAGTCATATTGGCAATGCACTTAGTGGGGAAATTGCTATATCTGTCAGTATATCTTGAATACTATTAATGTTTTTATAGGCATGCATATTAGAATATTGTAGTAATTGATTTGACGATCAGTTTGATGTAGGGTTTAAGGTCATAAGTTCAAAGGTCAAGGTCACAACTGCATTAGAAGAGTGAAAATATTTATTATATTGAAAAGTTTGAACTTTCTTTATAGGCATGTATATAAGAATATTGTAGATATTGATATTGTGATCATTTTGATATATGGGTCAAGGTTATGTGTTTAAAAGACAAGGTTAAAGCTGCATAAGAAGACTCAAATTGCTTATTATCTCGCAAACAATTTTGGATATATACTCAGGTGATTGTTATTGCCAATTGGCCTCTTGTATTTTCTTTCTGTAAAAAAGAAGAAACCACATGATGTTTTATTTAGCAATAATGGATTTCTTTCTTTCTTTCTTTCTTAGTTTCTTTCTTTCGTTCTTTCTTTCTCTTTTTCTTCTTCCTCAGATGATATTTGATAATATTAATTAATTTCCATTTAGCAGTTATCGTTTAAATCATTATTTAGACGTCATTTTCATTGATGACAGTTGTCATGAAATAACATTATTTATTTTGAAAAAAATAAAAAGCGAAAAAAAATAACTGAAAATCATGTGCTTGAAAACAACTAATGCAACAATAACATATAACAGTATAAATGAATAACTGAAATAGCCAAACACAGTGAGTGGAGTGGAGTAATGTTGTTTTACGCCCCAGTCAAGATTCTTTCACTATTTCGAGGCGGTCAGTTCTGGGATGGTGGAGGAAACCGGAGTGCCCAGAGAAAACCACCGACCTTCGGCAAGCGAACTGACAATTTTTCTCACACTGCCCTGAGTGGGATTCAAACCCAGGCGGTGAGAGACACTGTGATCTGTAAGCATAAACACAGTGAGACAAGATTTTGAAGAGTAAGCACAATTCAGACCTGAAAATAAGTTTACACATAATTTGACTCATATAAGTCCTGGTGAGAGACATGCTTATTTTTTAAGCAGGTTGCAGTTAATCTAGCCTTGCTTACTTACATTCAAATTAAATCAGTTTTCTAGCAACGATTTCAAACTTTATAAAATATTTTGTATTGATCTATTTTCAGGAATTGTGGCAGGTGTAACATTACAGGAAGCTAAAACCTGTGTAAAAGCTGAACTTAAAGCTATCTCCATCCTAGATCCTGACCCCAACACATTGTACTCCATGGTAAGTTGGAAGCCAAATACTCAATCTAAATGTTTTTTACAATTTCATTCCTATTAGCTGTAAACAAACGGAATCCTCTAACCAGTTTGTCAATGTTTAACGATGATTATTATAAGCTTGGAGCATGCACACGGATGATTGAGGACTTGAATGAATCAAAGATGAAATCTGACAAATTGCATTAATTATCTGTCAATAATATTCAAATGTATTCGCAATGGTGTTATGTATTCCTTACAAAGTCACAAATGACAAATTAAATAAAATTCTGTGTTTAATTTATTGTATTTCACCATTTTGTAAGTTGTGTTTAAATGACCAAATTTTTATGATGTAACCATTTTCTAAAATTAGATCCCACAGGCTAAATTTCGCTGTGAAATTACTGTTATTTCTGTATTTATTCGAGGTGTCATCATTGAACCAAATACATGTATAACATTAATTTTTTCCTAAGGAAACCTTAATGCAACTTTAACATACTTGGGCCTGGTTTCATAATTATTCCTTAACTAAGATTTTCCTTAACTTAAATCTGACAAATTTGAAATCTTAGTAATTTTGTTAATTGTTGAGATATTTTAGTAATTTAATGTTGTCATTTTGAAGATCACTTCAAGCATGTAACATCTGCATTTAATTTTATCACACATTTTTATTTGTAACTCAGATAGATATTGCTAAAATTTGCCAAATTTAAGTTAAGGAAAATCTTAGTTAAGGAATGATTGTGAAAATGGGGCTTGTTTCAAATTGTTGATATTTGGTATTTTGTATTGACATATTCACATGCTCTGATGTTTCCTTTTAGATGATAATTTTCAAATCTTTTATATTTTACAGATAATGGACATTGAGGGAGAATCAGTGCTAAACAGTAAAATCATTATCTACAATGGAGCTACAGATGGTGATAACTACTCCAACATGTCCTGTGTCGATACAGATGTTGATGTGACATTAGGGTGTATTCGGTTGTTCTTCCTAAACAAGTTTGTGAATGATTTGTTGGTAAGCAGCCAAATTTTCTCCCCTTAACAACTCTGCCCCACTCCTTTATCCATTCCCCCATTTCCATGACAACGTTGACAACATATCTTCTGTTGATACAGATTACATGGCGTTAGGATGTATTCAACTGTTCTTTCCTAGCAAGTTTGAAAATAAATTTTTCATTAGTAACTGACTGTCCACAACTAACTCTGCCCCACCTTTTTGTATAATCCGCATTACCATGACAATTAGGACAGAATGCCCTGTGTTGATACAGACCTAAGGATGAATTCGACTGTCTTTTCTTAACAAGATTGTTGATGAGTGCCCCCAACCAAAACTCCCCCACCCCTTTATCTAATCACTTATTTCCATGACAACTATGACAACATGTCCTGTGTTGAAACAGATGTAGATGCAACAAAAGTTAAGGATGTATTTGACTGTTTTTCCTGAAGTTTTTTTTAATGATTTGTTTGTAAGTAAGAAACCAAGATTTCTTCTCAAAACAATCCTGCCCCACCCCATTAACCCATTTCCATGACAGTTAAAACAACATTTCATGTGTTGATAAAAAAAAAAACCTTGCATTGAAGTAACTGAATTTTTTCAAAGAACTTTAAAATCTGCCCTGAACTTATAGTGTCACTGTGCAAGCACTTGTCCCAGATTCCTTAAAATTTTGAATTATTAAAATCATGATATTACGCTTATCCCAGATTCAATGTCTTGAAGCAGCTCAGAGTCCAATACTTCCCCTTACATACATATCAGATTTACACATACGCATATTGGCCTGTACCAATTTATTTGGGGTTCAGAAATGTGAAATAAAATTTGTTACATAAAACTTTGTTACTTAATTTGACTTGGGTTCAAACTCACAACTCATCAATGTTAACCACTAGGCAATATGTGTGCCACTGAGTGCAGATTGGTAACAGTATTTAACAGTAGTTGATTTATAAAATGTTTATCTATACTTCAGGCATTCTTAAACAATTTCCAAACTGCCAAAGACAAACTGAAAAAAGCTGGAGACACCATGGCAGAATATTCTAAAGAAGCAGTGCAGAGACTTCAGGAAAAAGCGCCTAGAGTTAGACTGAATATCAACATGGATGCTCCAAAAATAATTGTGCCACAGAGTTCCAAATCTCAGAATGTATTATTGGCAGATTTTGGACACTTAAAAATTCAAAATTCATTTGAGATGCCTGGAAAAAATTCTGCAAGTGGATTCCCAGCAGTGCTAGATTTAATGGGCATTAATTTGTCAGATTTGAAGGTCACCAGGTAACTATATCCCGAAAATTTGGTATATTTTATTAAGGATATTCTTACTGATGAATTATTTTAGGGTTGGTATTTTTGGTATAGACTCATTGAGATAGTTCTTATCCTAGTTTTAAAAAGAGAAGGGACATACACTTTGTTTCTTTTATTAAAGATTACAGGATAAACCGCGGCATCTCGGCCAACATGTATTCCTTGTAAACACTTTGGTTTTCTCCACTATCCCATAACTTATTGGCTTGAAATAGAGAAAGTTATCTTGACTGGGCCATAATACTTTGTTTCTCCATTACACCACTTCCTTCCAATATTGTCAGTTGGTTGGACTGAAGTTTGTAAAAATAAATGCCTTAAGTCAAGAATTTAAACTTATGTTGAATTATCAGCATCTGTTTGTGACAGATTTAGAAATTTATAAGAAATGTCCTGATTACATGACCCACATTGTATGATTGAATGTAATTTATCCTTAAAAGTTTAAGCAACATTTACAGTTTTTAGCTCACCTGGCAAAGCCAGGGTGAGCTTATGGAATGGTAAAGCATGTGTGTGTGCATGCATCCATAAACTTTAATCTTCTTCTCTGAAACCAATAGGCCAATTAAAATGAAATTTGGTATGAAAGGTCCATAGTCGCTATAGATTAAAAATTGTATCCCACATGTCGGTCTTAAATCTAAGATGGCTACCGTTACTATAAAAAGCAAAAACCTGTAAATGGCCATAACAGGTTCATTTATGTACCAATTTTGTTGAAATTTGAAACATAGAAAATAGATGTCGGGGGATTAAACATGTAACGTTTTTCTCTGTACGATTTTAAGTTTTTGCAATAATTACGTAATATGCAAATAAGGTTTATTTTTAGCTTTAAAAATCTTCTTCTCTGAAAGTACATGGCCAATTGAAATGATATTGAGTGTGGAAGGTCCTTGTGTGGTATAGATTCAAAATTTTATCCGGCATGTCTGTCGGAAATCCAAGATGGCTGCCGTTACTATTAATAGCAAAAATCTAAAATTGGCCATTATGGGTTTATTTTTTTACCGATTTTGTTGATATTTGAAACATAAAAAATAGATGTCGGGGGACAAAACATATATAACAGGTTTTTCTGTATGATTTTTCGTTTGTGCAATAATTACGTAATATACAAATAAGTTCTATTTTTAGCCGAAATCTTTGAAAATATTTTTCTCTGAAGGTACATGGCCTATTGAAAGGATTTTGAGTGTGGAAGGTCCTTGGGTGGTATAGATTCAAAATAATATCTGACATGTCTGTCCGAAATTCATGATGGCTGCCGTTACTATTAATAGCAAAAATCTAAAATTGGCCATTATGGGTTTATTTATGTACCAATTTTGTTGAAATTTGAAAAATAGAAAATAGATGTCGGGGGATAAAACATATATAACAGGTTTTTCTGTACGATTTTTCATTTGTGCAATAATTAAGTAATATGCAAATAAGTTCTATTTTTAGCCCAAATCTTTGAAAATCTTCTTCTCTGAAAGAACATGGCCAATTGAAAGGATATTGAGTGTGGAAGGTCCTTGGGTGGTATAGATTCAAAATTATATCCGACATGTCTGTTGGAAATCCAAGATGGCTGCTGTTACTATTAATAGCAAAACTCTAAAATTGGCCATTATGGGTTTATTTATGTACCAATTTTGTTGAAATTTGAAAAATAGAAAATAGATGTCGGGGGATAAAACATATATAACAGGTTTTTCCATACAATTTTTCGTTTTTGCAATAATTACGTAATATGCAAATAAGTTCTATTTTTAGCCCAAATCTTTGAAAATCTTCTTCTCTGAAAGTACATGGCCAATTGAAAGGATATTGAGTGTGGAAGGTCCTTGTGTGGTATAGATTCAAAATTATATCCGACATGTCTGTCGGAAATCCAAGATGGCTGCCATTACTATGAATAGCAAAAATCTAAAATTGGCCATTATGGGTTTATTTATGTACTGATTTTGTTGAAATTTGAAAAATAGAAAATAGATGTCGGGGAAACATATATAACAGGTTTTTCCATACAATTTTTCGTTTGTGCAATAATAACGTAATATGCAAATAAGTTCTTTTTTTAGCCCAAATCTTTGAAAATCTTCTTCTCTGAAAGTACATGGCCCATTGAAAGGATATTGAGTGTGGAAGGTCCTTGTGTGGTATAGATTCAAAATTGTTTCCGACATGTCTGTCGGAAATCCAAGATGGCTGCCGTTACTATGAATAGCAAAAATCTAAAAATGGCCATTATGGGTTTATTTATGTCCTGATTTTGTTGAAATTTGAAACATAGAAACTAGATGTTGGGTTTACAACATTTGTAATGGTTTTTCTGTACTATTTTTCATTTTTGCAATAATTATGTAACATGCAAAAAAGGTCTATTTCAGCCTAAATCTTCTGAAAGTACATGGCCAATTGAAAGGAAATTTATGATAATTAGTGCTTGAAATAATAGAAAATAGGGATATTGCTAGTGAGTTTGTTTACATTTTACTGATTGGATATATTTAAAAAGAAAAAACAAAGAACATAATAAGGATGTGTCAGGTGAGTGATACAGGCCCTATTGGGCCTCTTGTTTATGAATGAAATTATTTATGTTTTAAAGAGTTTGGAAAATATAATTTAAACATCGTAATAAATTGTACATGTTGTAGGGCTGTAATAGCACCAAGTGGGTCCATTCATGGAGAATGTCGTATCCTGGAACCCATTTCCATAAAGTTAGCCATTACTAGGAATCTGTCTATAGGATGGTACAAAGACCGACCAGAAATTGACATCACAGGGACCATGGAAGCTGTAATGGTAAGGTTTTCTGCCAATTTTGGTATGTGATAAAATAAATCATTTTGCTTTCTCGGAATTTTAAGATAACTTGCCTTCTCGGAATTTTAGGTAACCATCAGCCAGGGTGCCATACCCACATAATCTGTATGTGATGAAAGGAATTGTTTTGTTTTCTTTTAACTTTAGGTCAGTATCAGCCAGGATCATTTTACAATGTTGATGTTGGCACTGAATGAAACCACAACCAATCATATTACCCAATTTTTAAAAAAAAAAATTATTATATATGATAAATAAATTGTTTATCGTAATTTTAGGTCACTATCAGTCAGGGTAATTTTACGTGGTATAGTTGTATAATGTGAAATTTTTTTTTTCACATAGTTTTAGGGAATTTGTTTTCTTGTAATTTTAGGTCACTATCAGCCAGGGTGATTTTACGATGTTGATGCTGGTTCTTAATGAAAATCTGACAGAGGGACAGCCTATACCAGAGAAAGAGGTCTACGTCAGTATGGGCCGACTGACTGATGATGAAGTGATGGAGTCGCACATTTTACCCCCTCCGACTACAGGTAAATAACTTCTATAGACAATAAAATATCCTGATTAGATAACAGATTTCTGTATAATCATGCATATGTTTACAGTGAGTTAAGGCAAAAGCAGGTCTAGTAATGGCTCGACTCAGTCCATCATTCTGTCAGTTCGTCCATCCCTCACACCTCAATAGTGAGTTGAGTTGAGTAATGGTGTTTAACGTCCCATTTGAGAATATTTCACTTATACAAAGCTTTAGGTGAAAGTGCAGAAATTGTGCCTATGCATTGTGCTGATGTCATTATACAGAAGGGTACTTTATCGTGCCATGCCTACCATGACTGAGGACCTCATTTATTTAAAGTTCACACCCAAAAGAACCATGACTTTCATTTTGTAATGCCAAGTGCTGGGCAAAAGAACACTTCCCACTTTCAAGTCTTGGGTCAGACCCAGTCAGGGCTGGAACCTGCAATCTTTCACTTAGGACACCTCAACAGTGCACAGTTTGTGGAATCCATAACTCCTTTGAACTTTATCCAAATTGAATAAAATTTAACCCAGTTGTTTTTCATACATCATTGATGTGCACCTCCAATTTTAGTGACAATTGATTATTTTGTTGTAAAATTATTGCATATAGAACTTTGCCATCTTGAAATCAGAGTCAAGATTCTTTCTCTTATATCAAACTGGTCAGTTCGGGTATGGTAGAAAAAACTTTAAAAAATTTTAGAAGACAAATTTCAGAAATTCTTGAAAATAGTCTTTATTTTAGAGTATTCTTTCACAAATTTGCTTATAATAAATAGTTGATTTATTGGAAGAATTTTTTAGAAATTAGAAGTTATATTATTACAAATGTACAAACTCGCTTGCTAGAATCTGCCTCGATTAAGATTCTAATCTGGGCAGTGAGCGGCACTGTGAGTACAGGCTTCAGACCACTTGGTCATCAAGGACCCTGGAGTAAATAGGAGAGCCCAAGGTGATTGGTTTTTACGGGAGTTTTACACTTATTTTGGAATCCCCTATTTGAATATATGTAAATATGATTGTCTGTTTATTTATTGAAAATAAATACCATTAAACTAAATAAATGAGCATAAGAAAAATACCACTCTTAGGCATTTGAACTAAAAATGTTTCACAATAGGTTCTGCCAGATTGGCATTCCAGATACATGTACATGTATGATTTACAAGATGCTGTAGACTTTTGTATTTAAAATGTAATAGATTCTAAATTTTTTGTTATATTTTAATTTTTTGTTTTCAGCTGAACCAATCACTTGTAAAGAAGAACCATATCAGAAGATGACCTTTGATTTTAAGATTAAAAGTCTGAGTGCAGCTCTGTATACAGGTCAGAGTGACCTAGTAAGTGTTACATTTTTTGTACATGTAGGTCAAATGATTTGTCATGCTTTATCAATATTATTTTATTTATTTGTAAATTTAGGCACTCACTTTTTGAGTTATGGATGAAATAAAACTACTGGAAAAAGCCTTCGAGTATTTGAGCTGACAACTTTTTCATATTTGGATAAACCTGTACAATGAGATTGTTGTAATGACGTTACTTGTTGTGTACAATTATGCAAGTGTAAGCCACCTGTTTTTATACTGGGTGATAACACTGACACTTTATATCCTAAATACATGTATTTCTCTTAATAATTGTAAAAATGATGTATCACTAGCCAAAAGTTACCTACCTAGCTGCAATAGGAATACCACAGTCAAAGATTCCTTTTCTTTTATTGAGGCAATCAGTACCCTGATGGTGGAGAAATTAGAGTGCTAGAAGATAACTACCAAACATCATCAGGAAGTGAAACCAAAACTTTTTCACACTAGAATCTGCCAGAGATAATATTCAAACCCAGTAAGGAAAGAGGCGCTGATCTATACGCATGCACTTATCATCGCTCAACTACAAAGGGCTACAGTCTCTCACAGTTAAATGGGGTCGGCCAGACTGAGACTATTTTGGACAATTTTGTTCCTTATAGACATCGAGAGGGGTTGTGATCTGTTGCTATTGAGAAAGCAAAACAGCTGAGCCCCCAAAACAATTAAGAGGCCCTTAGTCCCTCCTGCATACATAGACACACACAGATAATAACTTACGTCATATTTCTATTTTAGTCTGCTAGTGGATTAACAAAAAGGGATCCTAAGGCCTCTCTAGGGAAAATTGAACTTCAGGTCATTGCCGTGGAGGGAAAGATGATGTCAGACAACTCCATGACAACCAAGGTCATTCTGAAGGACACCATATTGGATGATACCAGACCACCTAAAGAAAATGGAGTAACAAGGTCAGTGTCAAGGTCATTCAAAATATTCATTTATGGTTGGGGAATAGATTAACCTTTGACCTTAGATTTTTTTTATTGATTTAGGGAAAAATAAGGAAACTTTCCTAGTAGAAACATATTTAGTTATTTCCCTTTAAATTTGCTTATACAAAGTTTGTACTTGATATTAATCATGATAGATTAAAAAATAGTTTTGCAGGAACCTCATTTTACCAAATCACATATTTTCCGTTGTCATATATTTTCATCATGTATATGTACACACCAGCTTGGTCATTATATCATAATCATGCTTAGTTTGTCGTGCCAAAGTGGTCTAATATGTATATTTACAAATTACAATGCCTCTTACGGCCTCAGTTAAAATCCCAATCAGGCAGATCCTAGTGTGCAAAAGTTGTTATTTTTTCACTTTCCAAAGGTCACTGATTTTCTTGGACATTCTGGTTTCCTCCGGCCAACAACTGGAACTGACGAGTTTAGAATAAGTGAAAGAATTTTTAGTGGGGTAGTAAACACATTAATCCAGTCAAATTTGTTTTTGGATTTCATTGTTGTCAGTTCATGTCTATATATCATGTACTATGAACAAATGAATTTCCAAAATTTATCGTCGTACTGCAGCCCTCAAGGGACAGAACTAATGTTTATACTTGTACATGTATATAAATTTTTACAATCTGTAGATAATGAACAGTTTTATAAGTGATGAATTTTATCATTTCTAGCAATGCAAATAAAATCAGGTAAAATAAAATTTCAGGATATGCTATTTTATTTGATATTTTCTTTAAAATATATATATACTTATATATACAGATTTTTACTTCTTTATTTCTTTTTCTTTAATATATATACACATACATGTAGCAATGTTTTCATACATTTATCATATATCATATATCATATTCATAAATCATATTTATGTATTAAACAGAGATGTAAGTGCATCTGCACCTAAAGGTTCATGTTGATTGGTTGGTTGGTTGGTTTCAATGTTGTTTAACATCACATCAGTAATTTTTAGTTTTATGTGACAAAAGCAAATTTTTATATTTCCAAAGATTAATTGAAGAAAACTTTCATGTTTGTTTTTTAATCTCTAAATGATGAATCTAAAAATGAGTTTGTCTGGGCCTAAGATCTGCGAGATTGTTTTTTTTTTCGGTCTGCCTTATACTGAGTTTAACTTGCTAGCTGAGATTCAAAACACTGAAGACAATTTAGCATTTCACTCCCAAGGTCACATTATTCTGACATTTGGAGAACTGCCGATACTCTATCCTCTTAATGCGACTGCAAGACATGGAAGCAGCATATGTCCTAATGCCAAGTGTCAGATGAGGAGACAATACATGTATCTCAAATTTAAAAATCTTAATAATATGACCCAGCGAGGGTTAGAATCCATGACTCCCCACCATGATCTATATACAATTCATGTATTTCTTACTAGTTTGATTTAAAGTTAACTCGTTTTGGATTTTGTTTTCTACAATTGTATCCATGGTAACTTACATCTCTGTGTATTATGTAAATCATTAGTCATATACATGTACATTATGTACCGTATACATATCATATAATTGTAGAATGTTTTAGTGTAGGGCCTCTAAGTCTCAAACAGAGTTACTGAATTTGAACTTTAACCTCTCCCTCCCTGTTGTCATTTGATATCAGTAAAACAAATCACTGTTGATTTATATTACGAAAATTTCTGTCATAAATTTTTTTTTTGTGTGTAGTCACCTGATATTAAGATAATGGTGATTGTTCTAATGAATTTGAATTTCAAAATTAATGTAGTATAAATAAGAACTTCATTGTTTTTCAAAGCCATTGAATGAATTCATTTTTTGCACTCTCACCTAAAGTCGATGGTAAATCCTTGATATAATGCCCCACATACACTTTGTCACTTAACTTACCGTTACAATTTTTTTAAATATAAAGTCCCAAACCCTATTAATTTCTTTTTTTTTTTTTTTATTATTTTTTTTTTTATAAATTTTCCTTTGATTCATTACCAACCGCCAACCCCTTTTTTCTTTTAATTCTATTACCAACCAGAACTCAACCTAACCCCCCCCCCCCTTTTTTTCATATAATTTTCCCTGGATATATAACCAAGCCCCCTTTATTAGGCAAAACCTGATTAAAAAAATGGTGACAATAAACCAAGGTTTTACAGTTGTTCTGATTGAAAGTACCAATAGTCCTAGGCCATACACTTCATTAATCCGAGTGATTTTGTCAGTTTTGTTTGAGTTATTGCCCTTTAGCATGAAGAGACTTAGAGAGCTACTTAGAGATATTTAACATCACTACAGTCATTTTATCATATCACTCATCTAACATGCATGATCAGACTTGCTTTTAAAGACCACCTTGGGACCACAGTAGAGTTGAGTTTAGTAATGGTGTTTAATATCCTAGTCAAGAATATTTCACTTATATCAAGGCATCGCCAGCTACCAGCAAAAGTGCAGAACTTTTGCCTGTGTGTTGAGCTGATAGCATAATACAGCAGAGTTCTTTATTGGGCCACACCTACCGTGACATGGGACCTCGTTTATTTTAACTTCCCATCCAAAAGAACCCTGGCTACATTTTGTAATGCCGAGTGCTTGGCAAAAGAACAGTCACGACCCACTTTCAAGTCTTGAGTCAGACCTGGTCAGTGTTCGAACCCACGACCTCCCACTTACAGAGCAAGCACTCTGCCACATTAGAGAATAATCCTTTGGCAGTAAAGAGTTAACTTTACTTTTTTTACTGTGCCGTCTCGTGAAAAAATTGATTTTCTCACTTCACTCGACAAAATACATTTCATATTCATACTTCACTGTTAAATATCCTCTATATACTTTATAGAGAAGGGTAAATATTTAACAAAAATATCTGTTTAATTTTTATGTACCATATGTGCACATTTTAGAAAATCTTTCCCTCATCATTGACTCTAGGTGCCAAAAAAAGTTAATAGATTAAAAACATGATCCAAACATTTAAAAATTAATAAATCCAAAATTCAAAAATTATAGGAATCCAAATCCAGCTAAGGAATGGTTTACATGAGTGAACACACCTTAGTTTAAGGTAAAAACAATCCAATTCACTTGTGTAAGAATCAGGTGTTGTCTACCAATGTCCAGGTGGTATCTTTATAGATGTGGTCTTTAAAAAGAAGGTTTGACTTGAATGACTTTCATCATTTTTAAATATCTTGCAGTGATTTTGGGAAAATATTTGTTATATTTTCTTTCATTTCTTTTATATGCTAATTTTGTTATGGTAGGCAGTATCTCTGTTTTTGATATACATTTTATTTCCATTGATGTATTTTTTCATTAACTCTTTAATTGGTAGGTATGCCAAACTATGCCATTCTGATTTTTGGACGGCCTGTTGAACAATTTTTGGCATAAAAAATGCTAAAAATTGACTGATTTAGTATGTAAATTTGGTATCATATGAAACTAGAGAAAATTATTTCCAGTGAAGTATTTTTCATTGATAATGTTGTACGTTAGTGTGAAAGTCTTTCAGTAATTGATTCATATATACCAAATATTCAGTAAAGAAGAATTATTCAACATAAAGTAGTGAACTTATGTCTCATGATAACTGCAAAATAAAGGTAGTTTCCCATAATGGAAAATTTACTAAAATTTCCAGATTGGACCTTTTGATTCCCCCCCTCCCCCCCCCCCCCCAAAAAAAAAAAAACAAAAAAAAAAAAACTATAAATATATATTGGTATACAGAAGAAAACTGTTTATAAATAGCATATAATCAAGTTTAATGTATAAAGCTGTTTACCTGCTCTGCAAAAATTGAAGATGTTGGCAATGCAGTTAAATCTTTAAAATAAGGATCTTATTGCAAATTCATAATAATGCAGTTTGCTGTAACTGTAACCCAGAAAAATTGGAAGATGTTGGCTATGCAGTTAAATCTTTAAAATAAGGATCTTATTGCAAATTCATAATAATGCAGTTTGCTGTAACTGCACATCAAGATTTTCAAATTTTCCAGTTGACATTTATGAAAAAATTTTGAAAATTATTCTTATCTAAAAGGCGGATCAGGTAACATAATCACTGGTAGAGAAAATAATTTGTTTGAATAGAAATCTTTTTAGGAAATATTTTTCCCAGTTTGAATAGAACTCTTTTTGGAAATATTTTTCCCAGTTTGAATAGAACTCTTTTTAGGAAATATTTTCCCAGTTTGAATAGAACTCTTTTTATGTAATATTTTTCCCAGTTTGAATAGAACTCTTTTTAGGAAATATTTTTCCCTGTTTGAATAGAACTCTTTTTAGGAAATATTTTCCCAAGAAGATAGTTTTATTATGCATCTGTGTGAAAGGGCATGCTGTTATGTTGTACGTGATTTACAAAAATAAAATGTCAGTATTTACCGTAGAAATACTCGGTGTAGAAGTACAATGTTGATATTAGATTTCATATTTAGTGCATCCTTTATTATGATAATTAGAATTCTGTGCAAATCAGTTAAAGTGTTCAAGTGTCATGGAAATAAATAGTATATGAACAGTACATGAAGGTTGTTTGGGGTTTTTTTTTTTTTTTTTTTTTTTTTTTTTAAAATAGTGTTATGATATAATGATTTTTATTAAGATTTTTATCCTCTTTCAAATTTTTATATCATTTTATTATTTGAAAAAAAATTAATTTTAAATATTGGTGTTTGTTTTCATATACTGTAAAATTTTTCCATTTTACATGTACTTACAACAGTAACAAAATGGGAAATCGAAACTTCATCAAATATTTTTTTTTTTTGATTAGGGAATAACTTGTGTTTTAAACAAGTTTATTGAGTCATAACTTGAAAAACAGTGTTTACACTTCATAACATGCCTATATTATTAACATTTAGCATTGCAATGATTTTGGAATTTATTGGATTATAACCTTAAAAATGATCATGTAAACTGACGTCAGTTTTGTATTTTAGTATAATATAACTGAGTTACAAATTGAATTATTATAATTGTATACTTGCATTTGTATTTATCAAAAACTTAAATACACCAAAATCTTAAAATGATTGAACTTTTCAAATTTTCGTAATATTACACTATATATTGTATTTGTTTCTTTGTTCTTTGGTGAAGGGTATATTATCTTTCTGATCCCACCAGCATATTTCAATAATGAAATAACTTTATATTGACGCTAATGAATCAGCTGGAATACTGATGCATTTTAGTGAAGAAATTTTTTAAAAAAGATTGCTTGAAAATATCTTTAATAGCTATGAAGCTATACAAAATGTTGTAGTTTATCAGTTGCAAAAAAAAAAAAAACTTGTTTAGTTAACCATGCCTACAGTATGGCCACAAACTTTGCTTTGAAATAAGTCAAATTATATTCAGCATAAAATTTACTTCAGACATTGGCTATGTAGTGTAAATGAATGGAATATGTTAAAAAGGTGACAACAAGTCAAACATGATGTAATTGTTTTCATTGGTCGCAACATTAATATATCATATTATCATTAATTATCATTTTATCATTTTGTATCATTTTAAAAATCTTACAGATTTCTCCTGAAAGAACTTATGTTTGTCAATGAAAAGGAGATCAGACAGATGTTTCTTACAATTATGTCAAATTTAATTGTATTTGTTGAACACATTATCAATAAGTGCCGTAAAAATCTGAAATATTTCTCTTGAAAGCCTTTGTTTTTATCATGGATATTTATATTGTTAACATAGGTTTAACACCTGCCTTTATTTTATTGTAATTTCCACATTTAAACAGGATAGAACACATTCAAGTCATAAGACTTTAAATCTTCATTGCAGTAATCACAATTCCAAAGAATGTCTTTTTTTTTAACTCCTCAAGTATGAAATGTTAATTGAAATGATAAATTAGGTTTTATTACCTAACTGTCTTTTTGACAATTATTAAAGTACCACAGGGTGTTTTTCAAAGTCTTTCTGATAGTTTGAATTGTGAAAATAGTTATATGACAAGTCTTTATTGAAATTTTCAACGATTACAGGTAGCTTAACCTTTTTAAAGCTTCTCTTTAGCTTGAAATGTCAAATTAGGTCTTATGATGTTAAATTCTTCATGACAATTATTAATGTACCAAAGAATGTATTTAAAGAGCCGTTGTAGTTGGATTTGTAAAAGTATGTCAAATGACTAGTCTTTATATAAATTATCCAAATTCCACAGTATAATTTAAATGTTTCAAAGTGCCCACTATAGCTTGAAATGTTAAAAGTCATGTAGATTGGTTTCATGTAACTGTTGTAGAGCAGTCATGTTTTCGGCACTTTCAGTGTTTTGATTAACTTTTTTTAGGATGATAGAGAGACGATGTGATCAAGTTAATAAATCCATATCAGAGACATCCAGTAGCAGCAGCCCCAACATGATTGACGTCAGCTTTACACAGGAGTCTAACAAAGATAAAAATAGTAATATTGTTATCTTCCTTTATTCCTCCTTTCTTTATTTTCATTTTTGAAATGTACCAGATGATTGGTTGAAGGTTATTTTAGATCACATCAACATGACAAAACTATTTGTCTTAATTTTTTCAAGTTGATGAGGTGCATGCAAGTGTACCTGATCTGCTTAGTACCTGTGCACACTAATGGTTACCTCATGTGTTTAAGTGACATTGCCAGCATTGTCACAGAAAACATCTCAGACGACTCAGTCAATTATACTGGCATGAAGTCGGCCAGTTACGGCTTAAGATAGGAAAAATCCTTTCACTTACAGTTGACTATGGACAAATCCACAGATGTGAAATGCATTGAGCTTGAAGTCTTAGTTTTACATCTATCATCATTTGGCCATCAAGGTTAACTTAATTTCTTAGATTATGTGAAAGATATTTGTACGATGCAAGGTTGGGTGGTGGCACAAATCTCAGACCTCAATCAGTTTTAAATATTTATTTTTCATTTGACAATAAACAAGCACTTGTTTATATTTTCAGTTGATGTTAAAGTTTGCAGTTTACACATATGTGTCTGTCTGGATTACTTGATGTCATTGTCAGATTTCTTCATCAAAGGAATGCCAGAGACAAAACCAAAACCTGTCAAACAAGAAGAAACTAAGGGTAGGTAACTCCTGTAAAAGAAATTAAGGGTACATAACTCATGTGTCTGTCTGGATTACTTGATGTCTTGGTCCGATTTCTTCATCAAAGGAATACCAGAGACAACACCAAAACCTGTCAAACAAGAAGAAACTAAGGGAAGGTAACTCCTGTAAAAGAAATTAAAGGTATATAACTCCTGTCAAACATTAAAAAGTTAGAGTAGGAAACTCCTGTAAAAGACATTAAGGGTAGATAACTCCTGTCAAAAATTTGTCTGGATTACTTGATGGCATTGTCAGATTTCTTCACAAAAGGAATTCCAGAAACAACACCAAAACCTCTCAAACAAGAAGAAACTAAGGGTAGGTAACTCCTGTAAAAGACATTAAGGGTAGATAACTCCTGTCATACAAAACAAAATATGGAGAAGGATACATATGTCAAACAAGAGAATTAATGCCCTTTATATGTACTCAAAGAATATAAGGAAGGAAGGGGGTTATAATAATAATAATAATGACCTGAATGGATGTTGTGCACACTCTGTAATTCACATAGTGTCATTCGGGTTATAACTCAAAGACCCAATTAATCATCAGATTCAATGCTTTATAATTAAATTTTAAAGACAACTTAATCAAAAAAGAGAATAACTTGATGCAATTTTTGCTTTTAATAATTTCACAACTGTTGATTGTAAAATGACATGCATTAAAAGTGTAGTGCATTCTAGATGACAAACACTTTGCCACATAAGTCTGCATAGCTAATTTATGTTTAAGTCATTGAGAAATGACCTGATGTATTTTATCTTTTAAACCAATGAAATTGTTAGAAATTTGTCAACTTTAATTATTCAGAGATATTTTATTATTTTATAACAGGATCTGGGAAGAAATCAAAATTGAAACCATCTGCAGCTCCACCACCACCTCCACCAGACAGTGAGATGAACATTAAAGTCATTGTGGAGAAACCAGATATAATACTTATTGAAGATCAGTCAAACCCAGCTTCTAATGCACTGGTTCTGAATGTGAGTATCCTTTGTACATTTTATCTGATTTTGTATTTAACATCCCACCAGATAATCTTAATACTTACTGAAAATTAGTCAAATATAGCTTCTCAAGTGTCTAATTCGTATGTAACTGAATGAGTATTCTTAGTTAATTATAGCTAACCTTGTACTTTACATCCCACCACTGCCATCATATGACATTAAGATAACGTGAAGAGAAGACAGATTTTTATGCACTATATATGAGTATTCTTGGTACAAGTGGTTTAAAGCATATGCTTATCTCCTCTTCATGCTTCACACAGCCTAGGTTAAATAATGCTCTGGCAGATCCTAGTGTGAAATTTCGTCAGTTTGCTTGTTGAGAGTCAGTGGTTTTTGCTGGGTACTCCAGTGTCATCCTCCATCTCAAAACTGACCACCTCTATTTAATTATATTGAATTGGGCTTTAAACATCATTACCCTACTTTACTCCTTTGCAATCTGAAAATTTCCAAGTCAGTGACTTACATAATATATGTGGATGTAAATATTTGTATTTGATCCCATTTTCAACCTAAATAATTAAAATTCAGTAATTGTAAATGTGTGTGGCTGAGTGGTCTAAAGTGTCGTTTTAAAGTATCACTACCTAGGTTTGAATCCCAAATGTGAGAAAAAAATTGTCAGTTTGCTTGCCAAAGATCTGTAATTTTCTCAAGGTACTCCGATTTCTTCCACCATCCTCGAACTGTCTGCCATGGTATAAATGAAAGAATCTTGACTTGGGCATAATACACCATTAATGCAATCCAGTCCAATCCGATCTAAATGTATATTCAGGTGTATGGTTTAAATCGTTGTTACTATATTTTTTTATTTTCCATGATTGTTTATTATGTTACAGACTGAGGTATCATTCAGAATGAGAGTTTGTCCAGAAACACAAGATATGTCAGCAACTATCAAAGATTTACAGATTATATCATGTTTATTTAACAAAAGACAAGGTGGAGCACAGGTAAAATAATAATATATTGAGAGATTTTAAACTCATTACCTGTTATAATTTGCACAGGACCAGGATGTTTTATTTGTCCACTTGCTACTTGTCATAGAACACATTGTACTTTTCCAAATTTTTCCTGAAGTCGTCTTTTACAATTTTTTTTTCAATGTTTCTGAATATTATTTTTTTACCTGTACAGGTAAATGCAAAGTTTGGATACAAGTTTAGAGTTAACATGTTTCATTGAATTCTTGAGAGAACATGGTCATTTTTTTTTCAATTTTCCTAAATAATAAGTTTTTTACCTGTGTAATACTAAAATTGGATATGACTCTAAGGTTACAATGGTGGATTAAATTCCTCTGAGAACAAGGTCTTTTTTTTTTTAATTTCCTAAATAATATGTTTTTTACCTGAACAGGTAAATACTAAGATTGGATCTGAGATCTGGTTAACATGGTTGATTGAATCTTTGGAGAAGATGGTCATATACTCAGTACATTTAATTTATTAAATGTGCTGTAAATTTTCAAGATGTTCAAGATAGAACAAAACTTTTATCAGTCTAACAAGGATAAATCCTGTTTGATGTGTGATGGATATACACATACAGAAATTTTCATGGCTTTGGAAAACAAAAATACATTCTATACATGAATCACTGTTATTTCTTGTAAAGCAGATTTTACACAAGATTCTGAAGGTTGTTGGTTGGGTTGGTTGTAGTGTTTTACTTTGCAATTTTTAGCTATTCCTCAGAAGAGGGAATTTATTCATTTCTATGGATAAATTTTAAAGTCTGTTCATGTATTCTGAGATGTGTGAGTATGTAGTGTGGTCTGTGGACTAAGCACTTTTAAAGCAACTTTTTGTTGAGGTGCTAGCCCACCAAGTGACTTAGTCACAGACTGACATAGCCCTCTCTCAGTCACATTATCCTGACACCAGTGAACAAGTTTATACTTCTCAATGATGAGTGGCAGGCCAGGAAGCAGAATCTCAAATTTAAAAAGTCTTATGTATGTCTCATCCAGGGTTTGAACCCACTCTCATGACAAATTCTCTACCAATATGATTCTGGAAAAAAAAAATAAATAAACAACTGCAAATATTCTCATTGATGTAATGGAGAAAGGTTGACTGTAAAAATAAGGAAATTTTCTAGGCCTATACAATCAAAAAGAGGCTGTGTTCAAATACTTGTAATATTGAATTTTTAAACTAATTGAATAACTATTTATGCATTCACAAATCAGACCTGTTGCAGTAGAACTTGTTTATTATTATTATTATTATTATTATTATTATTTTGTAGATACTCAATCCCTGTGACATATCCTTCTACAGTAAGACACCTTATGGTAAAGGAGCACATATGGACATTGCAACCTCTGACCTCATACTCAACATCTCCCCGGCAACCATCAAAACAATGTCAGCCATTGCTGCTGGGCTTTCAAAGTCCCAGGTAAGTAAATTACTACAATCTTTTGTTTTGACCTGTTCTGATGTTCCAGTTGATCTCTAACCTTATTCTGATATTCCCTTTGACATGTTTTCTGATCGATCTCTGACCTTACTTCCTTTCTGTTTGACCTCTGACCTTACTTCCTTTCTGTTTGACCTCTAACTTTGTACTTGTTTCCTGTTTGACATCTGACCTTGAACCTGTTTTCTGTTTGACCACTGACAGGTCATCATCTGCAAAAATTGTGACCCAGTTAATTTTCAAAAACAAGATCCCAGTTCTCTAAAAGCCAAAACTTTGATGACTCAACATTATAACCTCACTTCTAGTTCTGTTTTTCATTTTAGGATGAAGGAGATCAAACCAAGAAAGATGTAGTACCTGCTGATCTCTGGGCAATTAAAAAGGTCACAGAGTGTAACTTCTGGTACCTCAAAACTGCAGAAACTGGTGATGAAGCCATAATAGACCCGGAGTCCATAATAGCGGAGGAAGATATCAGAGGAGAACAAGTAAGATTGTAGTAATGTACTATTAATAAATTTTTTGATTATATTGATGCGCTACTGAATTTGAGATTTTGTCTGGCTTTTGTAGTTGAAGACATTTAGATGGATGTTTTCCAATTGATATTAGAACTATAGTAGTTTGAGGCATACTTTTAGCTAGAGAAGACTAATTTCAATATTCTGATTTTTATTTACTTTATAGCATTTCTTTTTACTTCTTTCATTTCAGCCAAAAAATTATTTTCCAACCAGTTCATTAAACTTGTCCATACTCTAACTGTAAACAGTCTATTCTTTACAGTAATTTCTTTTCCCCATAAGAAATGTGAAAGGAATTCCTTTTGTAACACCCCCCCCCCCCATCCATCATATTGTAAAAAAAAATTGAAAATGATTTTTGACAGAAATATTCAAAATAGATTGATTCTATTATTATTAGGCTTTTTTCAGGCAAAATTGTTTTTTGAAATGCAGAGGGGAGACAATTGAAAATCCTTCCACTTATTTCCGAAATTGAACTGTGTACTGTCTGCTGGTTAATATTTATTTTTAAATTATTGTTATTAAAAACCTTTTTTAATTTTGTCAAATAGGTAAATATTGTGCAGTTCTCTGCCAAAAGTCTTTGAAATGTATGAAATTTCTCAAATGCTACAAATATGATCTGTATTTAATCCTTTTAAAAATTATTTTTCAATTATCCTGAATTTATGATTTTTATGAAGTTTTCCCTTTTTGTCCAATTTTTAACTTTAAAAATACACAAGTTGAACAGACTTTAAAAAATTTAACTTCATATATTTAGCATAATTATTAAGTATATCAATAATGCTGCAAACATTTTTTAACTATACTCACATATTGTTTTAAAATATTTTTATAAAATACACAATGTCATCAAATAATTCTGCTGCAAACAAAAGATATAAAAATTAAATTAAAAAATTTAATAATTTATAAAAAGGTAAATAAAAATAAATTCATAAAAAACTTAACAAACAAAAACAATGGTCAAGAAATCCAGGAATATATACAGAATAATTTTTTAAAAAAAAGATAAAAGAAAGCTACTTGGAAAGTTAAATTATAAATGTAACTCGAAAGACTTTTCTCTCACAGTACTGAGAATTTGTCTCTGACAAGATTCAAAGCTATGACCGGGGCCCTTAGTTATAGAGTTGAAGGTGCTGTAGATTTAGATACAATTATGTTTTTTCTTGAATTCCGGTAGCATGTATTTTTATTGGCTCTGCTTTAAATATAAGATCATTCATTTACAATTCTTTAAATTAGGAACCTAGCTTTGAGTATACAGAAGACGTATGTACTAATTTATATGATATATATAGACACACACACACACATAAAGATATATATAATATATATATATATATATATATATATATATATATATATATATATATAGTAAAACTTCGATTATTCAAAGTTGAAGGGTAAAAATCCACAGCCGATTTGGGGGGGGGGGGGGTTCCATTAAGTGAATTTGGAATTTCAAACTTCATTCCAACTTATATTGTCTTAAAACACAAAAGTACGTTTTTTCAGTGTTTTATTGGGGTCATTTTATAATTATACAGGTGAGAGAGTTTTTTTTTAATAAGAAGTTATAGTGCAGGGCAGTCGGGACCTACTGAAAACTTTGAATAACCTAAGGTATTCGAATAATAGGAGTTCGAATAACCAAAGTTTCACTATAAATATATATATATATATTTATATATATTCAAATAACTCTTTATATACTGGTATACTGAGTATATATTATCCCAGCACACTGAGTATACTGAATGTATTATATTGATTTAGATTTTAGATTTAGGTCAGTAACTACACTGGACATTTTTTTTAACTCATAACTTATATTAAAGGAAAATATAATATCACACCAATTCATCACTTATAATTTTTGATTTATATAATTATATATTAAGTTACATTTACCCCAAAAAAAAAATAAAAATAAAAAAATATAAAAAAAATAAAATAAAAAAGAAATTATTGTTGCTTAATTTATAGATTTTAGTGTTCAAAATAGAAAATATAAACAGGAAAATGACAGATTTACTTGTTGTATCTGACTGACTCAGTGGAATTAAAATTGGATGTAATATGCTTCAGTATATTTAGCTTCTCACCCATTTCATCATTTCACTTTGTTGCAGGCTTATCTCCCTTTGTAATATATCAGCTTTTTCTTGTTGAAGAGATTGTATCCCTTTGCATCTTGGCTTTTTCTTGTTGCAGGCTTATCTTCCTTAATAATATTTGTATCTTCTTGTTGCAGGCTTATCTCCCTTTATAATATTTGCATTTTCTTTCTGCAGGATTATCTCCTTATATTATATTTGCATTTTCTTGTTGCAGGCTTATCTCCCTTTATAATATTTGCATTTTCTTGTTGCAGGCTTAAGCTTATCTCCCTTTATGATTTTGTCACAGGGATAATCTCCCTTTATAATGTTTGCATTTTCTTGTTGTAGGGATTATCTCCCTTTGTATCCTTGCTTTTTCTTGTTACAGGTTTATCTCCTATCTAAATGTTCAGAAATTTTGTAATTTTAATTTTAATACATTTTGTACTACTTTTTTATTCTCTAGTTTTATCATATATTGTTTCCTTATAATTAATTTCATTGAAATATTTTTAATTTTTATTTTTTCTTAAAAAGACACATTTTAAAATCATTTGTAAAAAAACAAAAATTACCCTTTTATTGTCTTTGCTGGCATTTATGTTAATTAAAAAAGTATTTCTAATTAGCTTGGACTATTTTGATGTTGGAAAGGTTAACAATGTTTTGTAAAAAATGTTGAACATTAAAATCAGATTTAAGTTATGAGTTCTTTGTACTTCTCACCACTTACAAGTAAGCTCAAATCCCACTCAGGCAAATTCCAGTATAAGAAAGTTTGTCAGTTAACTTGTGAAAGTTTAGGGGCTCAGTTTCCACCCAGATCTCACTGCCTCTCTATAAGTGACAGAATCTTGACTCTATTCCACCATCTCTTAACTGGTACTGCCTCAATATAAGTGACAGAATCTTGACTGGGGATTAAAACACAATTACTCGACTAACAGGTTTTAGCCTATACTCAAGATCTTTTAAAATCTATAATTATTATATAAGTAAACAATTTCAGCAAAAATAGATATCTGGAAACAGTATCTCTAAAAAATGGTTTTCATTCACATATATAATGGTTGGGTGGGCGGATTGATTGATCTCACTGATTAATCTTTATTTATTTATTTATTTGTTTTTTTTTTCAAATATTAAAAAAAAAATTAAGAAAAAAATTGTCATAATAAAACCGTCCTTTTTTGAAATAATTAGAAAGTTCAATGTAAAAAAAATATATAATTAAACTTTTCTTTTTGGATTGATTCATTAGCTAATTTCAAATTTCTTTTCCGGAGAATCAGTATAAAATTGAACAGCTTTTTTTTTTACATTTTAATTCTCAAACTATTCTTATTTACATTTCAGAAGCAAGAAACGGTACATATTTTCCATTATAAGAATGCAAAAATTTGTTGGTTTTTTTTTTTTTTTGTTTTTTTTTTTTTTCATTTTATTTGTCGCATCTTGTATCTCTTTTTGTTCAGTTTTTAGCTCACCTGGCAAAGCCAGGGTGAGCTTATGGAATGGTAAAGCGTGCGTCCGTAAACTTTCATCTTCTTCTCTGGAACCATTAGGCCAATTCAAATGAAATTTGGTTTAAAAGGTCCTTAGTTGCTATAGATTAAAAATTGTATCCGACATGTCCGTCCTAAATCCAAGATGGCTGCCGTTACTATAAATAGCAAAACCTATAAATGACCATTACAGGTTTATTTATGTACCGATTTTGTTGAAATTTGAAACATAGAAAAAAGATGTCGGGGGATTAAACATATATAACGGGTTTCGCTGTACGATTTTTGTTTGTGCAATAATTACGTAATATGCAAATAAGGTTTAATTTTAGCTTAAATCTTCTGATAGTACATGGCCAATTGAAAGGAAATTTATAATAAATAGTGCTTGAAATAATAAGAAAATAAGGATATTGCTAGTGAGTTTGTTTACATTTTACTGATTGGATATATTTAAAAAGAAAAAGCAAAGAACAAAATAAGGGTATTCCAGGTGAGCGATACAGGCCCTATTTGGCCTCTTGTTAGTTGTTATAGTTTTAGTTTATTTGTTTTGTGTATGGGGCATACCAATTTTATAGGAATTCCTTCAAAATCAGATTGTGTTCATATTATATGCTCCAGCCATGAGCAAGGTTTGAAATTAAGACTAAAATGTCAATCTCGAGACACGGTCATTAGGAACTTTTTCATTGACACTTTTCTGAGGAGTCACAGAGGGTAAGCTGAGGACCGTAGCTACAGTTACGTCCGTCAGCTTACCCCCTGTGAGGTTACCCTCTGTGAGGAGTGTAGTTATGTGTTTAAACCATGGTGATTCATTTTTCACATGATGAGAAGCAGTCAGTCCTGAGATGATGGAGGAAGCCATAGTACCTATGGAAAACTACAAGCCTTTCATAAGCCAAAAATTCAGAATATTTTTTTTTAACTATTTTCTTAGGTAAATTGTTATAATTAGAGCAATTTTCAAGCCAGGAATGAAATTGGGTAAAAACATTGAAAAAAAAATTAAGTCTTTTTATGCTGTACATATTGAACACTATTCAAAAAAGAGAAAAATAAATAGATAGACGATAATGTTGAATGGAATAATTGTCATGTTGTTTTAGATTTAGTTTAATACATTACCTTATTTATTTATTTATTTATTTATTTATTTATTTGTTTGTTTGTTTGTTTATGTTTCTTTTTTTCAATTTCAGTTTTTCTATGTTGTTTTTATTTATTTATTTTTTTTTTTTGAAATGTCATAATTCATATATTCACTATAATTACACTTATAATTTCTTTCAATAAACATATTGTTTCGGTATTGCATGTGTAAAAATTTGCATGAGAATATACATACATATTTATCACAAGTAAATTAAATAATTGCATGGCTCATTTTTCTCCCACGATGTAATAAATTAAACAAATTCTAAGAAAAAACCCTGAAAACTTCCTTTATTTAAAAGCCCATTTAGGGTTTATTCCTAGAATTTTTTTTTTAAATTCTATATGCTTTAATTATGTATTTTGTAAGTAAGCTGTCAGGAGGCAGCTACCACATTGGCTGTGACTTCTCTGTACTGGGTATCCAATCAGAAGGCAGCCTTAACACATTGGCTGTGAAATCCCTATGTTGTATATCCAATCAGAAGGTAGCTGCCACATTGGTTGTAAAATCTTTGCACTGCATATCCAATCAGAAAGCAGCTACTACATTGGCAGTAAAATCCATATAGTGTGTATCCAATCAGAAGGCAGCCTTCACATTGGCTGTGAAATCCCTATGTTGTATATCCAATCAGAAGGCAGCTACCACATTGGCTGTAAAATCCTTTTACTATGTATCCAATCAGAAAGCAGCTACTACATTGGCAGTAAAATCTATATACTGTATATCCAATCAGAAGGCAGCCTACACATTGGTTGTGAAATCCCTATGATGTATTTTCAATCAGAAAGCAGCCTACACATTGGTTGTTTCATCCTTGTACCCAGTATCCAATCAGCAGGCAACAACAGAGGAAGAGAATTGAGATTTTGAAAAAAATTATATTATGTGTCTTATAATTTTTTTTATATTAGTTTGTTTAAATTTTTTTCTGAAATTTTAACCTGTTAAATTGTTTAATTTTCTCTTTATTATTTTTTATATATATATTTTGATATTGTTTCTGAAGTTTATTCATTTCATTTAATTTTAGCTTATTGCAAGAGTACCTACCATTGTTGTAAAACTAGAGGGTGGTGTAGGAAAACGGACTGTACCATTATTAATTGTTGAGGCATCATTTGAAGGAGAGGTCAAAAACTGGAGCACAAAGGTAACATACAATTTATTAACTATTATAAAATGAATATATAAAAATATAATTTTGAAAAATGTTTTTGATAAAAATTTTCATTGTTATATTTTTTTCTTTTTTTTCTTCCTTCATTTTGTTGTAACATCAAAATTAATTTTCTGCATTTTTTCGATTAAGATATTAAAGTAATATTTTGCTTTGTTACTAACTGTGTTATGACAATAGAGATCAAGTTCAATTGAGTTTGGTTTTAATGAACCCTTTTTCTTGATTGTTATGGCCCTTAGAAATGAATAATTTCAGGTTATTGTAGCAGTCAGGGCATACTAGTTCTGACAACATGTTCTAGTTTAAATGTATATACTATGTTTCTTAATAAATCCTTTTCATTTTGTATATTTTCTAGTTAAGTGTCGAAAGTGTGATGAAGATGGAAGTAGCGTATTATAATGAGAAGTTGACAGTCTGGGAGCCACTTTTAGAACCTGTCATTGAAGATGGCAAAGTCAGATGGTGGGAGCTAGGTTTAGAGGTAAATTATCATGATAAACTATTAATTAATTCGACATACATCACATGATAATTTGAACAGTACTCATTGGCCACCTAAATGAGTTCTATTTCATATAGTTTTTGACATTTTGTGGTGCCACTTACAACTCAAGTATTTAATATCGAAAACATCAATTTACAATTAATCATAACATGTCTGTCTTTTTCCACCAATAATCTACAAAAAAAAAAACAAATAATAATAATTATTATTTTATAATAATGAAATATTAGATAACAAGAAAAATTTGACTGTATACTTGAGAAGAAATGGCTCGAATGAACCTATTTCCTACAAAAAACCTGTGCATCTACGTCACACAATCACCCTCGCTAAACCAGTATATGTATTTTAAATATAGAAACAACACACCCAGTGGCATTTATCTCTTATTTACCCATATATATACAGTATCTGTATATAATGACAATTATTATGGAAACACAAAAGCACCATATTTGCTACAGTTAACCTATAAGAAATTTATAAATTTTCTTGTACAGAATAAATTCAAAGGAGTTCTGGACTTTTTTGGTCCAAGTTAGAGATATGTCTGTCAGAACAAAACCACAAATTTTTTAACCCCATGAATTTAACTAATTCCGCAGAAATCAGATTTCAGTCTCAAATGTCCTTTATTGTGTATTTAGGTTTGTATGAATGATGATGAGTTGCCACCACCAGAAGAAGATGCGGAGACAGTCGATCTAGTCATGCCACCTGCTAAAATGGTGGTCAACATCCGCTCACAGGATGCCTTACAACTCATGGTTTCCAAAACATGCCTGGAAGCTCTTACAAACCTTGGACAGGTAAATAAACTTTTCAATTTCACTTGGGTTGTAACAGTTATTGGATGGTGCCTATACAGCAGCTGCAGTTTTTGGTATCAAGTCCACTTGATTTTGGGAAATGAGCATTGTTTCTTGTATTTTTGTGGAAAAAAATTAATATGAAAATTTTGGGTAGACATTTCAAATATGGCATTCTGTAATTCATTTATTCCAATAAGGAAATTTCATCTGTATGTTCAAAACAATATTTTTAATGATGTCAATATTTAAAATCTCTTAAAAACATATATTGAATAACATGACAAGATAGCATCAAAATAGCATATTTTGTTTTATGTAAGTTTGTAGAAGAAACTTTGGTTAAATAAAATGATTTAACGACATCGTGAAACAAAGTCTTAATAATCAATATATAATTTACATGTAGTGTCTCAATATTTATTTTTTTTATTTTTTTATTTTTTATTTTTTTATTTATTGATTTATTTATTTATTTATTTATTTATTTATTTATTTCAGGCTTTTGGAGATGCATACAAACTGGTAGAACCTGCAGAGAGAGCAGGTGAAGTTATGGCCCCTTATGTCATCAATAATTACACCGGACTAGACTTAATCATGAAGCTGGATAATGCATTTGAGGTTTGTTTACTGCTTAAAAAAATTGAATTTGGTTGGATTATAGGTGTTTTATGCCCCCGTCACAATTCTTCCACTTATACTTTGATGGTCAGTTTTAGGATGGTGAAGGAAACCAGAGTTACCAAACATAACTGCCAACCTTTAGCTGGTGAACAGACAAAATTTCTTACTGTTAAGATCTGCCCAAGCAGGATTCCAACCTAGGCAGTGAGAGACACTGTGATGGGCAAGAGGTTTAGAACACTTGGTTAGTGAGGCCCCTTCTTGTCAATAAAAGGAACTTATATAAAATACAAAGATGATACAAGAAAATAAGTCTCCTGGGGAAAATGGAGTGTTTTTGCACCAATGTCAAGATTCTTTCACTTATATAAGAAGCAGGCAGTTATCAGACATTTTAGAAAACAAGTAATCTCTTGTCCCACTTTTCCTCAGCAAGCAAACTGAGAAACAAAAAGTATCTTGGATATATGCCAAAGCTAGAGGAAAAGTATGAAGTCAGGGGTGTTGTGTAAACAATGACCTTGGTTGCCATGTGGATTTAAGCACATGGTAACCAATCCCTGCTCCTTTGACTGTCTAGATTTTGAATCTCCTCAAGCTACATGTATATTTCTAGTGTAGGAAAGTTAACAGTTCTCCTGCTGGAGGTCTGAGGCTTTCATTAGGAACTCCAGTTTTCCTTACCATTCTTGAACAGACCACCTTAATAAAAGTGATTTTCTGTTAAGTGGGGCTAAAAGGTTTATAAATATACTCTAATTTGAAATGGACATTTTATGAAAGGGCTTTCAATCAAGTGTTAGATATTAATTTAATTATTATTTTATATCAATAATGAAATAATGGAAAATATTTAACTGGTAAAACACATATTTTCACAGCAGTGAAATACATATATTTTCACCGGTGAAAATATATGTATTTCACTTTGAATTCCTTCACGTGCAATTTAGAGGGTTTTTTAATTAGAGTTACTCCCCTTTTTATTATTGCTGATGGGTGCCCTGTACTTGTTTCTTGTCACACTTCGGTGCCGCAGGTTTTTCCAAATTGCGTCAACCATTAGACATGCAAATAACAGTGTACCTTGTCAATGTTGTTTATTATCGTCAACAATGGCCACATCTGTAGGTCGACGGCGCAATCTATTGTTTTAATTAACCAAACATGTCAGATATAAAAACAATTCAAACAGTGATATAAAATAAATAGAACATTTAACAGTGAAGTATGAATATGAATTTTATTTTGTCTCGTGAAGTGAGAAAATCAATATTTTCACTCAACGGCTGCGCCTTCTCGTGAAAATATTGGTTTTCTCACTCCACTCGACAAAATAAATTTCATATTCATACTTCACTGTTAAATATCCTCTATATATTTTTATGTCTTAGCTTCCAGCAGATGGTTCTAACGGTAAAGTCAAGATGAGTGCTGGCAGAGAGTTACCACTGAACGTGAAAACCAAACCAACACTGACACGGAAGGCATCCGTCATTAAGGCCAATCAGGAAGGAGATGAGAAGAAAGTCTTGTTTCAGGTAAAATAGCAATTAGCTTCCAATGCAAATATAATAATAATAATATAAATGAAATATCGTCTGGCATCAATGAGAGACAATATTTCTAACTGAGTTTAATAACCCTTTTATTACATATCAAAATATATTTCATTTGCTTCCTCACTTGTATTTCATCTGAAAATACCATTTTTGTCTCTAAATACACAAATATTGCACTATTGATATAGGAACTAGTGCAATATCATTTTGTTCTGTAAAACCATGTTTTAGACCAGTGATATGGGTATACAGTAAGTGTAGATGTCATCTATCAGGATAATAATTAATATAAACACAAGTGGAACTTCATTTTTTGTGGCTGTTCCAAAGACTAGACATACATGTAACACATTATTTTTGTGGCTATTCCATTGACTATCAATAAATGTGGCACACCATTTTTTGTGGCTATTCCATTGACTAGAAATAAATGTGGCACATCATTTTTTGTGGCTATTCCATTGACTAGAAATAAATGTGGCACATCATTTTTTGTGGCTGTTCCAGGGAGACATACATGTGGAACATCATTTTTGTTGCTATTCAATTGACTGGACATTCATGTGGCACATCATTTTTTGTGGCTGTTCCAGGGAGACATACATGTGGCACATCATTTTTTGTGGCTATTCCATTGACAAGAAATAAATGTGGCACAACATTTTTTGTGGCTGTTCCAGGGAGACATACATGTACATGTGGAACATCATTTTTGTTGCTATTCAATTGACTGGACATTCATGTGGCACATCATTTTTTGTGGCTGTTCCATTGACTGGACATTCATGTGGCACATCATTTTTTGTGGCTGTTCCAGGGAGACATACATGTGGCACATCATTTTTGTGGCTATTTTATTGACTAGAAATAAATGTGGCACATCATTTTTTGTGGCTATTCCATTGACTAGAAATAAATGTGGCACAACATTTTTTGTGGCTGTTCCAGGGAGACATACATGTGGAGCATCATTTTTGTTGCTATTCAATTGACTGGACATTCATGTGGCACATCATTTTTTGTGGCTGTTCCATTGACTGGACATTCATGTGGCACATCATTTTTTGTGGCTGTTCCAGGGAGACATACATGTGGCACATCATTTTTTGTGGCTGTTCCAAGGAGACATACATGTACATGTGGAACATCATTTTGTTTCATTTACTGGACATTAATGTGGCACATCATTTTTTGTGGCTGTTCCTTTTACTGGACATTAACGTGGCACATCATTTTTTCAGGCTTTTCAAGTGACTTGACTTGCATGTAAAACATTATGTTTTATAATTGCTCTTTCAGTCACTTCTCATACATGTGGGACATTATATTTTCTGGCTCTTCTAGTCACTTGGCAAACATATGAACCATCAATTTTTTTCTGGCTGTTCCAGTAACTCGATATACATGCATAGCATCATTTTTTGTCAGTTCCATTGACTGAATGTATATTTGAAATATAATTTATTCTGACTGCTCAAGACCTGACATTCTTTACTTGACAATCTGAATTTTAGACATTACCATGTAAATAAATTGTATGGAAAATTTTCAGATCTTGTTATGTATTAAGAAAAAAAATAGTATAAAATTATGGAAATCCTTTTCGCGCTCGATTTTCAAAAGTCGTGCTCTCGATTGCAAAAGTCATGTACTCGATTTTAAGGTTGTGTCAATTTCGAAATAGTGTGCACAATTTCAAAATATATATGTCTGTGGTACTAACTGGTTTTTAATCTTTACCCATCATAATAAATACATGTACTTTTATTTTTGTTTCATCATTTAAAAAAGTCCCTGATTTTTATTACAGTTCCCCCAGTTGAAATCATCAGGGGTAAGTCCACCGTACACAATATATCCCCATAAATTCATATGCGTCGTTTCTTTTACATATTTTAGGAAGATGTATTTTTTTTAATTTTAAAATATTTTCAAGCTTATAATGTTGTATATATCGTAAAGATGTTGTACGTCATGTCACTATGTTGTGATCGTTTTACCTCCATTTCTGGTTGGTGGATTGGTGGATGGTGGATTTGTATTCCCTTTTTTTAATACCCGAACCAGAAAACAGCATTCAGATTGTCATAATCATTTTTGTCATTTATTAATCAGATGTATTTTTTAAGTCAGGAAAATTGTTATTATTTGTTGTTTATTAAATAAAAAAATATGGAGATTATATATATATATATATATATATATATATATATATATATATATATATATATATATATATATATATACTAGTATATACTAAAAATAATAAAAGGCAGCTCATTACATTTTAATTTCAATAACATCTTCATTTTCTCAACATGTTTCATGACCATCATCATGGAATGTATGTTGATAATCATATGACATTATTGTTACATCATCTTTAGAATAGTAAGCTGTGATTAATATGCATTTAGTTCCATACTCAATTTGTTTATAAAAAAAAAAATTTCCTTAATTTCACATTTTCTCTCTGTTGTTTCAATTGTGAATTTATAAAACGGAAAGGTTGAAAATTTTGGCGACTGATTTTTCGGCATATTTTTATAAAAATTTATTGCGCTGTTTTATTATTTTCAGTATATTGCACCTTGTGCAAGAACTATTATTTACATTTTAAGTAAATAATTATATATATCATTTTTGCTTGTTCCCTTATTTAAATCATTTACTGTAAAACCTGTATATAATGGCCACTCAGTGGGCCTAAGAAATATATAATGGCCACTCAATGGACCTAAGAAATATATAATGGCCACTCAGTGGGCCTAAGAAATATATAATGGCCACTCAATGGACCTAAGAAATATATAATGGTCACTCAATGGACCTAAGAAATATATAATGGCCACTCAATGGACCTAAGAAATATATAATGGTCACTCAATGGACCTAAGAAATATATAATGGCCACTCAGTGGACCTAAGAAATATATAATGGTCACTCAATGGACCTAAGAAATATATAATGGCCACTCAATGGACCTAAGAAATATATAATGGTCACTCAATGGACCTAAGAAATATATAATGGCCACTCAATGGACCTAAGAAATATAGAATTTATAGACAGGGAGTCTCTATATAGAGGTTCTGTTCAATGGTTGGGATATGAAAAAAAAAAGATGTAATATTCCTGTGGGTTAGTTAACAGGTACATTTTTAGCAAGTTAGATAACTCTTACAAAATTATACACCAAAAGACATCTTAAAAAACTGGTCTTTATGAACAGGTCCTCTTTATATTGAGTGAATTTTTTGTAAAAATATAAAACCAAGGCCTAAAATAAAATTAACTTTGTTTGCCGTTGACCCACTTGAAATGCCCCTACCCAAAAATTTTATCGCCATCTACTACAATCTTTTTTTTTTTTTTTTTTTTTTTTTTTTTTTTTTTTTTTTTTTTTTTTTTTTTTTTTTACTTCTCATACAACATAAGAAACAGTATTAAATGGCAATATCTCTGGTAAGGGAGATGTCCTATGAGCAGGTTTATATGGTAGTAAGGAAATTCATCTGTGTTTCTTCATGTCAGAAAACACAAGGAGGAACAAAGAAGACTTTAGTTAGCAAAAAATTGTAAATGTGTTTTAAAAGAGACATATGAAACCAATTTAAACTTTTCAAAAGTGTAAAAGATTAAGTTTTCAAAAAATAAAATAATTTTTTTCCCTACCTACCTACCCACATGTGGATAGCATGGGTCGGAAAACAGCAAACAAAGAATTTTTTAAGTTGGTCCCAAGAGACTTTAAAACTCTGGACTTAATAGACAGGTACTCTTTATAAAGTGGGTTTTTTTTTTTTTTTTTTTTCTTTTTTTTTTTTAAGCAGAGACACCTATAGAAACCAGTCTGCTCTTAATAGAGGGCTCTTTTGTTGAAATATTCAACAAAGGCACTTACAAAACACTTGTCTTTTTGGACAGGTTTTCTTGGTTGAAATATTGAACATACAGACCTTAAAGCACTGGTCTTAATGAACAGATTTTCTTAATAGAGGGCTCTTTTTGGTTGAGATTTGAAGCAAATGGCCCTTCAAACATTCATCTTATTTAATAAGTGGTCTGTATATAGAGATGGTCACTATATCAGGTTTTACTGTACAAACTTTATAGACAGGTGGTCTTTATAAGGAGATCGTCACAATAGTAGGTTTAACCCTACTGTTGCTTTTCTTTCTATTTGTGTATTTTAGCATGTATACAACATCATATTGTCAAATGGCTTCACCCTCATGGTAATGGCACAGATCATTGTTTATAATTTTTATTTTGCATTTATTGTTATTTATTTTTTCAGTTCAGAAACAAAACCAGGATCTATATGTCTGCAGAACAGGCCCAAGTTTCACAATCTTTCACTCAACTGAGTGTACACTCAACTCAAATATTCCCGTTTTTCTCTCATCAATATTTTAAAAATTTTAAGTTTTATGAGGCAATATTTTGTTTTATTCAACAAAACTACACGAAACAATTTAGATATAACATTAGATATTCAATTTTAACTGTGTAATGTCTTAAAAATTGACATTGAAATATTCCCAAATTTGAGTTGAGTGTACACTCAATTGAGTGAATGATTGTGAAACTGGGGCCTGTCCAGGTCATTGCAACTATACTCTTATTTTATTTTATTTCACCTCAATAGAGAACTGTTCTGAATTAAAGCAACAATTTCCGGGTCCTTTTTTTTTCTTCCATGAGTGTATAAATTCCACACAGCAAATCCTAATTTGAACATGTTTTTCAGTTCACTTGCCTAAGGTCGGAAGCATTGATCTGAATATTCCTTATTTTTCCCATCATTTCCGAACTTATTGTCTCCATACAAGTGAAAATAATCTTGACCAGGGATAAACACTACAGTTACTAAATTTACTCCACTTACCTCCATTTATCACATTCATTAAGATAGCAGTTACATGATAAATTTGGCTGAAATAGCCAAGGGATAGTGCCTCTGGCTTCTCCATGCTAGACAGGAGGTGCTTACCCTCCCGGAGCACCTGGCCTTACTTCCTTGCTGGAAGTTCACATGTATAACATATTTTGCCAGTTTGCAAAGTTTTTCCTTTGTTTTTGGGATTGTGATGTGAACAAGGACTGGTATGTTTGTTTTATTTCTTTGTTAAGTGTCCAGTGTGTTAAATGTAAATTAAGGTTTAAAATTGTTCAGAAGCATTCAGTCACAGGAACTAAAAAAAAATGTTCACTAGAAATAGCCTAAATTCAGATTGGATCGACTGAAAAAGTAGAATAGCCTTTCAGATCAGACTGAAAAAATAAAAGAAAAGACTAAAGATTTGGAGCTAAGTCACTGTCTCAGTGACCTCTTTTCAGGGCAAAAAGTACATTGGTCACTTGTGGCTAGTGCAAAGAAAGCAAACTTTTACAAGGTTATATATAAATCTACTTGAATAGATTATACTCAAGTACCCCTATTTTCAAAATGTGTGACAGATCCTGTTTTGCAGATTAAAAGTCCCAGTATTTGTTCCTGAATTTTTTTTTTTAATATGTTGTGGTTTTATCAAGTTAAAATTGTTAAAATAACTATCAGCAATAAAGATGAAGGTGTTAGAGAGAGAAAGAAAGAGAGAGAGAGAGAGAAGTGTGTGTGTGTGTGTGTGTGTGTGTGTGTGTGTGTGTGTGTGCATGTGTGTGTGTATGTGAGAGTGTGTGTGTGTGTGTGTGTGTGTGTGTGTGTGTGTGTGTGTGTGTGTGTGTGTGTGTGTGTGTGTGTGTGTGCATGTGTGTGTGTATGTGAGAGTGTGTGTGTGTGTGTGTGAGAGAGTGAGAAGTGTGTGTCTGTGTGTGTGTGTGTGTGTGTGTGTGTGAGAGAGAGAGAGAGCTTTGTGAAATTATACACTTTAAATATGCATGAAAATAAAAGATTTATTTGTTGATAGAAAAACAAAATCATGCAATTAACACAGTTAAAGATCTTGACCTATTTCTGCTTGATATTATGATCATGTGTTATGCTTCATTTCCAATCATTTACATATCTGATGTTTTATGATTTCATGATATTGTCATATCATCAGGTTGTCAAATCACTACTTCACGAGGACTTTGGTAACCATATTGTCTAAAGCATGCAGTTATTACCACAGGGATAAAATGATTAAGGATAGCTCAAGCATTATTGGCAATGACAATTGGATTCAGATACATATTAAATACTTTGCTTGATTTAACATGGCTTAGTTACTGAAGTTTCATTGATATTCATTGAGTTAAAATTTCAGGTTTTTTGTAATCTTTCAAAAAAAACAAAAAACTTCATTTGCAGAAATAAATAAAAAACTTCATTTGGAGAAATTTTTATTGAATTTTATTTTTCTTCATTCATTGCATTTCTAGGGTTAGCTCTGGCTCCAAATATTTTTTTGCTTACAATATTGACAGAAGCCAAATTTTTTATGCCAGTTTGTATATTCTTATGTCAAAATATTCAAATTTGTTTCCTTAATTTGGATTCACACACAGTTCCACATTGCCATTATAATTTTAAAAAAAAAGTTGCAAATTAAACACAAACATAGCAATCCATGTCCAAATGACAACCCCCAAATGTTGATTTTTTTGAAAATGTAGCATCAGTGTACCGAGTCAAATTTGTCATTTTATTTCAGACACCAGTGTTAGCTTTAAACACAATTAAATTTTAATAGTTCTTCGGCTTATGGTATTTGTCAGTTAGATGTTTAACTTGGAAATTAAGCACAATATAGTTCACATTTCTTGGCAAAAATGGAAAAAAAATATGATAAATAAATCATGTCTTTCTTTTTAAAAAACCAGAATATGCAGTGATCTTCATGTGACCAGGGATATGCAATCTCATTGGATACCTGATTACGTGTTGAATTTATAAAATATTATTTAATCTGCAGGTGGAAGAATACAATTGTACAAGAGAGATAGTCATAAAGAGAGCTGAGAAAAGACTTTATCCAATCAACAATAAAACATTTCCTGGAGATCTATGGTCCATTGTCCTCAGTACAGATACAAATATCGGACAAAGGATTGTCTCCCTTAGATCAATAGTTCAGGTAAGACAAAGGATTGTCTCCCTCAGACCAAAAATTTAGGAAAGACTTCAATATTTCAGGCAAGACATAGGATTGTCTCCCTTAGACCAGAAATTTAGGAAAGACTTCAATATTTCAGGTAAGACATAGGATTGTCTCCCTTAGATCAATAGTTCAGGTAAGACATAGGATTGGCTCCCTTAGATCAGACAAAGGATTGTCTCCCTTAGATCAATAGTTCAGGTAAGACAAAGGATTGTCTCCCTTAGACCAGAAATTTAGGAAAGACTTCAATATTTCAGGTAAGACATAGGATTGTCTCCCTTAGATCATAAGTTCAGGTAAATAAAATAATATCAAAATAACAATAAGACAAATCCTGGAAACTTTTCTTAGTTTACAGTCCTCAGTAATGATACCAAAATTAGACTGAGTTACCTTCTTTATATCATTGATCAAGGTAAGTTAATAAGTTTAGAAAAGGTTTTGTCATATTAGCAATTTAATCTGTCCCAGTGATTTATGATCTTTAGTCCATAGTACTGATAACTATATTGGACCATGGGTTTTTTTTTTTTTTTTTTTTTTTTTTTTTTAGTATGAATTTTCTCCTTTAAATCAATGGCCTAGCTAAGACAAAGGATTGTGTTCCATTGATAAATAGTCCTTTTACGACATAGAATTGTCTGCCTTAGGTTAGTGGTTCAACTAAGACGGAATTGTCTCCCTTCAATTACTAGTCTAGCTAAGACATATGATTGTCTGACTTAGATTAGTTGGACAGAGGATTGTCTCCCTTGGATTAGTCAGGATCATCTCCCTTAGATCAGTGGTCAATTTTGTAATTATTCAATGTTTATACCTGTCTAGTTATTGTTTTATATTATTTTACAGGTTAAAAATCACCTCATTGTTCCTGTTGAAGTATTTTCTAAAGGAGAGAAAGAAGTAAAATCATGTGGAATTGTAAAACAAGGAGAAATCTTCAACCTTCCATTGTCAGCAATATACACACCCTCGGGAGAATTCTTCTATAAACCTATATCACAGAATGGTGTAGAGTAAGCATTATTTAGCCTATTTTGTATACTTTTTAGAAGGACTAGGGATTGTTTGAGGGATAAGTGAGGGTTAAATTATCCTAAGATTTTGAACATTCTCAAATAAGATTTGAAACTTGTTTTTGTTTAAGAGGGAGATTTATATCCTTTCGTTGTCACCTTTAGGAGTGTTCTTTCTCAAACCTGAAGCAGTTGAGGACATTTAAAAAGCATGCTCACTTTCAACTGGCAGTCATTTCTAACATCTTACAATTATTGTGAACAAATTAAAACATTTAAGTTGAACATAGTGTTGTTAATAAATAATTATTAAAAACATCATATTTAATTAAGGATCCGAACTACCTTTTGGTAAATTCCATTTCAAGGTCCTTTTGGTGGTCTTTATAAATTGAGTTCTTTTTTTTCTTTTTGTTTTTTTTAGCTATAAGAGGTCTACTGAAGGATTTTGCTGGAGAGATGCCGACAAAATGGAAACTAAGCAGATAGGTTGTGAAGGAGATCAGGGACACAGTCCATTTTATATATGTGTAAGTATTGCCCTTGTAGCAGTGAAGTAGAACAGGACACCCACAGTTAATAGCTTCCTTTTTTGAAAAGTTAAAAAAAAATATGTTAACTGATAGACTAACATCTAATTTAGAATATGGTAAAATCACAAATATTCATGGGGGATTTAATATCATTATTAGCTCACCTGAGCACAAAGTGCTAAAGTGAGCTATTGGTATCAATAGAGGCAGACCCTCAGTCGTCCATCCGTCAACAATTGCTTCAAAAGACTTCTTCTCAGAAACTTCTGGTCACATTTTGTTTAAACTTGGTCAAAAGCATCTATAGAACATTGCCTTTCAGATTTGTTTTTTTTGGTTGCCATAGCTACCAAATGTGGGTCACAATGACCTACATAGTTAAAAACCTAAAAAAATCATCTTCTCAAAAACCACTTCACTGAGATAAAATCTGATGTGATATTTAGCATCTACGGCATCTTATTTACCAAGTTTGTGAATTTCAAGAATTTTTGTGAAAAATTAGGTTACGCGTTTTTTGCGTTTAATTTTTGTATATGGTAAATAGTACTTTTTTACAAAAAATTACAATAATGAATAAATTTAGGTGAATTCTTTTTCCAAACATCATTTTCTTGTGTGAAGAAACATATGTTTGACAATTTTCATGAAATTCTGTAAAATACAAGTCGCTTTTTTCGGCCTTTTTCATTTTCAATTCTAGCAACCCAAGGGTCGAGGGTTCAAATCCTACTGGGGCCACTTTTTTTTTTTTTTTTTAATTTTTTTATTTTTTTTTTTTAATTTCTAAATTTTTGACTTACAATGGTGCATGGAAGAGATTTTATGAATTTTTACTTTTTAGTGTAATTATTTTTTTTGAAAAACATGTGATACTGCAACCCAAGGGATGAGGGTTCAAATCCCAGTGGAGCCACTTTTTTTTTTTTTTTTTTTCTTTTTTTCTTTTTTTTTTTTTTTTTTTCTGAATCTGATGTGATATTTGGCATGTAAAGCATCTTATAAACCAAGTTTTTGAATTCCAACAATTTTGTAAAAAATTAGGTTACGTGTTTTTGGGTTTTTTTTATACATTGTAAATAGTACTTTTTTACCAAAATTACAATATTAATAAATTTAGGTGAATTCTTTTTCCAAACATAATTTTCTTATGTGAAGAAATATATGTTTAACAATTCTTAATGAAATTCTGTAAAATACAAGTCACTTTTTTTCGACCTTATTCATTTTCAATTCTAGCAACCCAAGGGTCAAGGGTTCAAATACCAGTGAGGCCACCTTTTTTTTTTTTTTAATTTCTGAATTTTATGACTAACAATGGTGCATGGAAGAGATTTTATGAATTTTTACTTTTTAGTGAATCATTATTTTTGAAATACATGTGATACTGTTATGTAGATTTAGCTAAAACCTAGATTGATTTATTTATTGTTTTTTTTTTTTTTTTTTTTTTTTTTTTTTTTTTTTTTTTTTTTTTTTTTTTTTTTTTTACAAAATCATTGTTATGTGACATTATTTATATCAATTGAACAATTTTTAAAAATAATTTGCAGTTGAATTTTACAATTTTTTTTTAAATATTTCAATTAATGTGTCAAATCTGTAAAGTCTTAAATCCGGATCTGAAAATTGCTCATGTTAGCTTTTGTTATGGATAGGAACTCTGCCATCCATCCATACCTTTATCAAAACACTTCTTCTCAGACATTACTGGTCACATTTCATTCATATTAGTCAATAGCACCTTTAAAACATTGCCATTCTCATTTGTGTTTCTTGTCACTTTGGCTACCAAATGTAGGTCACAGTGACCTATATAGCTAAAAACCAAAACAATAAAAATAATGTTATCTGAAACCACTTCTATTGAGGCAACATGGTATGACTTAACCAGGTATTATCAAGACATACCAGTTATATTTAAACTCAGGTGAGCAAATAAGGGCCATCTTGGGCCTTTTGTTTAATTATTTAATTAAATATCATTAATTTCTTGGGTTACTGAATTCACGAAATTAAATGTCATCGAAAATTTTTGATTACCATTGCCCTAACTGAGATTTATTTTCACAAAGCTGAATTCCACAAAAAAATTCTACCAACAGAATTTTTTAAAAAAGGCAAAACCATGAAATTTCAACCCAAAGAATATTAATGATTCTACAGTAAATGGCCCAATGGTTCAAAGTTCCTATTCAACTGATTTGTTGATTGAATTTTATTTTACCTTGCATCAGCAATTTCTCAGTTCTTTCCTATAAGAGAAATTTTTCTTATTAATTCAAAGGATTGATGTCAACTCATATTCACAAAAAAAAACAAATAAATAAATAAATAAATAAAAACAATTTAAATTTTAAAAAAAATCACTTTCAATTATTGTAACCTATATTCACAAAAAAATATAATAAATAAATAAATAAATAAGATGAATAAATAAATACAAATAATTTATTAAATAAATAACTTTTTCAATTACTGTAAAAACACCGATTTTTCAATTTTACACCCTTCTCAAACATGGATCTGCCTCAAATGGGATTCAAACCACGGCAGTTGAGAGGTAGTGTGATCCATACACACACACTTTTGATCACTCAGGTTCCTGTAGTGTTGGTCATTTTTTATTCCAAAAAAAAAAAGTTTTAAACCTAGATAGATATAAATTTATATTTACAGGTTCGTACAGAGACAGTGAATATTTTCTATGACCAGACTGATGAAGAAACGGCCAAAACATATATAATGCATCTGTCTCCTACAGTCATTCTGCATAATCTGTTAACTGTTCCAATAAAATTTTTGTTAGAGGTAGGTTACAGTCATTCTACATTACCTTTTACTTGTTCCAATAAAAGTTTTGTTAGAGGTAGGTTACAGTCATTCTACATTACCTTTTACTTGTTCCAATAAAGTTTTTGTTAGAGGTAGGTTACAGTCATTCTACATTACCTTTTACTTGTTCCAATAAAGTTTTTGTTAGAGGTAGGTTACAGTCATTCTACATTACCTTTTACGTGTTCCAAGAGTTAGGTTACAGTCATTCTACATTACCTTTTACCTGTTCCAATAAAGTTTTTGTTAGAGGTAGGTTACAGTCATTCTACATTACCTTTTACGTGTTCCAAGAGTTAGGTTACAGTCATTCTTCATTACCTTTTACCTGTTCCAATAAAGTTTTTGTTAGAGGTAGGTTACAGTCATTCTACATTACCTTTTACGTGTTCCAAGAGTTAGGTTACAGTCATTCTACATTACCTTTTACCTGTTCCAAGAGTTAGGTTACAGTCATTCTACCTAACCTGTCACTTGTTCCAATAAAGTTTTTGTTAGAGGTAGGTTATTGTCATTCTACATAGCCTGCTACATGTTCCAATAAAGTAAGTGTAAGAGGTAGACCACAATAATTTATTACCTTTAAATTCTTTACTACCATTTAATTGTTTTGTTAGATTTTGACCATTATAATGGTGTTTGATGGTTAAATTTTGTAGTTTTATGCAGACAAAAAGGCTTTAAGACTTCAAAATACTGTGAATATATTTTGAGGCATATTAATAATTTATTACATTGATGATTTTTAATTTATATCATTATTTCAGGGAACCAGTGATAATGTGGAATTGAAGAAGGGAGAAAATGTTGCCTTGTCTCACGCCTGTGTCGGAAAGTCTAATCTTGAAGTGATGGTAAGTTTTCCAATTGAATAATTTTTCACTTTTTATTTATTTATTGAATAATTATTTATTTATTTATCTATTTATTATATTTTTAAAAGATTTATTTATTTGTTTTATGAATTTTAAATGTATTAACATTGAAACATGTTAGGTTTATTTTACTGTTTTGCCTCCTAATTCACAGTTTATCTTCTCTTAGTCAGTTCCCAGATGGTAGAGAAAACCAGAGTGGTAAGAGAAAACCATTTGGGCAAGCAAACTAACAAACTTTCTACCACTTAGGTTTGACCTAAGGGGAATTTCACCTAGGTTGTGAGAGATTCTTCAGTAAACACACCGTTAAGGCCATTGGCTGCAAGGGCCCCTTTAACATTTAAAAGTACATGTGTGTGGAAATGCGAATATCTTTGTAGAATCAAAAGAGAGTAGAATTGATACTTAAGATTCTTTTTGTCTTTTCAGATTCCTAACTACATGGATAAGGAATGGACTGGACGTCGGGTTTTACAGTTAGACATACCAGAAATGTCAATGTGGTCATTTGAAGCTTATGCAGGAGCACAGAAAGTGAATATGGTATGAACATAATGACAAAGTAGTTCATTTTAGATTTTCTACTTTTAAACTCTGGTTCATTACATACTAACCCACTGTGGTAGCTAAATTGGGTTCTTACCCCAACCAACTCTCATCCAAGACTTGAAAGAGGGTAATGACTGTTCTTTCACCAAGCACTTGGCATTATGAAATGAAAGTCACGGGTTTTTTTTTCAGATGAAAACTTAAAATAGACAAGGTTCCGTGTCACGGTAGGGCTGGCACAATAAAGAACCCTGCTGTATAATGCCATCAGCACAATGCACTGGCAAAATTTCTGCACTTTCGCCCATGGCTGGTGATGTCTCGCTATAAGTGAAATATTCATGACTGGGACGTTAAACACCATTACTCACTCACTCTGGTTCATTACTTTATATTATGGAAAAAATTGATAATCAATTTTAATATTTGCAGTATTTTCTTTGCTTATCCATTAACTAAATACCTACTCAGTCATATTACTGAATTTCAATGTTTCCAAAAAGAAATTATCAAAGGTTATGACCTAGACATGGAGTCAAATTTCAATCAGATTAAACCCTGTCTATTTTTCGTATATATATCTTGTCAGCCTTCCTAGAAAAAACGATATATAGATCATCAGTCATGAAAAAAAATGTCAATTTCACTATTTTAGAGAGACAAAAAAATAATTTTTTTTGCAATTTTAGAGAGACAAAAAGCCATGTAACCAAATTTTCATGCAAACATTTTCAAAAAAAAAAAAAATCCCTCAATATGTTATTTCTTTTCTTTTCATTTAGGATTTGGGGCTCCATTGTAAGAGAACAGCGGGATGTCTAGATATATCTGTGTATTGTCCCTACTGGATGATAAATAAAACAGGACAGACATTAACATATAAGGTGAGTGTTACCATGGATTTCTTCTTTATGTAACCACTGCGGTAGCTCAGTTAGTAGAGTGCTCGCTCCCTAAGTGGGAGGTCGTTGATTCAAACGCCGGCCGGGTCTGACCCAAGACTTAAAAGTGGGTAGTAATTGTTCTTTAGCCAAGCACTCGGACAGACATTAACATATAAGGTGAGTGTTACCATGGTTTTCTTCTTTATGTAACCACTGCGGTAGCTCAGTTGGTAGAGTGCTCGCTCCGTAAGTGGGAGGTCGTGGGTTCAAACCCTGGCTGATCTGACCCAAGACTTAAAAGTGGGTAGTGACTGTTCTTTTGGATGGGAACTTAAAATAAACCACGTCCCGTGTCACGGCGTGGCACGATAAAGAACCCTGCCATCAGCGTAATGCACAGGCAAAATTTCTGCACTTTTGCCTATAGCTGGTGACGTCTCGATATAAGTGAAATATTCTTGACTGGAATGTTAAACACCATTACTCACTCAACTCTTCTTTATCTATACTAAATTTTTCTTGTATATATTAGACCTAACTTAAAAAATTCTTTGTTTGCTGTTTTCTGACCTGTGATTCACATGTGGGTAGGAAAAAAATTTTAAAAGAAGTTTAAAAAAAAGAATTTCAAAAAAGAAATGTAATTGATGGTTATAAAATTTTTTGGGTAGGGGCATTTCAAGTGGGTTTGGTGGTCAATGGCAAACGAAATTAATTTTATTTTAGGCCTTGTATAATTTATTAGTTTAATTAGTTAGTAAAACTCCCAGAGGGTATCCATAACTCAGTATGTAGTACTTTGTGCTGTCAGAAAATGTACCATGTTGCAAAATTTTTAGCTGTTTTGATTTTTGAAATTTATTTAAAATTAAGGTTTGTTCGCTTATGCATTGCATTCCTTAACTGGATTTAAATTCATATAATTTTGAAATTTTGGAATAATTTATTTTTAAAAGTTTAGATTATCTTTTTTATGAATATCAACTTTTTCGGCCCTCTAGTGTCACTGATGAGGACTGCATATATGGCACATCATAATTAAACAGATAATTTTGTTAAATATTTACATGAAGTATCTTTGGCTCAGAGAAAAAATTTAAATGCTAGGTTAATGAAATTGGTCTTTATTTAGCCCAGTGTAATTTATTTTATAATATTTACATTACCAATGTTATCGCCTTATATGAATCTAGCCAACGACCGATGTTATCATTTCTCGATGACAACATCGAATCACGTGCTAAGTTTAGTGAAAACACGCCCATTTGAATTGCAACCAATCAGCTTCCTTCTGAGCGCTGATCACTTTATGGCGAATAAATACCACGGAACTAACTTTTCATTCATAATTTCACAATTTCATTCATAACTTGCAACAAAATGCAGTGTAGCAACATGGGTTGTGTATATGGACAATTAAACGATTAAATACCAATTAGTTAATGTCTATACTTCTGCAACTGCAGCCTGCTGTCATCTCACTTCTTCAGTTCTTGTACAAGTAAACAACCTGTTGCTTGATTTTTCGAAAATGACGACATATCTAGGTCAACCGTCTCACCACTCTTTGTAAGTCCGCTGTCAGCGGTGCAAGAAGAACGAAGTAGAATTTACGAAGGATAAAATAAGTTGTTTCTTATGTTATATCAATGAAAATAAGATACTTTTTCAGAAAGAACGAACAAAGAAAAAGAAAAAAAACCACAATGATTAAAGGAACTGCAATTTGCACTATTGAAAAAGTGGCCCTTCTGTTTAGTCGGTCAACAAAGAGAGTTATCTCGCTTGAAGTATGAAACACCGCCTTCATCAGCAACATATCGGTATTATTCGATGCCCCTTTCAGAAACAAAAAAAAATGTAAATATAAGGATTGAATGTCATTTTGAATGTTGTCATTGAGGCATGACGACATCAGACCACGTTCAAAGTAAGTGAATCACTTCATTCAATCCTTAATTATATTTATATTAAAATTGCATTACATGTATGTCTCATGATCATTCATTCAATCAGGATTTGGCAAAGTACTGTTTTATCTTTTTTCAATACTTTTTATTATTAAGCTTTGAGCCTACTTTTTGAGGACCAAAATGATAATTACCAGCAGCTGATGATGGTATTTTCTTAGAAAAAAATAAAAATAATTTATGCAGATAGGCAAACATTAAGATACATGTATCATCTGTAAAAAGAAATTTCATTGGCTGATCCCAAATAACAGCTTTTTTTTCATATCAGAAGTGAAAGATAGTTTATGATTGGTTGTACATATTTGTAAAAAAAAAAAAAAAAAAAAAAGGTCTTCTTTTAATATATTTTTACAGGGAAGTGATGGAGATGAATTGTCCGAGCATCCACATGACTACAAAGATGTTGTTATGTTCTCCTTTAAACAGAAAACCTTGTTTGGACCAAAGAAAAAGGTTTGTTTATTTTGTTTGTTTATACAAGGTCAGTGTTTTTTTTTTTTTTTTTTTATCTTTCCAATTCCCTCCACCATCTTAAAACGGACCGCCTCGATAAAGTGAAAAATAATTGACTGAGGCCTAAAACACAACTTTATGCATTGAACTCGACTCAAAACAACTCAATTAACCACAAACTCTCCCGGCTCTTATACTATTAAACGAATTCCTTCAAATTTATCCAAATTTTCTCCTTCAGTAATTAAACATACATGTACCTTAAAATTGTTGTTTTAAATTGAATTTTTACCATTTAAAACTTTTATAAAGTCATATGAAAAATAATTTATGAAACTATAGGAATGACTATTTATGATATTATATATAAAATGATTTATGAATTCTTATGAAAAATTACATGTATTTATGAATATATATTTTTTTAATCTTTGAAAAAATATGTGAAAAAAATGGTTCATGAAATAAATGAAAAATCATTTATGAAAAATCATTTGTGAAATTACATATATATAAAAATATGTAATCTGTGAATGTCTATTTCGTTATTTGGTCATCGTCAGAACTTTAGAACTGCAGAAGAGTTGCTGTCCAATGATTTTTTCTCTTGATCATTTTGTTAATGACTTTTTTGTTTACTTCATTTATGCTTTTAAAGACTGTATTTTTTAACTACTAAAGAAATTATGTTCTATTTGTTAAATCTCTCAAAATGATTAAGCACACAGAGAGTCAGAAATTGTATTTCTATGAGCTTTGGTTAAAATATGTAAAACTAGAAATTGAATCTTCTCAGTGATTAGGATTTCACTTGATCTGTCAAGTGAGATCCTGCCTTGATAGGAGCACCTTTTGTGAAAAGATAGTTTAACATTTTCTTGTAATTATGGTGAGCCATGACCTGCCAATTTGAGTCTCTTAAAAAGTCAGATTTATCATCCTGTCATAAGATTTTTTCTTCAGAAATTCAAATCCAGATTTAATGTTTAGTAAACAAACTTTTAATTGGTTCAAACAATCATGATCATTGAACTAAGCATTGACATTAACCAATCAAATTTTGTGTTACAATCTACCCCTTAGCATGTTGCTGATAAGATTAGTTATAAAAATGGCCACTCGGTCAGTGATTGAAATTATGCAGAATTCCCACTGCAATAACACACCCTAATTTTCAATTTTAAAACAGCAAATTGAAATTGAACAGAAATTAATCGAGGAACAAAAATTGAAAATATAATCAATTGGCAACAAGTGTCTGAACTATTGTTTTTTACCCTGTTTAGGATGATGTCATTTTTGTTGTATTTTATAAATATAATATTGTTTATATTTGCATGAGAGTACTAGACTGATAGAGTTTTAAATATATAAAAGTCTAGTCAAGTTTTGTTAAAATTAGATACATGTATACACACATGTTTTCATTTCTTTTCTTTTTTTACACTTGTGCAGTGGGTGTTATTATAACATGTAATTTATGTTGCAAATGTTTATTTAATATACGAGATTTTTTTTTTTTTTTTTTTTTAAATCAGATGCATGTCTTTATAAAAATAGATTTTTTATTTTGTTTTATTTATGCATTTTTTTTTATTGAAAATAATTTCTGCAGAAAAGACAGAAAACTATAAAATCAGCTCTAGCTGAGCCGGCTCATGTCGTAAATACGACAATACAGCCCGAAGAAATGGATCAGTATAGAGCTGGAATTGTCATGAAGGTAAAGGGAGGCAACTCTCCACCCAATTCGCTGCTTAGTTGTTTACTAGCATGTGAAGTGTATAAAAAATCATTAAAAAATCAGTTACACCCATCACTAGTTTTTTTGCACTATAGTTTCATTGCTTTGTTCCGTTTGTGACCTTTTTTTTCAAATCATTTTAACAAAGGTCCTCATATGAACATTCATTTGGTGTTTTATGGTATTGTTGCCCTTGTTGAGAGTTACTTCCCTTTACAGAAATGAAAAAATGATATTTACATGCATTATATTTTCTTCATAATAATTTATGCTTTAATACAAAAGGGTTTGTAATGATGTGCATGAAAGATATAATAATATGCCAAAATATTCTAAAATGTTTTGCAAATTCAACACTAGAGACTTTTATTTGCCAATTAATGAAGGTTTATATATGTCATGGAACAGTATGCTAAAATTCATTACTCAGTCTTTTCTGTCTAAGAAGAGAAATAACTCTAACCAAGGGAGACAACTAATACAGTATCAGAGATTAATATATTGTCAATTTACAATCATACGGATAAACATTTTTTCTTGTAAATTGAGGAAACTCCATTCTTCAGTTTTGTGCTATTGTTTCCCCACAATTTTTTCCTAATGTCTAAAGCACTTGCATTTAAGTCTCATTTCTAATGGTAGAAAGTTTATGAGTTCATTTAATAATAATTATTAAATTATTAAAGCTCTCTCTCTCTCTCTCTCTCTCTCTCTCTCTCTCTCTCTCTCTCTCTCTCCTCTAGTTTCTCCCACCATACCACCAATACTAGCAAATGCAATCACATTGTTACTTTCCATTTCATCATCACAGAATTATCTCCCTTTCATAAATTTTTCTTCTACATTTAAATAATATAAAATTAATTGAGTCATCATGTTCTGTAAATAAAACTATTTTAGAGCAGAGTAGAAAGCTATATCAGATATTTAAATTGCTTCACTTGACCAACAATTTAACTTTTTTTTTTCTCAATCCTTCCCTTAGCCATAATAATAAATACTGCATTTAGTAATTTTTCAAAATTCTAATTTTTTGAACTTCAATCCACGACAGCATCTGCTTCATGAGTAGACCACTATGGTAGCTCAATTGGTAGAGTGTTCACTTTGTGTATGAAAGGTTGGGGTTTGAACCCCAGCCTGGTCTGACCAAGACATGAAAAATGACTGTTCTTTTGCCAAGCACTCAGCAAATGAAAGTTACAGGGTCCTTCAGAGGAGACCTTAAAAACCAATAACACATGCCACAGCAGGCATTGTACATTAATAAATCATTCATAAATATTGCCCCTAAGCACACTGCAGAGGTAAAAAAAAATTTGCCACTTCACCTGTAGCTAGTGACGTCTAGATATTAGTGAAATGTTCTTGACTGGAACCTATAACCCCATATTAAATCAATCAGTCAATCAGCCTTAAAAGTAGAAGATTGTGTGTTAAACCCTGGCTGACTCGTAAAAAGCTACTAAAATTTGAAATACTTTTTTCTTGCTTTCACCATACATAAGACTTATTGACTGATTCAGTTGGTGTCATGATTATGCAGTTGGGGAATAGTATGTTTGTCTGTGACATACTGACTCTGTGAGCAAGTTTAAACCACCCTGGGGGTGTGCTAAGTGCAAAGCAGGCCATAAAACACACACTGTCATACAAGATCTTGTTTATATTTTTATCCTTGGGGATAAAAAAAACTTGCTCTCATTGCAAATTGCTTAAAATCTGTTTTTGCAATGTTTATTGACATCCATTTTTATCATCTAGGCCAGGTTTTATTTCCTGTCTAAATTCAATATTTACCCTTAATTTGCAGTTCGAGCTAATTTGGAAAATTTTACAAGTCATATGTGCACTTTTTTCTTGAGCTGCTTGTATTATTGTGACTGCAACAAAGCAAGTGACCTTGAAATAGTAGGACTTGACTTTGCAAAATTTATAAACATATTTCGAAGGTCAAATATTGGCACCAAAAGGTCACGTGATCTGGGGTCAAAGGTCAATATTATCATTTTTAAATTCGGAAAAATTGCAAATTTGAACTAAAGAACTGCATAGGGTAATAGAAAATTGTGAAAAAACAATATTTCAAGTTTTTTGAAAATAAACATTCGGGTACAAAATGAATATAATTTATTTATTATAAATTGGAAAATGACCAAGGTCTATAATGATTCTTTGCATACCTAATTAGCCAAATTAATTGGATTTCAGTGTGATAATCACTTGTTATGTAGCTGTTTGGTAAGACATTATGATCAGCAGTTTTGGATTTAATTAATAGATTAGTCACTGATTTGTCACAATTTTTCATATCATTGTTCGTTTGTTAATTTATTAATTTTGTCATTAGAAAAACCTTTTATTTTGGTTAAAAATTACCATGTGAGGATCTTTAGCTTTGCAGGACATTTTGTTGAGCACAATAAGATATTGGACATTTTCATATCCATGGCAACATTTTAACATTTGCTAGAAGTTGTCTCTTGTTGTGGCTTTGATGTGATTTTTGCGTAAAAAATAAAGATCTGACAATGTTCAAATTACTCAATTTGCCTATCACTGTTTTGCTGAGCTATGGTCCTTGCATGGTGTTGTTTTGTACCAACCATTTTCATTGGTCATGATGTGAATTTGAATTTCACTGATTTGGTTTTCATTGGTTGTTTTGACAGATATTGATTGGCCAATTGTTTGTTGATTTCACTGTTTCTTTGTTATTTTATTGGCTGATTCAGGCCTTGTAATAAATTTGTTTGAGTTTGAGATTTACTGTAAATATAATAACTTTATATTCAAATTTTTATGTTCTTAATTCTGTCACCCCTTATTATATGTGGTATGACCCCATAAAATTTTGATCGTATTGTAGATTGAAGGGTCATTAATTGGTTTCACAACAAAATACTAAGGAAATTAACACATATATCGTTAAGTTATCTTTGTGATAATTTAAAAAAAAAGAAATTTCAGTCTCATTTAATTGACTTATTTTAATTTTGAATTATAGTAGATTTGTTTCTGTTTTGTTAAACATTTTTAGGTTTAAAGATTAACAGATTTAATTTTATTATGCATGCTTATCATTATACATCATACAAATTGTTTAAATATTTTCATTATAGAATATGTTACTTTTTTGTATTTGATAGAAGTATTTTTTAGAAAAGCATGGTTGTATTTTAATTTTATTTTTCTTGGCTAAAAATTTTGTATCCAAGTAAATGTAATCATTTTAAATAAACAGATATTTATTGGGCAGGTATGTCCTAACTTTGAATGATTGTCATACATTTTTGTGGAAGAGTTGCCTGTGTTTCCTCTAACATTTGTGCAGTTTCCAGAACTGTTAGATTACAGTGAAATTTGGAAATGAATTTTAAGTAAGAATAAACAGGAGTAATTGTAAATAACTTTGCCACCTGGTTTATCCCCACACTATTTTGAATTTTTTCAATTTATTGCCACCATATGTACAGTTCAGATTGTGGCATTGCAACCATGAGTACTGTCAGATTGTGGCAGTGCCACTATGTGTACAGTCAGATTGTGGCATTGCAACCATGAGTACTGTCAGATTGTGGGAGAGCCACTATGTGTACAGTCAGATTGTGGCATTGCAACCATGAGTACTGTCAGATTGTGGCAGTCCCACTATGTGTACAGTCAGATTGTGGCATTGCAACCATGAGTACTGTCAGATTGTGGCAGTGCCACTATGTGTACAGTCAGATTGTGGCATTGCAACCATGGGTACTGTAAGATTGTGGCAGTGCCACTATGTGTACAGTCATATTGTGGCATTGCCACTATGTGTACAGTCAGAATGTGGCATTGCAACCATGTTTACAGTCAGATTGTGGCATTTCAACCATGAGTACTGTCAGATTGTGGCAGTGCCACTATGTGTACAGTCAGATTGTGGCATTATAAACGGTGTATTTCTATAAAGAGATGGAGAATTTAATCGTTTATAAAAAAAAGTTTTGCAAACCTTTGTGTGATTCCAAAATGTTGCAATACTAACGATGCCAGTAAATCCTGGATTAATTGCCACTATCTGTTCAATATGGCTATGGCATTGAATAGGACTTTACCAATAAAACAAATAAGTCTTTAAACATACAAGAACAAACTTTTTGATTCCAAAACGTTTTGGTGATAAGCATTGTTGCAAAATAAATGAGGTATATTTTGAAAAGGTTTCATCATAGATCAAAGCTGCACATATGGTAAAGGGAATCATCACATGATGCACAGGTAAACCCTATTTGGATGAAAGGTTTATTTTTTAAAGAAAATATCTCATTAATTATTAATTTTGTTAATTACTTAAATTAATTACAAAAGGATGGAAAGGACAAGAATGATAAAGAGGACAAAAAGAAAATTAAAGAATGGAAGCAAAGTGGAAAAGTAAGTTATGTGCATGCAGTTATCTCCCTTTGTAGTGGGTTTTTGCCTGATACAGGGTTGCTTCCCTTTACAGAGAGATGCTTGTAGCAGTCCTCCCCGAATTTCATTTTTCTGTTAATTGAATTTTTTTTTTATTATATGACCTTCCTTAACTGATAACATTCACTTTTTATAACTTTTCATATATGTACCTTCTATTCACGTTCCACATATTATGGCAATATTTTAGTTTTTTCTATTTTGTTTTATTTTGGTATGTTTACATTACAAATGCATTGCCTTATTTGAATCTCTTTGGAACCATTGCTTTAATTTGTTGATGGCAGCAGTGTGTCACGCGCTCTCTGATAAAACGATACGTCAGTTATATCTTCAGCCAATATGCTTTCGATGTACAGCGAGTGGTGGAGGAATACATACCACCAAGGAACTACTTATTCATTCATAATTTTCAACGGGTTCATTCATAAATTTTGTGCGGCGACTGTAGGGACGCTCTTTCCAAGCAGTAACAAACATAGAAATTATATCATAGTAATATCTTACCAAACAGATTATTATTTAGTGAAAAAAGGAGAAATAGAATTTAATTTTCAAAAGTGTTTTACAAAACTATATTTTACGATCGCCAAGCAATGAAACAAATCAATATGGCTGTTGTCTTTATATGGTTTACAATAAGAGTTATCTCGCTTTAAGTGTTTCTTACCACATTAATGCACCGACTTTCGGAAAATTAACAATACCTTTTTGTGGGTAAAAATAATGTAAACATAAGGATTGAATGTCAATTTGAATGTTGTCATACCTCAATGACAACATTCAAGATGACATTCAATCCTTAATCTTTCATCACAGTCAAATGGTATACTCTGTTTATTTTAATTCAGAAAAAAAAATGTTTGAAAAACCTTCATCTTCCTACAAGTGGTTGTTAGTCATAGACAATTCTTAATTTTTATTTTGTTATCTGCTATATTCTACATTCATTTTTAGCTCACCTGACCGAAAGGTCATATGAGCTTATGGCATAGAGTGGCGTGTGTATGTGCATGCGCGTGTGTGTGCGTGCGTGCGTCGTTAACACCTATTTTCGACTTCTCCTCCAAAACTGCTGGACAGATTTCAATGATACTTAGTCAGAAGCATATATGGGCCGGTGCAATTCAGATTTGTTCATGGCGTTGCCATGGCTACCAAAACTAGGTCACTGTGACCTAGGGGTCCAAAAATCTTAAAAAATCTTCTTCTCCCAAACCGATGATGGGAGAAAAAATCTGATGTGATATTTGGCTTCTCTAGGGTCTTAAGCCTATAGTTTGTTCATTTCGTGAAATTTGGGTGAAAAATGGGTTACGCGTTTTTGCGTTTAATTTTAAAAATTTCGTAAAATGGCTTCAAATTGTTATAACTTGACTACTTGAACAGATAATGACATGGGGTTTTCAGTTTTGACTTTTTCTTAAAATAACCTTCAAAATGGGGTCAAGGTCAAAGTTCAAGGTCATTACCTAGTTTGTCATTTTGCAGTTTTAGGCTATTTTCTTCAAAAAATTTTAAAGATATATAATATCAAAACATTGTGAAAATGTTCAGAATGACAAAATTCAAAAAGATACAAAGTTTCGTAACTATATGATAATGCATATAGGAGTTGTTGCCCCTGAAATGTTATTTTTTGCTTTTAAAAACTAAAATTGTGCATTAGCTCGAAAACTATTAACTTTTTGCATAGGCATATATATCAGAATATTGTAGGTATTGATATGACGATCATTTTGATATTTGACTCAATGTCATACATTCAAAGGTCAAGGTCATAGGTGCATAAAAAGCCTCAAATTGTTAATTATCTTGGAAACTATTAACTTTTTGTATAGACATATATATTTGAATATTGTAGGTATTGACACGACGATCATTTTGATATATGACTCAAGGTCAAACGTTCAAAGGTCAAGGTCATAGATGCATATAAAGACTAAAATTGTTAATTATCTTAAAAACTGTTAACTTTTTTGCATAGGCATATATATTAGAATATTTTAGGTATTGACATGACAATCATTTTGATATATGACTCAATGTCATACATTCAAAGGCCAAGGTCATAGGTGCATAAAAAGACTCAAATTGTTAACTATTTTGAAAACTGTTAACTTTTTCATAGGCATATATATTAGAATATTTTAGGTATTGACATGACAATCATTTTGATATATGACTCAAGGTCATATGTTCAAAGGCCAAGGTCATAGATGCATAAAAAGACTCAAATTGTTAATTATCTTGAAAACTGTTAACTTTTTCATAGGCATATATATTAGAATATTGTAAAGATGAACATGACGATCATTTTGATATTTGACTCAAGGTCATACATTCAAAGATCAAGGTCATAGGTGCATAAAAAGCCTCAAATTGTTAATTATCTTGGAAACTATTAACTTTTTGTATAGACATATATATCAGAATATTGTAGGTATTGACAAGACGATCATTTTGATATATGACTCAAGGTCATACATTCAAAGGTCAAGGTCATAGGTGCATAAAAAGACTGAAATTGTTAATTATCTTGGAAACTATTTAACCTTTTGTATAGGCATGCAATTAGAATATTGTATGTATTTTTGCCAATGATTTTGGCCATATCCTCAGGTGAGCTTTAAGGCCCATGGGCCTCTTGTTATTCTTAAATTATACAGTTGAATGTCATCATCCCAAAGTTTCTGGTCAAGTTAATTATTTATTTTTTTAAAGTCTTTGTCTTTTTTACAGACATATTTTATGGGTGTACAAAGCTATTATAAGTTATACCTAGGTTAAAGTCAGCTAACTGTCATTTTTATTATTAATATTATTATTATGATTATTTATTATTATTGTTTATTTATTTATTTTATTTTATTTTTTTAATTAACTTTTTTAATGTATATTTATTTATTTATTTGGATTTTTATTATTATTTGAGTAACAATTGTAAATATCGGTAAAACTTTAGATTATATAAATTGAATTTTTTTTAGATTTTCATTTGAAATTCATAAAAATGACATTCAGTTGTATTTTCATAGCCTCTGAGGTATTCACCTTACCTGTTATCTAAAAGAACCATTTTTCGTATTGCTCTGGGTGTCAGGATGTACATTTTTATTTTGGTACAAACTGGTTGTATGGTGCACTATACTCTCTTATCACTATGGTTACGTGCTTTAATGGTTCAAACAGAAAATATGCTGTTAAGTTCACCTAAGCTGAAGGGCCAGATGAGCTTTTGATTGAGATTTAATTTTTTTGGGGAGCTTTAAGGCCTATGGGCGACATTTCCATTGAGGGATCATTTAAGAACTTTTTCATTTCATTAACAAACATTCAAGAAGCATAGCATGATGATGGCAATTTATGTTTTTTAGCAATTTTTAGAAAATTTCTGCTTAGCATATATTATTTTTTATTTTTATTATATTTTTTTTACTTTACAAGTGCCAAAAACTTGTTCATTTGTTTTGGATAAAAGTGAATGTAAAAGTGCTAAATTTTTTGAAAATTGACCAATTTTTACAACTGACATAGATCAGATTTAAGTAAATTTTTGTAGTAAATATCTGGACTAATATCAGTACTTAGACTTTAAATGTGCTTATTTTCAAGCATATCATTTTCAGTTGAAATTTTAAAACACTGATTTCAAGATTATTTATTTTATGATCTAGAGAGAATGTAATTTTTTTAGTTTATAATTGATATATATGCTATTATGTATGTTTTTATTTTTTATGAAACATATTTTATATATAATATATTGCACATGACTGAATTGCAAAAATTCAAATCTGATGCTGTATTATATGATTTTATATTTCTTGATTGAAGAATTTTTAGCTGTTTTTCCCTTCATATTAACTGTAAAATATGTATATCCTGTAACATTCTTTCAATCCCAATCACACATGGCATATTTCCAGGCCTTCACAAACACAGATTTTTAGCAAAAACACTGATTCAAACTTAAAAAAGCCGATTGAAAAATATCCGAATCGGCTATTTCCCAATAATAGTAAGACAAAATCTGATTAAAAATTTTTAATGCCGGCTTGTTAACAATTAAAAGTTCTAAGGACAGTGTCACGATTCACTAAACTTCCCTATTCACAGGTAATTACCTAATACCTTACCCTTTTCCTACCGCCAATTGATCTTACCGGCGTTTGTAGAGCCCTGCATATTTCTCTTTATTTTATTTGATATTAGATACCACTAGTATATTATTATAATGCTGATTTCTATATAGTAATATTAAATATGCTAGTTTAATTTTTGATGATCTTTTGTGATCTTTTGTTTCAGCTATACATATAGTATATTATACCTCCTTTAAATTTCTTGAAATTTCATTGGACAAGAATTATGAAAAAAATTTTCCTGTCACATAAAATTGCACATGCGGACACATTGTGCATGTGTCGCTATGTGACATTATATTTTTGTGCGTGCTTCTATGTAACATTATTTTTTGCTATGTGACATTATGAAATTTAATAAGAGTTATCTCCCCTTGTCTGTGTTCAAAATCACTTCAACGCTGCGTTTGTATATCATTTGTCACATAACGTCTGCTGAGGGGGAACAAGATGTTTGCAGATGTTGACGAGTCGTATTTGTCCAAACTTCTGGAGTCTAAATTCAAAGAAAATTGGTATGATAAAATAAATATTACATTTCTGACAGGGTTACAGTACATATTGCCACCTCAAGAAAAACATTGTCAGCCGAGGCAATAGCCTCTTGTTCCCCCTCAGCAGACGTTATGTGTAAACAATGTCAGTGGCAAGCGACGCTTGCAGAAATGAACATGACAAATGCTTTACAAACGAAGCGTTGAAGCGATTTTGAACACAGACAGGAGAGATAACTCTTACTAAATTTCATTATGTCACATAGCAAAAAATAATGTTACATAGAAGCACGCAAAAAAATATAATCTCACATAGCGACACATGCGCAATGTGTCCACCTGTGTTATTTTATGTGACAGTAAAAATTGTTTCATAATTCTTGTCCAATGAAATTTCAAAAAATTTACATGAGGTATAATAATATTAAATATGCTAGTTTTAAGTTTTGATGATCTTTTGTTTTGCCTAGTATACATATATAAACAAATAATGCAGTTTACTCTTTCGCTTTTTATCAATGATTTTTACACTGATGTAATATAATGAGGTAAAAAGAACAAAAAAATGTCATAGTTTAAAACAAATGGTATAAAAAAATTTTTCTCTGCAATGACATAAGTATTAAAGCTTTATAATACATAAATGATTGAGGTTTTTCTTGAGATTCTGACTTAGAGCGTTTCATATATAATTTTTCCAATTAATGCACAGTCAGAATACTTAAAGTTTTAATTTGAATATATAGTTATATTACGGGTTTTAGTTCCAAATTCTTATATATCAAAAAATGTCTTTCATATATATATATATAGAGAGAGAGAGAGAGAGAGAGAGAGAGAGAGAGAGAGAGAGAGAGAGAGAAAGTACATGTATATTTTGATTCATTGCATCACTTGTTCAGAACAATTTATTAGACAATATTTTGAGTATGTTGATAACTTTCGTTTATATAACCCTTGATTTGGATTTCAGGTTTCCACCATCTGACATAATATTTTGTTTTTAGATATTAATGATTGTAAGTTATAATATTCATAGAAATTAATTGTGTTTTCCTGTATATTGTTATTTAAAGTCTGAGGAGGAAGCAAGAATTTTACTTGCATTTGCCCAGGTAAGGTCAGGACACACAGGTCAAAGGTTATATAAAAGGTCATTATTCTCACTGAATGATTCTCTAGTGAAACATTTCATTTTTTTTTTTTAAAAAAAAAAAAAGTTACATAAATAAAAACATTGATAATCAAATTTTAAATGGGCCAATAATGCTATCCAAAATTCTGGTGCTACAGCCAAGTTGTTTACAGCCACAAACTCTCAGGAAGTAGTTGCCCTCTAGCAGATCAGGGGCCATAACTCCATATTTTTGGATACCTTTATTGGTCCATTGATGCAATTTATACAGAAATGTTGGTTTTTGACATATATTCAACATAATATATATTTATCCAATGAATTCTGACCTTTTAAAATAATAAAAAAAATATTCAAAATTTTTAAACTGTGCAGAGGTGGATGGTTTATTTTTTCAATTGCATATTTTTTTATAAAAGATGTATTTAGGGCTTGGCATTTATGGTAGATATTCTGAACAAATGAAATATTGATGTGCCCAGTAGGTTTCCAATTTTAGCCATTTCGAGAACATTACAACTTTATTGACTAGATGTTATTCCATTTATCAATTTTCTTACAAAAGATTATGTTTTTTTTTTTTTTTTTTTTTTTTTTTTTTTTTTTTTTTTTTTTACATTTTCAAAGCCTTGTTTGCTCTTACAGTGTTGGATAATGATATTTTTTTTTTTTTTGTTGGATGTTAATAAGAAATGGCTTTCTAGGTCTATTAAAGCGAGCCCAAAATGACTGGATTGACCCAGTTTGGTTGATGCAGAAGACTTATTTTCCCAAATTTTTAAGTTTAATATAGATCAAAGTTAAAACTGGAAAAAATTTTAAAAATTTTAAAATTTTAAAAAATTTAAAAATCTAAAAAATCTTAAGATTGCACATATTTTATTTTGATTTAAAATACACAAGAAAACTGCCTAGAAGATAGAATATTTTACACAGGGAAATAATACAGAAGATTGAGAATATAGATGGCCTTGACCACTGGTCAAAATCATATAACTTACCTGTCACACTCTCCATGAATGCCTTTGGATTAATGGCAGATCTCCTGTTAAAATTATTTTTATTCTTTCAATTTTTTCACTTTCATGTTTTGGTAGCACAGCTGGTTTTTTTTTTTTTTTTTTTTTTTTTTAAAAAAGACGGATTTATTGTAAGATTTTATGGTAAAATTCTTTTTTTTTTTTAAAAAAAAAGGAAAGGTTTTTTTTAGGGAGTTGCACTTAAAAATGTTTAACATATTTGTCATTTTAAGCACCTTGACTATTTTTTAAACTTTAGTGAAAAATTTGATGTAAGTAGCAGATTTTTTAAAGCTTTTTGATTATAATTAAAATAAATGATGATATATTATAAATGTTAAATAATAAAATTTATATATTAGATATATTTTAAATCAGAATACTTATTAATTTTATTATAAACTATTCTATATTTATTGGTACATGCCTATTTAATAAGCAATTTTGCTTTACAGAAGGAATAAGAAAAGCAATATTTTATAAAGGTCATCGACTTTTTTTGTAAGCAACACCATGTCATTAAGCTTCAGTTTTCATTTAGTGCTGTTTTAGTGAAAAAGCTAGACTGCAATAAGTGATGAAAATAAACTTAAGCTAAAATTTCTCACTAAACAACGTTTTTATACTTTTATAATTCTGTATTAAAGATGTTTATGTCTGAAAAACTAAAAAATTTAAATTATAAATTTTAGTGTTTTTGTTTCAGTAGAAGAATTTAAAAAAAAAAAAAACTGTTCCTGAAAGCATGTAGCATTTAGAAACATTTAATCTGAATGGACATTGTGCAAATTGTAGAATTTACAAAGTTTTGTTTTTCTATGACAGTCCTAATTAAATGCATGTAGTTTTAATTTTAGATCATTATCATATTTTTGGTTTTTGACTCTTGAAAAATCAGAAAATATTGCAGCTTATAAATTTTTACAAGTTTCTTTGTACTTTTAAATATACCAATGCCAATCTCTAGTGAAAAATAAAAATTGATCTTCACAAATGCTATTTGGTTGTCATGGTGAAAACTGAGTGTGGTTAGTGACACCATCATGGAAAGATTTTAATCAAATCTGCAATATGTAATTACTAAATGTGAATATGGCTGTATTTTCTAGGCTACATTGAAGATCGGAGACACTGATTGGTCAGATAAGTTTTCGTTGGACACCGTCGGCAGTGCTGGATCAGTTCAGTGTAAATCAAAGACGAGAACTTATGAGGTAAATAGATCATTTATAATTCTCATTTATAACAAGGTTTTCATAGAAACCTGGTTCTTAGATTACCGAATGTCGGCGGGCATAATTATTAACATGATTATTGTTAACTAGGTACCATTTCTCTCTGAAACCCTCTTCTCGGAAATGCGAAAACCTGGTTTTCACGGAGTTTTCGTGACTCTTGTCTTGAACATGAATTTCTGAAATTTTAGATAACTTAAAACAATTTTTTTTAAACTCTGGAATGAGATACTCATTTTAAGCCAGAATACGTATATTAAGTTCAAAATCGGGTATAATGAATTTCTGGATAAGTCATACTTTGTTTTAAAAACTGCAGAATGATCTCTTTAATTAACCAATTTTAGGCTTGTTACCACAGTAACAATATTACATTTCACAACTAATTTTTTAAATGTAAAATTAAACAATTATTTGGAAAATTTAACTATGTTCAGTCCATTATGCTGAAAATGTAAAATCATTTTTTGGATATAAACCTAATATCCACAGATTTAGAGGTGGGGGTGTGAATTATCGACAGAATTGAAGGGATGTGTGAAATATCCACAGATTTGGAGGGGTGATGTGTGAAATACATGTATTCACAAATTTGGAGGGATGATGTGTGAAATATCCAAAAATTTGGAGGGATGATGTGTGAAATATCCACAGATTTGGAGGGGTGATGTGTGAAATATCCACAAATTTTGAGGGATGATGTGCGAAGTATCCACAGATTTGGAGGGGGGGGGGATATGTGAAATAACTACAGATTTATAGGGGAATGTGTGAAATAACTACAGATTTAAAGGGGGAAGTGTGAAATATCCACAGACTTGGAGGGGGGGATGTGTGACATTAGATTGTCACGTATGATGACGTTTCTTTATACTCGTTAGGTTGTTTTAACAACCAGTCAGGTCTTAAAAGATTGTAACATTTAAATCAGTAAAAAAAGAGTGGAGTGGAATGGTGTTTTTATGCCCAAGTCAAGATTTTTTCCCTTATTTTGAGACGATCAGTTCTGGGATTTTGGAGGAAACCAGAGTGCCTGGAGAAAAACTCCAACCTTCAGCAAGCGAGCTGACAAACTTTCTCACACTTTCTCACCAAGTATTTGATAAGTATTAATTATTTTTGTAGGTTGGCGTGATGATCACACTATCAAAGTCAGGCCTTACAAAGATAGTGACGTTTACACCATTTTATATGCTCCTGAATACATCAGAGGTAAGTTAACTTTCATCTTTATCTTAGTATTTATATTAGTGTGTATTATATTTGGTGCTCCCAAGGGTCTGAAACATTTATCATGCATTAATATTGACTCTGTCAATGTTTACCCTTAGACAGGTGAGCTAAGATCAATGTTGAAGTGTATTAATGTTGGCAAAAATCAATTTATACATCAAAAGCACCAAAATAAATACTTATACAATATACTATGCCATATACAATGTAAGTAAAACCTGTATATAAAGACCACTAATATTAAGAAAAGTGGTCTTTATGTAGAGGTGTTCTCTTTGAAAGCTATATCAAAGGGACCTCAAAATACTGGTTTTAATGGACAGGTGGTCTTTATATTGAGGGGTTCTCTATAAAAATCATATTAAAGGGACCTCAAAATACTGGTTTTAATGGACAGGTGGTCTTTATATTCAGGGGTTCTCTATAAAAATCATATTAAAGGGACCTCAAAATACTGGTTTTAATGGACAGGTGGTCTTTATATTGAAGGGTTCTCTATAAAAATCATATCAAAGGGACCTCAAAATACTGGTTTTAATGGACAGGTGGTCTTTATATTCAGGGGTTCTCTATAAAAATCATATTAAAGGGACCTCAAAATACTGGTTTTAATGGACAGGTGGTCCTTATATTCAGGGGTTCTCTATAAAAATCATATCAAAGGGACCTCAAAATACTGGTTTTAATGGACAGGTGGTCTTTATATTGAGGGGTTCTTTTTGAAAATCGTATCAAAGGGAACCCAAAATACCAGTTATAATGGACAGGTGGTCTTTATATAGAGGGGTTCTTTTTCAAAATCGTATCAAAGGGACCTCAAAATACTGGTTTTAATGGACAGGTGGTCTTTATAAAGAAATGTTCTCTTTAAAAAATCATATCAAAGGGACCTCAAAATACTGGTTTTAATGGACAGGTGGTCTTTATATTGAGGTTATTTGGTTGAAATATGAAGCAGAAAAAAACTTTAACATAAAATTATTTTTATTTATAAGAGACTTTTAAAAATAATGCTAATTAAGGTGAAAATATTAATGAAAAATCTCAAGTGGGAGGACTCTTCAAGTTATTTTATCTTGTATATGATGGTAATATTGTATGCTTGTATTGGTAACTAAGGAAGAAATTTTATTTCTGTGAGCTATTGCATTGGTTCACTGTTCGTTGTTTTTTTTTTTTTTTTTTTTTTTTTTTTTTTTTTGTCATTCCTCGTGCGTATTTGCATCCTATGTCTGCCTTTATGTGCATTGTTTGCCATGCGTATACTGAAATGGTTAATGATTTGGAATTTATTCGTTGTACTAGTTACTACATATTAGCTACTTATAAATAAACTGTAACAAGATGTTTCTGATTAAGTTTTGTGGCAGTTCTAAACTTGAGAAAACTTGGAAAGTTTCTGTAATTAATATATTGTCTGTAGCACTTTTCAAACAATTTTGGACATAACCTCAGGTGAGCCTTAAGGCCTATGGGCTTCTTTTTGAAAAAAACATTTGGCCAGTCAAACACAAAATCAAACCATTGAGAAATTATGATACTTTGGTACATCACATGTTAATTTGTTGAAAAGTCATTGGATAACTACATGAATACTATTTTATGTAGAAATCGTCTGTCCTTAACAACGCATGCAAGGTATCCAAGTATAATCCCTCCCTTGACCACCACCACCACCACCACCACACCCCACCCCCCTGCAAACCAAATCAAATTACTTCCCTTTGTTCAGGTGGCTCTCTGTTTTGTTGTCGTCTGATACAAAATTGCTTCCGAGGACCAGTTTAATTCAGAAGATCTGAATGACCTGTTCACAATAAAAAAAAAAAAAAGGAAGCCACGAAATACCCTATGACCATTTTAAAGCAATTTCTTAAAGCTTATAACATAGAATGGAAAAGAAAGACATATGATGTACTAAATCTATTATGGACCTCTCACTCGGGAACTGTTCTCCTAAAGTGTTGTCTGGAGAGGTATAGTGACCGAGCCATAATAGATTAGTAGTATCCATGGTAACATATGTGATAACAGATTTGTTGAATCAAATAAAAAACCAGCGTTTATTTGTGATATAACCAAAATAGCTTTTCTTGCTGCTGTGGTTGGAATCCAACTTAGGGGGAAACTTACCACAGGTCAGCTGTTTTCCTATAACACTCCTTTTTCCCCCATATACTCAAAACTGACAACCTCAGTATTAGTAAAATAATCTTGATTGAGGCATAAGACACCTGTAATCCATTCAAACTCAAACAGTAGACTCTTATGGATAGTTGCTTATTTTAGCTCACCTGACCAAATGCTCAAGGTAAACAATTCAAATGCTGTTTTGTTTGTTGTCAGTTGTTCCTTTCCATTATCTAATGGCACTGGGGTATACCCCTATTACAAGACACATTTAATTTAACAATCTTTAATACTATGATCTCTTTTTTATATTTGCAGCTTACTATTGCCTGCAGTGAAGTTGGTGATGCTGATTCATGGATAGAAGTCAATCCAGGGGAGGTAATTCATTATAATTCTTATTGGTTTCCTGGGTGATGCAATATTTTTTTTTTTTTTTTTTTTTTTTTCATCTAATTTGATAAAGTGTTTTATATATATATATATCATTTACATGGTTTACGAAATTTATTTGAAAGGTTTAACACATGATATATATATCATTTACATGGTTTACGAAATTTATTTGAAAGGTTTAACACATGATATATATATCATTTACATGGTTTACGAAATTTATTTGAAAGGTTTAACACATGAACTTCCAAACTATTCAAGAAGTGGTCAGCATTACAGGCCGATGGACTACAGGGCATCTCACCACCTTTATGTGAGAAAATTTTCAGTTTATTTGTCGAGGTTTGATAGTTTTCTCCAGGTACTCTGGTTTCCTCTATGATCCAAAAAACGAACTGCCTTGAAATTGTTTAAAAAAATCTTGTCTAGTACAAGTGCACTCTATAGTACTGTTTTAAATTTCTAAGATGTGCTATACGTTTGGTTTTTACTTCATTTCTTTTTTCCCTTCTTTCAGTGGATATTGCATGGTAAATAGAAAATGATTTTTTTTTCTTTTTCAGTGTCTGCCATTTTGGCCAGAGCAGACAGGAAAAGAAATGAGCATGAAAGCCAAGTTTAAACATTCCTCAAGGATTACAAACCCATTCTTGTTTAACAAGGCACATACAACATTAATGAGACTGGATGATCAGGTTAGTAACCTCTGTCAGAAACTCTTGGCAATGATTGGTCAGAAATCATCCTATACTGTACTATAATAGGTCAGAATCATCATTTACTGAAACACTGTGCAGTGATTGGTCAGAAATCATCATTTACAGCAACTCTGTGCAATGATTGGCCAGAAATCATCAATTACTGAAACTCCTTGAAATGATTGGTGAGATATCATCTTTTACTGTCCAAATAAATCTCATATTTGGTCAATAATTTTTTATAGGGTAGAGGTGTAAACACCTAGAATTTTCAAGCTGAAGGGTCATTTTGTAAACATAATTGTTCACACATACCATGCATAAGAAGGAGAAGTTTTTGTTTTCTTTCTAATGTCTAATACCCCCTTTATTTAGTAACTAATATTAAAGAATCAGGGAAACATCCATTATTCATTTTGCTTCCAATTATCAGTTCATTATCAAACCATTAGAAGTGGGACAATATATTAATATTTGATTATAATCAATATTTAGAATTATGATACATGTATTGATGCAAGCCGTGAAAAAATTGATATATTGGCACTTTGAATTCCAGAAATTTTTGTGTTATACAGTAAAACTTCGATCGCTCGTTGCCTCGAATACCCCGGATAACTCCAAGTTATCTGTTGGTCCCGAGCAATTTCCTATTATATCCTATGTAAATAAACCTCGGTGGCTCGAACTTCGTTAACTCAAATACTCCCGCTCGCTCGAACAATAAATATTTTTCAAAAGTATAAAGTTAGTAAAAATTCAACTTCTTTCGCTCGAATACAGTTTTTGTCAGAAGGAGATGTGGTCGTGGTCATTGTAAACAAAACAACCTGAAGCCATCTTGCATCAACGTAATAGAGTGGAACAACATGATTAATCTAGACAGTTACCTAAAATTAATTAATTAATTAATTATTAATTAACCTACTTAGAGCGTGTCGATAGACTCATTTCTTTAATCTCTTAATCCGATGACGACACGCGGAAGTGTTTGATCGCTATTTTTAAAACACCTCAGTCGCTCGTGCCTTATGATTGCACTTCAGGATTCTGTAATTTACATGCCCTTGGAATATGTATATCAATGTGTATTATCGTTTATTCCTGTGATTAAAACTACCGGTAAAAACTGTGTTTTGTATTGTTTACATGTGCAACAAAGAATAAAGTAAGTTTATTTTGTATCATCACCTGTTGAAATTAAAATAAATTGCCATAATCTAACCCCATAGCTATATAACATCATACGGCAGATTGCAGGTCAACATGTACTGATTTGAAATGAATTTTGTATTTTTAATTGGGACATTTTATTCTTTTTTAATTTTTAAAAAAAATAGTTCGTGATAAATAATGGAATTTTAATTCGGACTTTTCATTATTTGACCTTTTAGTTTATTTACATGTAAATTTTATAAAATTTTATTTACATGCAAATTTAAAGATTCTTTAACGGTCAGTAAACATAAGAACGTGAACCTCCAATTATATCTAGATGTTCGATCGCTCAAACCCCCCGATGGCTCGAATGTTTAGTCAAAGTCCCCTGAACTTCGAGCCATCGAAGTTCTACTGTATTTGATTTTTATGACAAAATGACAAGGCAACATCAACATGGCTGATGCAGATTGAGTATTTAACATACTTCAAACTCCAAGTCTGATGTCTTGGAGAATTTTGGATATTCTGTTTATGAAAGTAAAGGAAGTAGAGACTTGGATAAGAAAGACATTTAATGTGAATTAAAAATAAATGATGAACAATTATTTGAAAGTGCCTGATGCATAGTTACTTAATATGCATATACATGCATTATCGATATTTCAAGAAACATATTGTAATGCAAGCAATATATTGTGATATATATCATATCATGGCATGTCTGTATCATTCCAGCCCTGGATACCATTTTATCTCAGCTTCTTAAAAATATTTACTGTCACGGAAATCTGTGAACTCAGTTTCTCTACTTTTCATAAACTGCATGTACCACCAAGTTCTCTTGATTTTATAAGACTTAGTATTTTTATACTTGAAGAGCCTTCTAAATGTTACAAGCAGGTAATAGGACTATTAATTTTTTTTATATGGACTCTCTTTGATAATATTATTATGGAATTAAAGATTTGATATGATATTTACAGGTTTTCTCATAAATTCTTTATAAATTTTTTTTTTGTTTTTTGCAGCATGGTGGAATAAATGTTGAATGTCAGGTAACAGAATCTGCGATGGTTACGACATTGTGTGGATACAAGTCAGGCATGGCAACGGTCCTCCTGATAAACCATACAGACAAAGCTAGCATACAGTTTCAACAAAGGTAAGAAGGTCAAGGTCATATTGTAATATAGAGTCAAGGTCATATTGTGATATAGTGTTATAGAAGCTGCCATGGTTACGATCTTGTGAGGATACAAATCAGGCATGGCAAAAGTCTTCTTGATAAAACCATACCAAGGTCATATTGTTACATATTATTTGAATATCTCATGTAAGCCATTATTATTTCTTTGAAAAACTTTGAAACAAAACAATGTTCAACAAAAATCATGACATTTTTATTTTTTACATTCTCTTTAGATTTTGACCAATTTAACTTAGTCCAGGGGGGTAGTATTTTTCAAGTCGAAGGAGTTAACTTTAGTTCACAATCACAGGATGTTCAATTTAAAGTCATGTTAATCTATACAGATTCAAATTGTTTGACGTAAAGATTATGTAGTAGGTCTCCATGTCTGTCTTATAGGGTTACACATCAATCTGTATTGCTTAGCAAGATTTTGATAAAACTTGACCCAAATGTAACGTATATGGCCTGATGGATTACCATCATGATACATTTTCCATTACTTCATATCTTGATAAACTAGGGAGTGTTTGTTGTTTTGCGGAATTTTTATTATATATAACCTTCAAAATCACAGGATTCCCATTGACTGATGGTCATCGCGACTTTGAATTTAATTCATGGTCAAGATAATAAAATGTTATAAAATTTTGCATTTTTCATTTCAACTTTACAGCGGTGTAAAGACAGTACACATACTAGGACCAGACCAGTGTATGTTATATACCTGGGAACAGGCGACAGGGAAACGTGAGATGCAGTGGACCTGTGGTGATAAAAAGAACCAGAAGAATGATCTTTTACAGGTAAAGAGACCACTCAGTCATGCAGTTCATTATCAGTATCATCCTGGTAGAATCCTACAGTATTTTGTCCCCTTGTTGTAGTCCCTTTCTGGTTGGCCCAGTGTTGGTAAATTGGAGTTGAGTGAAGTGGAATGATGGGTTCTTTCACTTACACTTACATTTAGCAGTCAGTTTTGGAATGATGGAGGAAACTTGAGTTTTTGGACCAGAGACTAGGACCAGGCCCCAGTTTCATAATCATTCACTCAGCTGAGTGTGCACTCAACTCAAATTCGGGCATATTTCAATGCCAATTTCTAAGACATTATACAGTTAAAATTGAATATCTAATGTAATATTAAAATTGTTTAGTGTAGAATTGTTGAACAAAACAAAACATTGTCTTACAAAACTTTAAATTTTTAAAATATTGATGAGAGAAAAATGGGAATATTTGAGTTGAGTGTACACTCAGCTGAGTGAATGATTGTGAAACTGGGACCAGATCAGCATAATATGTTACATACTCAAGAGCAGGCAACAGGTAAACAAACACAAGATGCATTGCAAATGTAATAGGAAAGAGAAATAACACTGCAGCCAATCTGGGACTCAAACCTGGGTCTTTTCAATTACTAGCTTGATGCTCTACTGAGTGAGCTTCCCAGCCATCTACAATGTATCAGGTCCAGTTCACAACATTTGTATACAATTTGTATTGTTTTCTATTACAGGACGGTATTGATTTCTTCTTCTTGGACTCTGATACCAAAATCTACTGGGTGTCTTTTCTTGATGGAATGCAGAGAGTGTTGTTGTTTACAGAAGACCTCGCCATAGCAACCATTGCTCAAGAGGTAATTATACTGGAAAAAAGAGTTAAACACGGCTTTCTTTTACAGAAATATTATGTAATGTATATGTATATTAAATGATAATGACATTTTAATGTCGCCATATTATAAAAGGATCTATTGCTTTAAAAAATGACAGTTGTAATTAGCACTTGCTATTTGTGTATACTAGTTCCTAATTATAAACAAATACATTAGCATGGGGGCCACTGCGGTAGCTCAGTTGGTAGAGTGCTCGCTTCATAAGTGGAAGGTCATGGTTTGAACCCTGGCCGGGTCTGACCCAAGACTTGAAAGTGTGTAGTGACTGTTCTTTCCCCAAGCACTCGGAATTACGAAATGAAAGTCATGGTTCTTTTGGATGGGAACTTAAAATAAACAAGGTCCCATGTCATGGCACGATAAAGAACCCTGCTGTATAATGCCATTAGCACAACGCACAGGCAAAATTTCTGCACTTTCGCCTATAGAGTGCGATGTCTCAGTATAAGTGAAATATTCTTGACTGGGACGTTAAACACCATTACTCAACTCATTAGCATGGGGTTCAAATTAAGTGGTTTTGGAAGGTCAAAGATGTATGACATTTTTTGGTTTCTGCTTGCTTCTGTCAAACAGTGAGAAACAGATTTCATGGATCCAATCTACATGCTAACAGACCAGCTGTTTGTCCCGTTTTGACACCACGTCAACATGTTTATGGGCAGCAAAATTTAAATTTTCATTTGTTCAGGGACAGGGTGAATTGTGTAATCTGCATGCTTACATACCAGCTGTTTGTGTCTTACTGACACCACGTCATCATCTAGCCAGACAATATGATTTTTAATTTGTTCAGGTACAGGGGGAACTGTTAAATGTTAGAATAAAATTTTGATTTTGTATCTTTTCTTATAGTTACAAAAAAAGAACAAGGTGATGATAGCAAGTAATGTGTGAAAATTGATGCTTTTGGAGTGATATATGTTATATATATATATAATGTTATATGTTAAATATAATGTTATATGTTTGTTAAATATAATGTTATATGTTATACAAAGAACCCTCTTTATAACGATCCTCTTTATAACAACCCACTTTACAACGACATTTACACTTACCGACAAAAAAATTGAGGGAATAAACATGCACAATGCATTTAGCCCTCTTTATAACGACATTTACAGCTTCCAGCAACGACAGTGAATTTTGGGAACAAATAAAAAAAAATTTCTTTACAATGACAGTGTCTACTGACAAAACATCAATTAAATCTCTTAGTGGGTTCATACCACTGCGGTAGCTCAGTTGGTAGAGTGCTCGCTCCGTAAGTGGGAGGTCGTGGTTCGAACCCCGGCCGGCTCTGACCAAAGACTTAAAAGTGGGTAGTGATTGTTCTTTCCCTAAGTACTCGGCATTAAGAAATGAAAGTCATGGTTCTTTCTGATGGGAACTTAAAATAAACAAGGCCCCGTGTCACAGCATGGCATGATAAAGAACCCTGCTGTATAATGCCATCAGTGCAACGCACAGGCAAAATTTCTGCCCTTTCACCCATAGCTGGCGACATCTCGATATAAGTGAAATATTCTTGACTGGGACGTTAAACACCATTACTCAACTCAACTCTTAGTGTGTTCAGGTATGTGTGACAAACGTCACACAGGTGAAATGAGTGTTACTAGTAGTTTTACTAAAGTTTTAATTACCTGAGGATGATGGACCAATGAACCATGAGTGAAACTTCTGTGTACTGCAAATAAAGAGATTGACAGCCAATTAATCAACTTGTTAATGAATTGTATAGTGATAGGATAATCATTAAACAAAATCTAAATTGATGTTATTTTCTAATGCATATATTCCGGTAGCTTGAGACTGATTAATTGAAATTCAAATTGTTTTAAAGACTATAAATCTGCCAAGAATATTTTTAACCTTGAGTATGAAACAACCAATTCAGAATATTTTACTGTGAAGAGTGGAGTGGAGTAATGGTGTTTTACGCCCCAGTCAAGATTTTTGCACTTATTTCGAGGCGGTCAGTTCTGGGATGGTGGAGGAAACCGGAGTATCCGGAAAAAACCACTGACCTTCGGCAAGCGAACTGACAAACTTTCTCACACTAGGATCTGTCCCGAGTGGGATTCAAAAACAGGCAGTGAGAGGCACTGTGATCCATAAGCGCACGCTTTAGACCACTTGGCCACCGAGGCCCCTTTAATTTACTGTGAAGAGATCACTTGGATATGTATGTTCACTTGTGCGTTTAAATTTCATTTATATAAAAACTTTACCATAATTTTAAAAATCCACGTTGTAAAGTTATTTTCAGTTTTTTTTTATTTGTTAAAATTGGTCAAAATATCCCTATACTTAGTACATGTAGAAGAAGAACTCGGATGTTTCAGGGGAGAAAACTCTGTCATCATTTCTTTACGACAGCAATTTCTTTGTCATTGTTTCTTTACAACAGCAATTTCTTCGTAACAACAAAAGTATATGGGGAAAACTTGGTTGTTATAAAGAGGGTTGACTATATATAGTGTTATATGTTATATATGATGTTATATATAATGTATGATGTTATATATAACATCATATATAATGATATAACATATTTTCATAGATGTTTTAAAATAGGCATATTTCCCAAGTTGAAGAAGCATTATCTACAATAAAAACAAACCATTTTGAAAATTATTTGCTGTGATTTTATATATTCCACTTTACTAACATCACGGGTGGAACAATGCATTTACAGCACTAAGATTTGTGATTTTTAAATTGTTTTATGAAATCTTTGATGGTAGACTTTCAACAATAGCTAGACTTTAAATATTTTATTGTTGACAAGTAGTATTTATATAGTTGGGTTTTTTTTTTTTTTTAGAAAAAAGAAATGATTTGCTTAATATTTAGTTTAGTAATGCATAGATGTTATAAATCAAAAAGAAATTTGGGAAGTAAGACAAAGTTTTTCTGAATTTTCACCGAAAATCAGTGATATCAATCCTGAATTTTACTGAAAATCTGGGATATCAATCCTGAATTTTACTGAAAATCTGGGATATCAATCCTGAATTTTACTGAAATCGGGGAAATTTATCCTGAATTTTATTGAAAATCTGGGACATTTATCCTGAATTTTACTGAAAATCTTGGAAATTAATCCTGATTTTTACTGAAAATCTGGGGCATTACTCCTGAATTTTACTGAAAATCTGGAGCATTAATCCTGATATTTACTGAAAATCTGGGGCATTAACCTGAATTTTACTGAAAATTAGGTAAATTATTTGCCAAAGTTCACAAACATTAAGATTGGGATCAAAATCAGGTGTATCAAACATTTTTATCATTTTTATTGATAAGAATTTTGTTTTTGTTGTTTTTAATTAATAATAAATTCAAAAATCTGAAAGTTTTAACATTGCTCAAGTCCTCGAGTCAACCCAGCTGCCAAATAAAATCAGCAGTTTTAGGCTATTTCTGTAAATACTTTTACACATTAGTAACTTAATGTAAAAAAAAAATTAACATGGCATGTAGATCAGGATGTCATTGTTGTTGTTAATTTGTGGAGAGGAGTAATTGTATTTTAAGCCAAGTCAAGAATTTTTCACTTATATTGAGGCAATTTGTTTTGGAATGATGACAGAAACTACAGGGCTCTCACTGGGCTTGATTTGGGGCCGAAATTGGACCCCATTCCCATTGCAAAAAAGGCTGTTTTTTTCCCAATTGGAACCTAGATTTTTCTCAATTCCAAAAAAAAAAAAAAATTGTGACATCATAATGATTTGTTAACATTCATGCTTAAAAAGATTGTTCAAAAAGATAATTATTATATAAAATAATCTTTAATATAATAAATATAGTTATTAAAACAATTATTAAATAGTTTTTAAACTCTATTTAAATAGATTTTTTTATCCAAAATCAGTCAAAACGACGCTAATTTTCCAAATTCGAAGGGCCCTGGCTCCATTCCCAAAATGAGCTGTGAGAGCTCTGAACTAAAGAAAACCACCGACCTTCAGCAAGCAAACTGACAAATTAACTCTCTCACACTAGGATCTGCCGCAGTGGGATTTTGATCTAGGTGGTGAGGGGTAATGTATTCTGTAAACACACACTTTAGACCGACCCTTTTGGCCGCTATGACCCCTGTGACAATGAAGTTTGAGGGTGAGAGTTCATAGTTTAGTTGTCATGTAAATTTATTTTGTATGAATAATTTCTGTGTTTTATTTTAGGCTGGAGAACTTGAGAGAATTGAACAAGAGATAAATGTCTGTATCCAGGGCATGGGATTGTCGTTAGTCAACGATTATAAGCAGACTGAAGTCGCCTTTATGGGTATCACAAGGTAAGGTATTCAACTTGATTGTATTGGTCTACTAATGAAGCTTTAACGGCCAATGATTTTTACTAAAAAAAGGGAAATTGGTGGCGAAGTGGTCAAAAGGATGTGCTAACAGATCAAAGCACCTAGGTTTAAATCTCAATCATGACAAATATCATTACAAGTCTGTCAGTTCACTTTCTAAAGATTGTTGGGGTTTTTTGTTTTTTCTCTGGGCACTTCTTTTCCATTCACTATCCTGAACTGAATGCCTCAGTATAAATGAAAGAATCTAGACCCATAACACAAGAGTTGAACATCACCCGAGACTGAGATCAATCTGTATCGGTCACAAACAGGTGACAGATTCTATTTCTCGTACCATTAAAATGTTTATAACTGTGATACGTACAAAACAAAACACTCGTATGGGACCCCTTGCATTCCTTTGGACACTTTATGCATTGTAAAAATCCGCCCTTTGAAAATAATCCCATCGACAACACTTCAAAAGTTTAGGATATCAAAGATTTGTATTCAATGCAAATATAAAACAACTTTGACAATAAAATATTTTGACAAGAAACAATAAAAACACATATTTGAAAAATAAATAAATAAACCTATTGTTTTGATGACGTCAAGCACAATGATCAGAAACGTCATCTGTGGAATAAAACTAAAGGCGTCAATTGTCCTGTGAGGCCGTACCAGACAAACTGGACAAGACAGAAAAATCTAGCACGGGTGTGCACATGGGGTTTTTTCTGTTTGAGGTACGAAAAAAAAGGATACTCATTGTCTATTGCCTAACAAATAATAACACAGAATGAATCCTTGCCATCTTCACTTTGTTGAAAAGAAGGAATTTTGAAACTGCAATAAATGAGAGGTACTATATATTTGATATAATTGTTAAATTTTTTCACCCGAAACTTCAATCCACTAAATCCACCTTAGTTAGTATTCCATTAATTTTTATATTGTTTCAAATTTCAGTAATAGTAAACGTCGGTCTAGATTCATTTGACTTACATGTATTTTAAGGTTGTCAGTTCTGAGACGGTAGAGAAAAGTAAAGTTACGGTGTGTTACACTTCAGTCAAGATTATTTCATTTGTGTTAAAATTGATAGTTTTTGGAACATGAAAAAAAAACAGATTTTGCTACCTTCCATGCTTTATATTGTATTGAAGTAGATAAAGATTTCGCCTTGTCCAACTAGATGAACATCTCCAATCAAACAGGAGATGGTTAGTTTTTTTCCATTACCCATGATTCTTTATCATAAAAACATTTTTCAAAATCTTTACTGCTGTAGATGAGTGGTTTAAAGCATGCACTTACAGCTCACAATGCCCATTACTTCCTAGGTTTGATTCCCACTTGGAAAGATTCCCACTTGGGAAGATTCTGGTGTGTAAAAGTTTGTTAGCTGACTAGCTGAAAGTTGGTGGTTTCCCCTGCCGTCACAGAAATGACCACCTAGGTATAAGTGAGAAAAACTTGATTTGGGTGTAAAACACCTTTGCTAACTCAACTCAACTCTAGGTTGGGGGCCTTGGTGGCCGAGTGGTCTATCAAAAGTGCACACAGATCACAGCGCCTCTCACCGCCTGGGTTCGAATCCCACTCAGGACAGATCATAGTGTGAGAAAGTTTGTCAGTTTGCTTGCCGAAGATCGGTGGTTTTTCCAGGTTGTCCGGTTTCCTTCACCATTTTTAGAACTGACAGCCTCGAAATAATTGAAAAAATCTTGAATGGGGTGTAAAACGCCATTTCTCCACTCCACTCCACTCTAGGTTGGAAATGTTAACATGTTTAACACTGTGTTTTGGCCAATAAACTAATTCGTTTCCATGGTTACATGTATATTAAGTCATTATATATTTGTTATATAGTTCTGGTATTATTTGGGAAGAAAAGAGAAAAAGGTACAAGGCCTTGAATCTGAAGAGTTGTGCATCTTTAGAAACTGCTTACCAGAAATATATGTTAGAACTGGCCAGTGGTCATAATCCAGCCGCTAAACTTCACCTGGACAATAAAATGGAGGTCAGTGCAATAAAACGATACGAATGGTAAAATTAAAATTGTAAAAAGGACAGTGGGAGAAATTAAGTTAAACATGCAATGATTATTCAAAACAAGAAATTAACAAGCTTATTGTGCTTTTAATTAATTTATGTATTAATTGAATACAGAAAAATTCATTACAATGCCTCTCCATAACATTGCCAAGGGATTTTTCTGGCCACTCACAGGGTCCAGTAAAGGGACCCATTCCCAATGCCATAGAGCATACTTTTTTCCCAATTTTGTAGGTAAAAATTCCCAAATGATCCTGCTTTGAGAAACTTAAGAAAAAGTGAAAAAACTCTATATTTTTGGTGTAGCTTGTATATCTTTATAATAACCTGTATTTATGCGCATTTTGATTTATACTCAATGAAGATCTGGTAGAATGGGAGCAACTCATGAAACAACTTTCTCAGATGTTTGTATTGAAGCCAGTCTATGAAGATATTGTGTTAATGTCTGAGTGATTTGGTACAAATGAGTGACTACAAGCATGTATCAAAATAGTAAATATTCCAGGCAAAATATTTGATGTGCTGACAATGTGAAAATTTTTAAAGTTTAATGAAAAATTTTCCCAAATGTCGATTTTGTCAATGATTTTCCCAATTTCATCCCAAGGTCCCTTTCCAAAATGACCAGAAAAATCCCTCTTGCCACTTTGCTTATTGTCACACTATTTTGAAGTTCAAAAATTCATTTCTACTTTGTTTATTTATAAGCCTCCCTCCATTTATTGCCAAACCCCCTCATAACACCAAAAACTTGACTTATCAGTTGGTGGCAATAAACTAAGATTTTACTGTAAAAAATAAAAATGTTCTATGTTTATTCATAAGCCTCTCTCTATTCGCTGCCAAACCCCTCTCATGACACCAAAATTTGACTGGACAATTAGTGGCAATAAAACAAGGTTTTGCTGTGTATACAATTGCATTGTCCCTCTTGTTTTACGGCAGGTATATATTACTGTATGTACAATTGCATTGTACTTCTCGTTTTTATGGCAGGTAAACTTTGCTGATATGATGATGTTGAAACCCAACAAAAGACAGATTAGAAGAAGTTTCCAAGATGGCATCTGGATACAGTACAAAACGTCACCACATCAGGTTCAACTTCACGCCAAGATCAACAGGTTACAGGTTAGTATCACACATTGGGTTCAACTTCATGCCAAGATCAACAGGTTACAGGTTAGTATCACCACATTGGGTTCAACTTCACGCCAAGATCAACAGGTTACAGGTTAGTATCACCACATCAGGTTCAATTTTACGCCAAGATCAACAGGTTACAGGTCAGTATAACAATGTCTTACATCGTTTTTTTCTCGTAAAATTAAACATTACCAAGTGATCTAAATTCTGCAATTGTCATCTTTGTAGGGCCTTCTTGGCCAACTGGTCTAAAGCATGAACTTACTGGTTAAGGCATTTCTCGCTGCCTATATTCTTATCCCACTCAGGGCATGATCCTTGTGCAAGAAAGTTTGTCCAGTTTTTGAAGTCCTGTCGTTTTCTTGAGCACTCCTGTTTTGTGTCTGTCCCTGGACTAAGTGCTTTTATTTAAGTAAAAAAAAATCTGTATGGGAGTATAACACTATGAATTAAATAAATCCCTAAATTTACCTAATGATTTGACTTTTTATGACCCCTTCAAAATTCATATTGGTCATTTAGTACATCACATGATAGTTTGTGCAAAACTGATTGGTCACCTACATGATTTCTATTTTGTATGGCATTTCTTGACAGCGACAATAGTGCCCTTGACAACATGGCACTATTTTTTTTTCCAGAAGCATACTATACTCTGGGGCATGCCACCTTAGAAACAGTTATCTCCCCTTTGATGAGTCTGCCATTTGTAAACATCATGACATCTAGTTTTGCAGATACACATGTGAATATAAAAATATGATAGAGCAAGATATGAATAATTTGATTTCCATGGGAACAGTTTGTCTTTTTTATTTGACAAATATGGGTGTCTGTACTTTAACCTATTGTGTCATGTGATGTACAAAAACATCATTATGTTTTCCCTCTGGACCTTTGCTGCTATTATAGTATTTTCATGGGAGTAAAGTGCCTTTGCTTTCAGCTATATTCCCAAGACAATACTAAAGTAGCACATGCTTCTTTTGAAAACATACTAATGTATAAATATTGTAGCAATTTCCATGAAGATTATAGTGTATCATTTTGCATAAATCATTTAGTAACTTAATACTATTACTACAACATTTTTAATATACTTTAGTATATTTGTGATATTATTTTGTTCACAGATTGACAACCAGATCAGTGGTGCTGTATTTCCTACAGTACTGGCTCCATTACCACCACCAAAATCTGTGGCTGCTGATAGTGGTAAGTTAAATAACAGTCTAAATGCAAAGTGTCTCATCAAAAAATGTTAAATAATACATGTAGTATCATTGTTAAGTTTTTATATTCTACATGGTTCTAGGTGGTGCAGAACCCAGTTCTGGTATAGGCACACTGCCCCACTGTGGTGCTTGTACCACCAATATCATATAAGGCTTTGTCATTTGCCATCATTTTTGTTGAGCTTTGCGTGCATCAAACACAAACATATTGGTCCATGTCCAAATCACATTCCCAAAAGCAGAGAAAAAAAATTGACAACTGGCTAGTTTAGTTAAATTGTCAATTTTCAACAGGGAAGTGAGGCTGAGTGCCCTGGCATTTAATCATTACACGAAGGCATTAAGAGTGATTTTTACAAGCTAGCTGTATTTGAAATATCATCAGAACTGTCTGGGTAAACATCTCCAATCAATTCCGAGTTGATCAAGGCCTCTGCTAATATGTTTCTGGCTTTTTCTGCTTTTCTCAAACCCTTTTTAGCTTACCTGCAAAAACCTATAAATGGCCATTACAGGTTCATTTATATACCGATTTTTTTTTACCAATTTGACACAGAGAAAAAAGATTTTGGGGAATTAAACGTACATGTATGTATCTAGTTTTCCTGTATAATTATTAGTTTGTGCATTAATTACATAATATGCAAATAAGGTCTATCTTTAGCCTAAGTCTTCGAAAAATTTTTTTCTCTGAAAGTACATCTCCATTTGAAAGGAATTTTATGATAAATATTGCTTGAAATGTTAGAAAATAAATATTTTGCTTGTGAGTTTGTTTATGTTTTACTGATTGAATATATTATAGAAATGAAATTAATTTTTCTCTTTGTTATGGAAAAATGAATGAATTGGACATTTTGCACATTGCATAATTCGCGTAGCGATATGCAAATTATGTTACATGTGCAAAATGTCCAATTCTTTCATTTTTCCATAACAAAAAGAAAAATTAATTTCATTTCTTATAATTCAATTCATAGAATAATAAAAAATAGTAATCAAAATGTTTACAACATAAATTAATAATAAGTAAAGAAAATTACATCACCAATTGCGCAAGAAAAATTACAGAAAAGTAGTTCCGGTAGCAGAGCCAATTCTTTCATGCAAAAATAACAGAAAAGATCTGACCAATCAAAATACTTGAAACAAAAGAAAATTGAATTAAAATTAAAAGTATTTACTTGTATTTTATATTTTTTAGTACCAAAACCATTTACTGAAGTCAGTATAATGTTAAGAAAGCATGAACACAGCAAGATGTTACAATTCAAGTAAGTTATTTTTTTCAGCAAAAATTGTATCTTAGCATCAGGTTAGGAAGAACAAATTAAGTAGAATCAATTTTTTTTTTACCCCCAGTCAAGATTCTTTTAATTTATTTATCAAGAAGGGCAGTTTATTTATAGTGCCTTTCGATTGGTATGGGAAATGACAAACTCTTTCATACAATGTACATTAGTGATGTCCAATTGGACAAAAAATCAAAATCGATAATCGGAGAGGCATTATCAATCAATTAATCGATAATAATCGGAATTACCTAGTAATTGTACATCAGTATTCAGAAACAAAGAAAGCTGAATATAAATACAGTATTCAGAAACAAATAAGGCTGAATATAAATACTTTAGTTGTAAAAGCCAAGTGTTCTTGCTTTGTGATTGTAAGTTAAAGGCCAGATAGCTCCTTGCCCTGATTGACTGATAGTGGCCAAACTTTGCACTGTGTAAAAAGTGTCTGGATATAATATATTACCCGATCCTCATCCACCATTGTTGTTTTTAGTAGCAAGAACCTGAAAGGAAACAGACTTTTCTACAATCCGGAAACTACTCGCCAACGACGGCAATGATCGATTATTTATCTCGCTGCCCTGACAACGACCAACAATCAATCATCGGCGATAATCGCGACATCACTAATGTACATGTACTTAGAACTTCCAAATTAGGATTTAAATCTAGACCATTAAGTATTACTCAATCACCCTGTCACTTATTAACAGAAAGTACACATTTTCATACAAATGTGAATATAAATTCCTTGCAAAAAAGGAATGTTTTTTTCATCATAAAAGGACTTTTCAGTCAGATGTAAAGACTTTAATTTAATATACATTAACATTTTTGTTAGCAAATTTACCACCTTTGGAAGGCTATCATTTTAATGCTACTAGCTGCCACTCTATCACAACTAAAATGGTAGTTTCCCCCTCCAAAACAGCCACCATTTTCAGATTGTTGACATTTTTCTTGTTAGTAAATAAACAAGAAGTTCTTTATTTTGGCCTGGATTGTGTTTATGTAACTGGGAAATATATAATCATGGTGGCTATGAAACGAAGAGGTGCTAACATTGGAAAATAAAGTTAAAGTTATCAAAGTAGTGAAAAGTGGAGAGTGCACAGAAGCTTGCCGGCGAAAATGATGTTCAAAAAAATTAATTACTCAATTTTTTTATGTTTTGATTTCAGATATTTCAAGGTGCTAATACAGGAAATGACATTAAAGTTAGATCAAGGTTTCCTCAATAATGTTATAGACTTGTTTGCCTCTGATAAAGAAGTTACCAGGGAACAAGAGGTATGTGTATATGTCTATATGATGAGAGAGAGAGAGTGAGAGCAGCAAATTATTTTTGTATAATGAGGAATAAAAGATTTTTGAATGAGGTCACAGACTAGGATTTAAACTTATCACCCCATTTACAAGAGGGGCCATTTGTGGCTCAGTAGTGTAGAGAATTGACTTACAGATTACACTGCTTTTTACTGTCAATGTTTCATTCCAGCCAGGCAGGTCTTTCAGTTAACATTTCTTAAGAGTCAACATACTGTGCAATAAAGGGGCACAGACAATTTTTTTACTTTCCAAACCAGAGGCAACTGCTTTTTAACTGTTCTCCCCATAAGGTTTTACAAAATTTGCTACCCATAATGCTTTACCAACTTTGCTACCCATAATGCTTTACCAACACAATCCTTTACCAACTTTGCTACCCATAATGCTTTACCAACTTTGCTACCCATAATGCTGCATCATGCAGAATTAATATTTCAACATTTTGTTTTTTGTGTTTGTATTTTCAGACTACAATGTTTATAGAAGATTGTAAGAAAGTTGATGTACCCTTACTCGAAGAAGTAGGTCTGTCATTAGCTGAAGAACAGAAAAATTTCTATGATCATCTTCATTTCTCCCCAATTAAAGTGAGTACTAAATGCACCCTGTCGCCACACTAAGACTGTACCAAAATATTCTTTAAACAGTTTGAGAAAACATCAAGAATTTGCAAACATGCTTTTTATAAAATTATAAAAAAAAAAAACACCTTTTTCTATAATAAAATTAACGAGTGTACTTTGAATCAGACATTTTTTTTTATTTTTATTTTTTTTTTTTTTTTTCAAAACAATTCTGAAAACTTTCACATCCCAAATTCTTCAAATGACACCATTTTAGCTTTATATGGCATGGTAAATAGGTGTGTCTGCATGACTGTCTGTCCGTAAACTTTAGTCTTCTCCTCTGAAACCAATGGACCAATTAAAAAGAAATTGGTTATAAAAGGTTAAGGATTAAAAGTTTTATCTGACATGTTCATCTGATATTCAAGATGGCTGCTGTTAGTTTTAATTGCAAGAATCTATAAATGACCATTATGGGTTCATTTATGTATCACTTTTGTTGAAATTTAAAATAAAAAAAAATAAAGATAAACTGTAAATACCATGAAATAAAATATCTATAATTATTTCAAAGAAGCAGATTTGTCTTTATAAAAATAACAGGTATAGTTTGATTTTAAAATTTCTATAAGAGTTTTGCCCCATGAAAAAATTTAGATTGCATAACATTGCAGTAGAAGATTGTGTACATTATTTTTACAATTATTATAAGTATCTTGCATATTTTTCGAAAAGTGACTTGCACATTTTATATAATTGTAAATGTACTGTAGTAACTTTCATATTTTAGGTCAGAAAAATATTATTTTCTATTTCCAGTTACATTTGAGTTTCTCGTTACAAGGGGGTGGAGGGGATGGTAAACCCACACAGATACACTCTAATGTCATCAACATATTCTTACAAAGTGTTGGGGTGGTACTCACAGATGTACAGGATGTTGTGTTCAAGTAAGTTATCAGGAAACAGGGCTCTCAAGCTGATAAATTTTTGTAAAAAAAAATAGTTCTTATTTGTGAAATAAAATTTTGTTTTCAAGATAAGATAAACATGACTGTCATTCTTCTAAATTTAAAGTATAGAATGACCCTTAGAGTACAAAATGTTGTTTTCACGTAAGTTAGCATGAAACAGGGCTGTTAGCTGCTAAATTTTGGGTATAACATGGGCCTCGGTCCTAGATTATATGGTGTTGTATAAAGTAAATTGTCAAAGAGCAGAAAAGTCAATTTGCTCAAATACAGGTCCCATTTATTCAAACTCAACCCTCAGCCCCCCCCATCCCAAAAAATAAAAATAAGTAAAAAGAATTGTATTTTGCCTTAAAAAATCTTTATTTGGAAAAACGTAGACTGATAACCTTATGATTTTGAATCTTAGTTAAGTGAAAATAAGAATTTGGTCAGATTTATGTTATTTTTCAAACAATTGAAAATGAAAAGTGCATCATGACATTTTTTTTTTTTTTTTTTTTTTTTTTTTTTTTTTTTTTTTTTTTTTTAAATATTTGGTATGAGTATTTGGAAAAAGAAATTACAATTATTTTAATATTTCTATAAATATTGAGTCATTTATTTATTTATTTGTGAATTCTATTTATAGATTAGGGTTTTTCCAGAGAGATCATTCGTTTTACAATCAGTCCCAATTGGTGGGTGAGATGGGCCGTCATTATGCTGGTCAGGTAGATAGCTACATATATTTTCTTTTCTATTTACATTTATCATATAGTGTCAGAGAGTTTGCATCAATTACTAATCAGAAATAATTTATAACATAAAATAACATTTTATAATTTAAAATACATGTTGATGAATTTCATTACAAATGAACTCCAGTCAGTGCATTGTTCAAGCTTAAAACATTGATTTGATACTTTTTTTCTGATGATTGGGAGGGAGTCATGGAATTTAACACCCCAGCTGAAATTTTTTCACTAGTATAGTGGAACTGATCTAGTCGTGCTGTTGATGTGTTGTATATACATGTAGTAGATATAATAGAGTGATATCCTGCCAGATTAACTGTTCTGGATCTGTTTGCGTATCACCCAGAAGGGCCGGTTTGATCCTTAGCTGGGGCACTCGGTGAGTATGTGTTTTTTCGGGTGTTTCCTCCCTTCTGTTACATTAGTATCAAGACGGTCAATTCATAGGTAAGGATAGCAGCTAAGGAACCAGAATAATTAGAAAGAGCCATTAACCTTTCACAAGCAAAAAACTGATAAATTTTAATTCTTATTATGATCCTTCCTAATTGGCATTTGAACTTAGACAGTGACATGGGCTATGATTTACAAACAAGCTCTTTAGACTTGTCAATGGAGGACTTTTAATTATGTGTAGATCTTCTACTTGTAGAGGTATGTACATGTGATTAAAAAAAATAATAGTGACAATTTAGACTTGACTAAGAGACATGAAAATTTTTTAATATAGTTTTTCTTTTGATTAAATTCAGATTAAGTACATATATTGTCAACAATCATGTCATATATAAATCATGTCATACATCAATCATGTCATACAACAATCATGTCATACATCAATCATATCATACAACAATCATGTCATACATCAATCATGTCATACATCAATCATGTCATACAACAATCATGTCGTACATGTACGTCTGTATAAGAATTGACATTATAATATGAGACTTTTAGAAGAAAAAGATACAGATCTTGGACTGCCTAAATTGGCCATCATCATCATCATCATCCAGTTTAGATTATCCAGCCCTTAGATTATTCTTTTTACAAGGGTGAGACCTGGCTTTCAAGTTAAGAACAAAGTCTCCCCCTTCATGCTCGATGATCCAGTGGGTCGTTTCAACCATTCGTAGAGACTTACAGTCCTATTTCACTAGGTCATCCCTGGTCAGTTTTGGTCTAGCCGAGGCCTGATGACCAGTGACATTCAGTGCATGGATATGGATACTAGATATCCATCCTGTACTGCACTCTATGTGGCCAAACCATTTCAGTAAAAATAATATTTTTTTCTATTACAGGCTATAAAACAAATGTATGTGTTGGTACTTGGATTAGATGTCTTGGGTAATCCATTTGGATTAATCCGAGGTGTAGCCGAGGGATTAGAAGATCTCTTCTATGAGCCTTATCAAGGTGCTATACAAGGGCCGGAGGAGTTCGCAGAGGGACTGGCTCTTGGAGTACGCAGTTTGTTTGGTCATGCAATAGGTAGGCAATATTGTTAGACTGATTGATTGATTTAATGGGTTGTACATCCCAGTCAATAATATTTAACTTATATTGAGACATCACCAATTATAGGTGAATCGACAGAAATTTTTACCTTTGCAGTGTGCTTTTAGCAATGTGCAGGAAGAGTTCTTTAACCTGTCACACATGCTGTGACACAGGGCATCAGTTTTCAAGGTCTTTTCTGAAGGACCCTGTGACTTTCATTTCTAAATCATGAGTGCTTGGCTCAAGAACAGTCACTGCCGATTTTTAAAGTATTGGTCAGACCCAGCCGTTGTTCAAACATATGAAGGGAGACATTACCAACTGATCTACCTTAATGGTCAGTGTTATTATAAGAAATAGTTTGATTGTAATTCAGGCCTTATTATATATAATTAAAGTAAAAAGTCCAAAATGAATCCAAAAACATGTAGTCTATCCTGATGATAAACACATACATACCAGCACAAAATGATGAGGGTGCATATGATTTCTTTTCTTTGTTCTGAAGTCCTTTTCAAACAGGATGTCTTGTACTTTCAATGACTTGTTTTCATTGATGATGTTGAGGTTAGCAGGTTTTTTTTTAGCAGGTAGAAGATTTTGTCATATTTTGACTGCAGTATTAAAATCACCAAAATAAAAATTATGAAAATATTTGTATACCAGTTGACCATGTGCAATTCTCTTTAGATCACCAAAAACAAGCTAAAATTTAACTGACCTTTTCTTGTTAAAACCTCCAAAATTTAGCTCCACTTAAATCAGCTGTTAAACAGTATTTTTTTTTTTTTTTTTTTTTTTTTTTTTTTTTTTTTTTTTTTTTTTTTTTTTCTTTTTAAAAAAGTGGCTAATAGTACAATTTAGGGTATAAAAATAGTGTGAAAACCAAGAAATTAAATGTCATTGGAAATTTTTAATCACTATTGCCCCAATTGGTTTTACTTTCACAAAACTCAAATCCACAAAAACATTTTTTTAATGACAAAACCACAAAATTTTACCCAAAGTAAGGTTGGGAAAATTGGAAAAATTAACTTCAAAAGTATCTGGAAAGAGGGCAAATTTTAGCCCTTTAATTGTGTAGAAAAAGCACTGAGACAAGGGTATATCTAGGTAATTAGATGGACGATAATGAAGGAAATAAGATGCCTGTAGAGAACTTTTCTTCCAGGCAAGCAGAACAACATACTTTCTCACACTTACTTGTAAGGATGTGACTGTGAAGGATTCAAACCTGAAAGGGAATGAGAGTCATATTAAGCACATGCTTTAGACTGCTTGGCACACTAAGACTTCTGCTCAGTTCAATTGTTTTTAGACTCGAAACATTACTAAATTAACCTGACGTGTGTTGTTGCATAATTTTAGCATATGTACCAAGTAACTGAATGGTTTTTATTAATACATGTTCAATTTTTTATCACTAGGTGGAGCTGCTGGTGCAGTTTCAAGAATAACAGGAACATTAGGTAAAGGTTTAGCTGCCTTGACCCTGGATGATGATTATCAGAAGAAGCGCCGAGAAGCCATGAACAAACGTCCAGCAAATGTCAGAGAGGGATTCGCCAGAGGTGGAAAAGGACTTGTCATGGTATATAGTTATAGATCTTGAATTAAAGCTGGTGTCGCTATATTTGTAACTATATAACAAAAATACCAGTTAAATTTTTATATGCCATATGTGCACATTTCAGAAAATCATTCCTCATCAGTGACACTAGTGGTGGAAAAAGATTAATAGATAAAAAAAAATAAGCCAAGCAGCTAAAATTAATGAATCTGAAGTTCCAAAATTATTTGAATCCAAATCCTGCTAAGGAATGACTGAGTATTTTGGAAAATTTGATAGAAAATCGTATTAATTAAACGTTTGGATTTTTCACTTTTTTGGCCTAGTTGTAATTGATAACCATTAACTAAAGGTCATCATGAGAAACCATTGAATATCCATCGTAAAAAAGAAACGATACCCTTATAGGTATTTTACGTGTTAAAATGGTGATGTTCATACTGTAAGTGAAGCTATTAGTAATCTATTAGGTGTGTGCCAAAAAGGTACTTGATTCACATGGATTTTAGCTCAAAGCCTTTACTTTTGTAAACAACCTATTTACCTGTCATGTTTCATTTGTTATGCATGTTATTTTTTTCATCAATTACTTCAGATCCAGAAAACCAATGACAATGAAACTTGATAAGGATGTTCCTTTGTTTGAAGCTATAATATTTAGTTTGACCTTGACCTTCATTTAATGTCACATTGAACTTAAGTAAATAAAATAAATAAATAAATCAGAAAATATATAATAAATGATCAAATGAATAAATAATAAATTTATAATTAAACCTTCAAAATTTTCCTTGTTATGAACAAAAGGCATAGAGAGTTTTATCTATGTGGTTGGCCTTTACCAGTTGCCCTAGTGCTACCAATATTAAAATAGTGAACTTGGTAATATCTCAAGTCAGTGTAATACATTGTAGCTAGCAATCTTAAGGCCATACATTAGCACTTTCACAATGCAGTTTGGAAACACTTGCACAGACTCACAAACTGTATCACTTTTTGATTAGTTTATTTATGAATATAAACTGACAATTTGCTGATGTGACATAAAACACCATTCAGCCAACCAATGAATCATTAAGAAGAGTCTGATACATTTTCATTTGTTTTGGCTTGTAGTGAGTGTTTGATGGCGTTACTGGTATTGTTCATTTATTTTATATTTTTGGGAGTGTTTGATGGTGTTACTGGTATTGTTCAATTATTTCATATTTTAGGGAGTGTTTGATGGTGTTACTGGTATTGTCCGTAAACCTGTTGAGGGAGCCAAGAAAGAAGGCGTTGAAGGGTTCTTTAAAGGTAAGATATGTTATGTACCTCAGCCAGCTTCTTAGACAACTATTTTATAGTGAATAAAACTTGTACAAGATAGTGGATACTATTCCTGACAAGTCTGTTTGTTACTGTGTTGTCATGGAAACCATTTTTTGTTTTACAAATACACAAAAAGTGATTGTTTGGTATTTGCAGTTACAATATTGAATTATGTATACTATTTTTCTCAAAACACATCATTTAAAAATACAGTTTAAGATGGTAACTATTTAAAAAATATTTTTTATTCATAATTTTTTCAGGTGTAGGTAAAGGTTTGGTTGGCGTGGTAACCAGACCTACCAGTGGAGTGATTGATTTTGCAAGTAGCTCATTTGAAGGAATAAGAAGGTAATTAACAGAATTATAAGGATCACAAAATCAAAGAGAATGCTTGTGAAAGAAAAACAACCACCTTCTCCTGTATCCATTCATTTTTGTGAATTCCCTTAATCACTTTTTGTATATACTTGCTAGCATATAACATGTATAAGCAGTTGGATTTTTGTGGAACTCTTCAGTTCTTTTGATAAAGAAGTTTAAAAGGTTTATATTCCCAAATGTCCTTAATTATGTTTTAATTCAGTCAGAACCTGATTTTAAAGTGCCAAGTATCAGCAAATATGACTTTTGAACAAAAATAGAATTAACATGGAGATACCAACTGAAATATCCATACTTGACTGTGGATTATCTCTGTCAATGAGTTGAGTTGAGTTGATTAATGGTGTTTAACGTCCCAGTCAAGAATATTTCACTTATATTGAGACGTCGCCAGCTATAGGCGAAATTGGAGAAATTTTGCCTGTGTGTTGCACTGATGGCATTATACAGCAGGGTTCTTTATCGTGCCACACCTGCCATGACACCGGACCTCCTTTATTTTAAGTTCCCATCCGAAAGAACCGTGACTTCCATTACATAATGCCGAGTGCTTGGCAAAAGAACAGTCAATACCAACTTTCAAGTCTTGGCTCAGACCCAGCCAGGGTTTCGAATCCCCGACCTTCCACTTACGGAGCGAGCACTCTACCAACTGAGCTACTGCAGTGGCTCTCCTGTCATTGGTTTGAACTTTTAGACACAGGCATTGCTTCTAAAATTCTGTCATGGATCGTCTGGAAGGAACAATTCTAAATTAGTGTTGTCTTTAGAGGTTTGTGTATGGTGACCCAAGTCGGTAGGTGAGATACTGTTGTTTGGAGATGTAGATGTACATGTATAGTGATCAAGTCAATAGGTGAGTTGCGAAAATGTCCATTCATGTACTCAAGGTAAATTCCAGGATAACATAATGCTGTTTACTTATAATTTTTTGTGTTTAAGTGAAAATATTGTTGTCTTTTCTACAGGATTGCAGAAATGTCTGATGAAGTACGCAGACTCCGTCCTCCAAGACGCTTCCATGCTGACCACGTAATTCGTCCATATAATTTACAAGAAGCTGAAGGCTATGCAATATTACTTGTAAGTGCAGCAAAACCCCAATAACTTTGTCACTTTGCTTATAATGAAAGTGTTATAACATGTTCCAGGGATAAAACATATGTCACCGGTTTTTCTGTCCAATTTTTCCCTTGCGCAATAATTACTTAATATACAAAAAAGGTCTATTTTTAGCCTAAATCTTTGAAAATCTTCTCCGAAAGTACATAGCCAGTTGAAAGAAAATTTTGTGTGGAAGGTCCTTGGCTGGTAAAGGTTGGAAGTGATATCCGACATGTCTATCTGAAATCAAACATGGCTGTTTACTATTAATAAAAAAACCTATTACGGGTTCAGTTATGTACCTATTTGTTGAAATTTGAAACAGAGAAAATAGATGCTGAGGGATAAAACATATGTAACCGGTATTTCTGTACAAATTTTCATTTTGGCATTAATTGCTTATTATGCAAATACGGTGTATTTTTAGCCTACATCTTTGAAAATCTTCTTCCCTAAAAGAACATCGCCAATTAAAAGGAAATATATACTAAAAATTTCTTGAAATATTAGAAAATGGGATATTGCTAGTGAGTTGGTCTACGTTTTAATAATTGGATATATTTTTAAAAGAAAAAGCCAAAAGCAAAATTAAAGGTGTTCCAGGTGAGCCATACAGGTCCTACTGGGCCTCTTATTCAAAAGCAATTTTTTGAGAGACAAATTTAAATAAAAGCTAATCTCTTTTTTTTGAAAACACATGTTTAAGACTTCTTTAGTGTTTAACTTCAGTTTCTAATTGTTTTAACAGGAAACAGAGAAAGGAAGATTTGCAGAGACAGATGAGTATGTTGCTCATGTTGTTGTGTCGAAAGATGGAAAACATGTTTTAATTGTAACTGACAAGTGAGTTTTGTTTTTGTTTTTGTTTTTGTTTTTGTGTCGCCTGACTAGGCGACATATAGGTATTACTCTCGTCGGCGACGTCTGCGCGTCCGGATTTCCTTGTCCGGAGCATAACTTTGGTGTAGTATGTTCAAATGATTCCAAACTTGGTGTGCATGTTTCTTGCAATGACTCGAAGTGCAGTGCACAATAACCGCAACTCTATCTTTTTCCGTTTTTGAATTATTTCCCTTTGATTGATTTTCTATAGAGCATTTCTTGTCCGGAGCATAACTTTGGTGTAGTATGTTCAAATGATTCCAAACTTGGTGTACATGTTTCTGGCAATGATTCGAGGTGCAGTGCACAAGAACCACAACTCTATCTTGTTCTGTTTTTGAATTACTTCCCTTTGATTGATTTTTATAGAGCATTTCTTGTCTGGAGCATAACTTTGGTGTAGTATGTTCAAATGACTCCAAACTTGGTGTACATGTTTCTGGCAATGACTTGAAGGGCAGTGCACAAGAACCACAACTCTATCTTTTTCCGTTTTTGAATTATTTCCCTTTGATTGATTTTTATAGAGCATTTCTTGTCCGGAGCATAACTTTGGTGTAGTATGTTCAAATGACTCCAAACTTGGTGTACATGTTTCTGGCAATGACTTGAAGTGCAGTGCACAAGAACCACAACTCTATCTTGTTCCGTTTTTGAATTATTACCCTTTAATTGATTTTTATGCAGTGTCAGGCGACACATCTGTTTCAAAGAAACATATCTAGTTGTTTTTTTGGTTTTTTTTTTTTTCATTGTGAAAAGATATTCATATTTAGCTAGCAATAAATTTAGTTTAAAAAATTTAAAGCCTTGGTTGAGAAATGGAGACTTTAATACAACTGTGACTTTACTGTAATGTCAAGCAATCCAACTATTTTTTTTCTTGAATAAATTTGTATCTATTTTGTTTGTAGGAGAGTGATTTATGCTAACCGTGGTGAGATATTTGGTCACTGGGATGCTGATTGGACTTACACATGGCCAGAGATTAAAGATGACCCAAAACAAACAAGCAAAGGGTTAGAAATACATCTAAAGGTAAACTTATTGATTGACACACTGAAAATTCTAAAAGGAAATGTAATGGGCATCATCAATAGCTTAAACAGCATTTGACTTTTAAGACTTGAAATTCATTTGGCTTCATCAGTGATTTGAAGTGTACAGTATAATCTGCTATGAAGTCCAGCTGTCTACAGCAACTGGTCTGGCCCAAGTTTCACAATCATTCACTCAGCTGAGTGTACACTCAACTCCAATTCGGGAATATTTCAATGTCAGTTTTTTAGACATTACACAGTTAAAATTGAGTGTCTAATGTTATATCTAAATTACTTAGTGTAGTTTTGTTGAATAAAACAAAATATAATGTTTCATAAAACTTAATATTTTTAAAATATTGATGAGAAAAATGGGAATATTTGAGTTGAGTGTATACTCATTTGAGTGAATGATTGTGAAACTTGGGCCTGAAGTATTTCCATTGTATGTTACTATATAATGAACTCTATATAAATTCTATCTATCTAATGTGAATTAAGTCTACCTTTTTCAGAGTCAAATGACTCCTGAACCTGTCTATAAAGTCCATTTTAATAAAGGTCTTTTATAAAATTTTATGATTTCTAAAAGTTTTTGTAATTACAATCATCCAATTTTTCTTTCATATTTGTATAAAAATTGTATTGACCAATCTCCATACATCAGTATCAGAAACGACAATAAATAATTTTGATAAAAATCTTTGATTTATTTACATATACAGTATAATAAAAAGTTTTACCATCTAATGTAGTGAACGGTATAGTTTTGACTAATGCTGCTTCAAACAATAACTCGCTCATGTATCACTGAACAACAAACACAGACGTTTGTCTTGTTCACTAGATTTACAGGGCCTCAGTGGCCGAGTGGTCTAAAGCGTGCGCGTACGGATCACAGTGCCTCTCACCGCCTGGGTTCGAGTCCCATTCGTGACAGATCCTAGTGTGAGAAAGTTTGTCAGTTCGCTTTCCGAAGGTCGGTGGTTTTCTCCGGCAGTCTGGTTTCCTCCACCACCCCAGAACTGACCGCCTCAAAATAAGTGAAAGATTCTTGACTGGGGTGTAAAACACCATTACTTCACTCCACTCTTCACTAGGTTTACATTATAACTTTTTAATGCTCCAATTTCTGTAATATTATAGGAGAAGGAGAAAAAGAAATTCTTATTCGGTAGTAGTACAGCAAAGAAAGAAATTATAATACATGATCCTAAACTAGCCGAGGTAAGTCTGGAATATACAGTCCAATCATGTTATCTCGCACTTCATGTGGAAATGAAATATGTTCAACTTATCAAAGTTTGAGATAAACATACAGTTATGAAATCAATGTCTTGTCAAAATTAACAGATTATGGAAGACAGGTAGTCAATCAAACACAAACATAAAAGTCCATGTTCAAATCCGAAACCCAAAAGCAAATAAGAAAATTATGCCAATTAAGTTAAACATTTAAACCTCCACCAGGGAAGTGAGGCTGGGTGCTCTGGGTAAACACCTCCTGTCTGATTGAGTTTTAAATCACTAAATTTACAATATTGTTAATTTATATCATCGTTAAAAATGAAAAAATGTGTGCTTTTGTCAATAAGAAATTTTTAAAAGAAATTATTAACAATTACATGCCTTCATCTATACCTTCTTGATCACTGTGGCCAAGTGGTCTAAAGCAAACACATACAGAATATAGTGCTGCTCACCACCTAGCTTGCAATCCCAGTCAAGTCAGTCATAGTTGAAGAGAGTTGTCAATCCTTTTGTCGAGCTTGGCATTGGCATAAGGTGAGACTTAGGTGTTGCTTTTCTGGTGTCATTGTAGGTGGTGGCAGGCATGTCAAATTGTTAAAGTTTACGTTTAAGTAATGTATTTTCTACTCAATCAAAAATTAACCAGGTGAGGCATTTAAATCTGTGGAATTCTTGTTTTTCCTGGTCACCCCTTGTTTCCTTTTCAATCCTTGAGCAAACCAACTCAGAATAAGCAATAGAACTTTGACTGGAGAATAAAACTGCATTCTTCACTTCACTCTTTGACTTGTCCTAAAATTTACATGGATAAGAATAAATTTTTTTGGGGTTCTTATTTTTCAGTGGATTGTAAACAAGATGGTTGAATCAAAGAATAGATATCAGTAACAGGATATGCCTCCAGATTTCAGCACTCACAGCACAGCAGTGAATTTCATATGAATCATGTGCTTTTAACAACAGAAGACTTTTTTTTTTACATTTTTAAAAGACTTGAAACCATTATTATGTTTTAAGAAGAAAGAGAGATTTGTTTATGTTTGTTAAATAAGTTTTTCCAGAATTTGTTACTATTATTAGTTTAGTTGGGATCTGATGTGTGAGATTTTAAGTTGCTAAAAAGGAAAAAAAACACTTTGGAAAACCAGTTTTTTTTTTAATAATTTAAATACTTGCATTTGCATAAATATTTTGTTACTCCAATTTATTTTAATGCATATAAAAATAACAATATTTTTCACTATTATTATTATTATTTTTATTATTATTGTTATTATTTATTGTTATCTATACAGCTATAAGCTTAGCAATAATTCTTCTTCCTAAATACATGTACATGTATTATGGTTTGAAATTATTGAAATTACACATAAATGTTTAAGTTACATGTGCATATATTGAGATACATGTAATTTACGGAAAAAAATTTTTTTTTACATGTAATATATATTTTATTGTATAGTCTCCTGATCAAACCTTGAACTTGTCTCCTTTCCTTTATTTTCACATGTAACCTAAAGTACAGGCCTGGCAAAAGATTAACATTAGGTTTATGAAAAGATGTCAATGCTTTGCGTATAAACAGCTGAAAAATTCGAATAGCAAATCACCTAAAATAGATACCAGTATCTATCCTTCACCTCTCCTCAACCGCTTTTTTTCGACTTTCATTGTTACCTTAGCTATGCTTAGCAATGTTGAAAAAATACCATGGTAAGGATGTGATATTGACCCTTAGGCTAGTCATATCAAATGTTACGTTTAACTTAATGTGTTGTCAAGTGGTCAGAAGACCAATAATCTAGAAAATCTAGAGTCAGTTTGCTATCAAAACATGCAGAAATATAATAAATAGATATTTGAGATGTACATCTTCTTGGTGGCCAAATGTTAAACTTTTGCCAGGCCTTTACTGTATATAATTTGGTTATTGAGTGCAATCTAAGTAGAGTAGAAATCCTTTTTTTGTGTATATATATACATGTACATGTATGTATATCCTGTTTATGTATATAGTTATGATTTATTTGAGAACAGTTTGATTATATATAAATATGCTATTGGTATATGGCACATACTGTCTTAAATAAAAGAATCTTTGGAGGTTTTATTTTACTGGTACATGCAGTTGTATATGTTATTTTAACAATTGTTACAACATTTAGCTTATTCCATGTTTTAATTTTAAAAATGTCTGTGAAATATCTATAGTTAAAAGATCTATAGTAGATGATTGATTCAGAAATTTTCAATTTCTCCAGATTCTTTAAAACAAAATCAGTGAATTTGCAATTATGATATTTTATTTTAAATAAAACATCTTATATTTGACATACCATGGTTTTTTCTTGGGCATCCTTTCAAACAATTTTGGACAATCTTCAATTCTTTTACCAAGATTTGATCAAAATCAGCAATGATAAAATTTCTGTTGTGGCCTTTTGACTTTGATTCGAGAATATTTAAGTGCACAATCATGTACTGATAGCTATCTTTGTACATTTTGGATTGTTCTAATTTCCAATACAAAGGCTCTACAATAATTTTTTTAACACTTGTCCATTCAGACAAAAAAATCTAAAAAAAATCTATCTTGTCTGAACAAAAAATTAGACTGTACTGGACAATTGGACAAATGTTATTGTCAAGCCCTGAATACAAAACAGGCAGCTTTTTAATTGCTTCATATAACTGTGCTATTTAAGTGTTTATTGATAATGTTATTTGTAAATCATGTGGTTTTGTTAATTTTGTTTTAAAAACTGTTTGTATATTTCATTGTTGGTTTAAAACCTTTTTTGTTTGATTTGTTCCTTCATCGTCATGGCACCAATAAATATCCTGAATAATCTGGCTGAAGAGAATTGACAAGTGTATTCCTTTTTTCAAAAAAAATTAAAAAAATAAAAACCCTTTAATACAGGTCTAAATATTCTGTTTGTCGGGCAACTTTTGGCCATCTTCGAAATATCAATCAAAAACAATATTATTCCACTCTCCTTTTTCTATAGTCTCAGAAATTGACAGATAACTCCGACAGTTTTCCAAGATGACATGCATCATTTGCAAAAGTATAAAGTTTATGAAGTTTAACAAGCTATAACACTGATCTTTTCTAATAAAACATATATAGGTAATAATGTTGAACCGTTTCTAACTCACCTGGCAAAACCAGGATGAGATAATTATGACAAGTTAAAGTTTGTATGTGTGCATCTGTGTGTCCCCAAACTTTAATCTTCTCCTCTGAATTTGTTAATGTTTAAATAATTGGATATGTTTTTAAAAAAACAAACTGACAGGTGTTCCAGGTGAGCAAAACAGGCCCTGTTATGTCCTCTTTTTTACAAAAAAAAATGGCTACAATAATCAAATTATCAGGCTAGTAAATGGCCTCACTTACCATGCTAACCTCATTTCTCAAAATCAAATGCTGTATAAGTAGAAATATTCACTGGTATAAACTTTCACGGTTTTGGTATTAAGAGCATTTTCACTGGTATAAACGTTCGCGGTCACGCGGTGCTTGAACACTAGCATCTGACATACAAAATTTCATGGTGGATTTATTTTCGCGGTTGCGAAAATAGCGACCATTAATACACAGCGAATATTTTCACTGGTATAAACATTCGCGGTCACGCAGTGCTTGAACACAAGCATCTGACATACAAAATTTCACGGTGGATTTATTTTCGCGGTTGATAAGCGATTGCGAAAATAGCGACCATTAATACACAGCGAATATTTCTACATATACAGTACTTCTGATCAGATGTTACAGATCAGAAAGCCAGAATAAGTTTTAAAAGTTTAATTGTTGAAGTGTTAATTGTTAAAATTGTTTTTGTTTGTATAGTTAGAGAAATTTTATTCTTAATTATTATTTTATAAATTTTGATTTTATTTTTTACATCTTTAACTGCATAGCAGCCATGGATTTTTCTGTTTTTTTTTTTTTTGTTGTGTTAATTCTGGCATACTGTTTTGTTTGGTGAAATATTATTTGTTGTTTGGCAATGATTGAATCAAGATTTTATATTTGTTTTATTTTTTTTTTTTTTAATTTTGAGGGAGGTTTTATATTATTATCTTTATATTATCTATTAATTTTTTTTTGTTACAAATCTGTTGTTGTATATCGATGTACATGTATATATGTAAAACCATTTTGTAAAACTTTGTTCTTTTATATACAGTCAAACCTGTCTATAAAGGCCACCCGTGGGAATCAATTAAAGTGGCCTTTATGGACAGGTGGCCTTTATAGACAAGTTCAAATAATGTAGACAAAGAGCAACTGGGATAGAATGTTATTGGCCTTTATAAGCAGGTGGCCTTTATAGAGAGGTGGTCCTTAAGGCAGGTTTGACTGTAGCTGATTGCTGGGACTTTTAGTCGTGTAACAATTAGCCTCTTTCACAAAACTCAACACAAAATATATTATATATAGCACCATATTGAAAATTATTTAATTAAGAAACTCACTGCTGGTTAAATCAAATAAAAAAAAAAAACTTGTGTTTGTTTGACATAGAAATAAAAACAAAATTTCTGAGTTTCATATCTCTAGAATTGTGAGGTATGTTATTGAAAAAAGTTTTCACTATGCTGTCATTTGTGTTTAGAAAAGCACATGTAAGCACAGGGAGAGATGTGATAACAGAAACCTTTTGACAAAATTAATCAAAAGAAAAATAATTAAGAAAAAAGCAACATTTCGAGATTTCTCATTTTGATGTTAATTAATTTATTTTTTTTTTTTTTAAAAAAAACACAAACTTTGCTCAATTATTGTTTTTGTTTTCAAATTTTATTTCAACATGTGATGATATATGTTTAAGATACATGTAGGTTTAAGTTAAAAAAAATGGAAAACGTTTGAAATTAAAACCTTCTAAATTTCAATATAGACAACTTATAAATTATTACTTAATATATATACACAATAACACATATCTATGGAAATTTATAGCTAGTTCTTGCCACTACATTTGGATTTGTGATAAACACATACACACACACATAACCTCATATGCTACTTAGCTGAGACATTTTTTATTAAAATCTTGATAATTTAGATATATATTTTTTTGATTGCTTGTTCTATTTAAACATACTGATAATTCAGTGCTCCGAGGAATTGAAAAATCACATGACCAGTAAATAAAAGTCACATGACAAGTAAATAAGTCACATGACCAGTGAACTGAAGTCACAAGACCACAACCTTGAATATCAAGAAGTAAGAGTACATGTATTGTCATGTTTTTGCAGTCAAAAATTTTTTTTCTGCCAAAGACAAAAAAAATGGAACTCAATGTGATGTTTAAAATCACGGTATGAGGAAAGATTTATATATTCATTTGAAGCCAAACACAACTGTTATAACACTTTAAACTTGAAATTTTATCACAATTGTTGCATTAAAAATCAGTTGTTTCAAATTTTTATGGCCAAACTTAACTTTTTTTAGGCTAAAGAAAATTTTGACGTAATTGTTGATGTTATATGATATGAGAGAAGATTGTAAAATTAAGTTTAATAGTCTAAATACTAAATGATTTTATTTTTTTCGGACCTGCAATGCTGGCCTGAGTAACTTGAATTTATTTATCTTCTTCGTATTTCAATCATGTCTTTTTTTTTAAACATGGAGCTGTTAGTAGGAGTTAGCTGTGAAGATACTTTGTGATATACAAGCTTTGTCTCTCTTGAAAATTCCTAGAGTCAAACATGTCACCTATAGCTGGTGACATCTCAATATAAGTGAAATATTTTTGACCTGGATGTTAAACATCTTTAATCAACTGAACTCGAGTGAAAAATACATTTTTTGTTGAAAATTTTGTTGAATGTTTACAAAGAATCTTGGAGCACTGGAATTTTGTTTTGTTTTAAAAAAATTTGTAGATAAAATGATTCAATTATCGTACTAGATTATATACAAATATATGTATGAATTAATACACCAGTGTATACATATATATATATATATATAATAAAATATAATACTTACTCATTTATGTTTGAATATAACCAGCTTTTAATTTTAACTTTTACATATTTTATTTTATTTGTTTGCTTTTGCAGGTTGTTGAATAAAAAAATAATAAATTCAAAAAAATGCTTTTAACCCTAAAAAAAACTGGAAGGAAATCATTTGAAATACATCATGAGATTAGCCATCTGAAAATTAATTTGTCAAGATTGTTATTTCCCATTTTAATTAGAACCAAATATGTCTAAAAAGTATACCCCAGTCAAATTTTTAATAATCATTAAGCATGTATCATATGTACCATTTATAAAAGTCAGTTTTTATAGTTATTCAAAAGTCAATTGCAACCAAAATATTGGATTTAACTTTTGTGACTTGAGGTAATGTTTTTAGTTTTGTTTTTTTTTTTATCTATTATTATTATTTTTTTATTTTATTTATTTATTTCATTTTTTTTTTATTTTTTATTTATTTATTTTTTTTTTTTTGGCAAGGGTTTGGTGGTTTAGTGTTTCAGACCTTTTTGTTTCCAGGTTTCCATGTGTTCAACAGATTAAGATACTTAATTGCAGCATATTACTAGTACGATTTTTACTCGAAGAAGTGTGTGTTACATAGTTTGATTTCCTAGCCTTTATGACCCCTGCCGGGTCTGACCCAAGACTTGAAAGTGGGTAGTGACTGCCCTTTCACCAAGCACTCGGCATTACGAAATGAAAGTCACGGTTCTTTCGGATGGGAATTTAAAATAAACAAGGTACCGTGTCATGGCAGGCATGGCACGATAAAGAACCCTGCTGTATAATACCATCAGCGAAACACACAGGCAAAATTTCTGCATTTTCGCCTATAGCTGGCGACGTCTCAATATAAGTGAAATATTCTTGACTGGGACGTTAAAACACCATTACTCAACTCAACTCCTAGCCTTTATTGTAGTTTCTTAGTATCCTGTATTAGATACTTAACTAATGCCACCTATTTCTGATAGGATGTTAACTTAAGGAAGTTTCATTGCATGGTTTCATTTCCTAGCCTTATGTAATTTTCTGAGTATCCACTATATGCTTTTTGTCATTTGTGTGCCATATTGTTGTGTACAAGGTTACAGGAAGTGTGAAGAAAAAATTTATTTTAATTTTGTCATAAATAAGAGATTAAATTATGTGCAATATTAATGACATCAATGGCTTTAATACTTTTATTTATAAAATAATTTGTCCTAAAAAGGGAAAATTTCTAGGATTATACTATACAGAAATTTTCCATTCTTGTTCATATTGAATTAAGTTTGTTGAATATGGTAAATGTTTATGCGACTTGTACAAGGCAAGATGAGGAAAATTATTATCAAAAAAAAAAAAATCTTTAGCCTAAAGTTTTGTTTTTGCCTATGTCTTTATTTGTTTATTCGAACTTTTTTGGCAAATTTTGTCAAAATAATAAAAATACTCATTGTGGTCATCATAGTTGAAAACATATCGGATAGGTAAATATGTAAATGAGTTTATTTCTTGTTTAATAAGGAAGTGAATTTTAAATCTGAAAACTAGTGTAAATGTAGTTTCATAGAATTATACATACACATGTATTTGTATTTGTAAATGGTTTCTTGATTATATATATTCTCTTAATCTTTGGTATGTTGAATGTTGTAATATATATCAAAAGTTAAAGGGAGATAACCCTGATATAAAACAAAGGGAAATAATTATATCAAGGGAGATAATTAATATGTGTGTAAGTGGTGTTGTGTTAAATAGTTACATGTAATAGTTATAGTAATAAAAACTAGTTCAGGGGTGATTAAGTTACACAAAACATTATCAAAGTTGATCATTAATTAACCTGTAGTTAGCAGATACATGTAGTTTAGCATTGTGGATTATGGTTTAATAAATATTAACTTTGGTCTAATATGACCAAAACTTGCTCTATATCGTATTTATTGGATCAGGGTAGTTTCTTTAGCTTCTGCTTTTGTAATTTTCTGAAGAGATACTTGATAGGTTTTTAGTTATTTCCTGGTTCATCAAAAAGAGATCTTTGCAAAGATTTTGCAAATTTGCAAAGAGAGTAGTTATAAGGTTGTTTTTATTTTCTGGTTAATCACAAAGATATAATTTGTACATGCAGGTGGTTCTTTTTTCTCTATTTTCTTTATCTGTGAGGTTGTTATGAGATGGCATGGTTATAAGATTGCTCAAATGTCTTTGTCAATTTCATCATCATTTTAAACATATTTTAAGTGCTTCCGTTTTTGTTAAGTTTTGAACTTGGTGACATTACATGTTGGTTTCTTTTCATGATGGTAAATCATTTTCATATTTGCGTTTTTGTTACGATTTTCAACTTACTGACTATAACTATCCTAGTTATTTGTATTGTTTTCTGTTTTTGGTTGCGGTTTCTGTTTTGAATATGTGTTTTTCCGTAACAAATCTATGTCTTCTAAAATAAAAAAAATTGAATATTGAATCTATTTGAAATATAAAGAGATAATACATATATATGTATTTCTGTTTAGGTAAAATTCAATTACAGTTTATTGGTCAATGATTTTGAAACTTATTCAAGTCTTAAGTGTGCTTTAATTTCATCTCCAAAATAAAAAATGAATAAAAATAATTGACACAAATCCCAATATACATTTTTTTTCCATCTCAAAAAATATATATACATGTATATGCATATATAATAAAATAAATATAAATAAATAATAAATAAAAAGGACACAAATTATTTAAATCCAAATATTTTATGTTAAAGATTATATTTTGGTGTGTGGAATGTCTTGTAAAAAATGCATTTGTACATTAGATGAGATTTACTTATAAAATTATATTTTGCATAATGGGAAAAAATGTTGCATTTGTCTTGAAAACATATATTTTTAGAAGAATTTGTAGTGCTTTTGCTCTCAAAAAGAACCGAAACTAGTTTGACCTAGGAAAATCCCTGTTTTTTCTAAATGCTTAAAAATGTGCAGTCATTTGTTAAAATTATCTTACCTCACTAGCTGTTTTCAATGTTTTACCAATGGCTTATTGTAATAATACTTAAGGTCAGTTGAAATACTTGAACATTTTTATCTTTCTTATGTTACTGAAGAGTTTTACAACCTGCAACTACTTAACAAGCTTGCATATATACACAATTAATTAAATTTTATTAAAATGAGTTGGAAATAGAAACAAAAAATACTCTTTATTTAGGCAAAAGTTTTTCCTGTTAAAAAAAAGTGAAAATGTATTGTGTGACCTTAAAAAACCTTAAAAGAATTATTCTCAAAATATCAAGATGATCAACTAAACTGTCTCATTACCTTTGCTGGTTTATTTATGTGAACTTAATTATATTTTCCTTATGATGGCATTATTTAAAAGCAGAATTACAATTATGAATGGAAAAAAATTGTCTTTTTTTTTCTCATGAATTCATGAGTGCAACAACATGCAAAATTGCATGTAATAATGCAAAATTGCATGTTATACTTTTTTTCATTATATGTATAACACTAAAAAGCTTTTGTGTTTTTTTTATACTTATGTATTTTGCTAGATAGTTTTTGTCCCCAAGGAAGTCCATCTTTGGTCCTCACATGATGAATTTTATAGTGCTTAGCAACACTAAAGTAGTGCTTAGAAACCCAGCTCTATTACTTAGCAACACAGTAATAGTGCTTAGCAACACACAAGTACTGCTTAGCAACACACAAGTAGTGCTTAGCAACACACAAGTAGTGCTTAGCAACAACAGAGTTGCTTAGCAACTCAGTTTTATATATTATATCTGTAAGTGTATTTTGTTTATATTCCTTAGAAATGGCTGATTTAATTATTAATTAAATATGGTTAATTATAATTAGGAGTGTTATAAGTAAAATATAATTATGTTTCTCTTAATCATGTAAAATTTAAAGCTTGTATGTATAAATGCTAATTAAAAAAAACAGAATTTCAATTTTTCTATTATTATTTATTTATTTATTTTATTATTTTTTTTTGTCTTCTACTATTTTTCATTTAATGGTGTCAGTGACCAAGTGGTCAAAAATGTTAGCTTACAGATTCTTGCATATATTATTACCTTGGCTGTTATTGTATCTCACAGTTTACCACTACGGTAGCTCAGTTGGTAGAGTGCTCGCTCCGTAAGTAGAAGGTCGTGGGTTCAAACCCTGGCCGGGTCTGACCCAAGACTTGAAAGTGGGTAGTGACTGTTCTTTCGCCAAGCACTCAACATTACGAAATGAAAGTCATGGTTCTTTCAGATGGGAACTAAAAATAAACGAGGTCCCGTGTCATGGCAGGCATTGCATGATAAAGAATTGTGCTGTATAATGCCATCAGCGCAACGCACAGACAAAATTTCTGCACTTTCGCCTATAGCTGGCGACATCTCCATATAAGTGAAATATTCTAGACTGGGATGTTAAACACCAATACTCAACTTTCACAGTTCCTAGTACATGGTACAAGCAACCCTGACCAGGTCTGACCTAGACTTGAAAATAAGCAGTGACTTCTTTCAAAGCACTCTGCATTTAGAATGAAATTCATGGGGGTCCTTCGGTGAGACCTTAAAAACTGATGCCCAATGTCATGGCAGGTAAGGAACATTAAAGAACCCTCCCTGCACATTGCCCTAAGTGCACTGCAAAGGGTAAACATTTATGCCACAATAGCTGTAGCTGGTCATATCTCAATATAAATGAAATATTCTTGACTTGGACAATATATATAAAACTCCATCAAATCAAATCAAATCAAATCAAATCAAATCAAATCCTAGTTTAAGCAAGTTTGTCAGTTAATTTGCCAATTTCAGGTTGGTGGATTTCTTGGGAGTACTTTCAAATTGTTTTTCCTATACATTGGCTGAATTATAAACAATCAAAAACTTTTAATTTTGGGGGTACCATACCATGCCTGGTCCCAGTTGTTTAATCAGAGCCAAAATTTTTCCTGATCTTAAATCTGGCAAATTTAAAACCTTAGCAATTTTGGTTAACTGTTTAAATATTCAGGAATTCAAGGTGTCATTTTTAAGATTATTTCAAGATAGTAACATCTGTATTTAGTTTTATCACAAAGGTTTATTTTGTAATTCAAAAAGAGATTGCCAAAATCTGCTAAATTTAAGTAAAGGAAAATCTTAGTTAAGAAATAATTGTAAAACTGGGGCCTGATCCATAGCAGCTAAGAACCTTCAAGTGGTTAAGTGGTCTTAAGAGCAAGCTTATGGATCATAGAACCCCCTAATCCAACTCAGCTGATTCTAGTGCAAGAATCTATGTCCGTTTGCTTGCCAAAGCTGTTGAGGCCTAAAATAAAATTAACTTTGTTTGCCATTGACCACCAGACCCACTTGAAATGCCCTTACCCAAAATATTTTATTGCCTTCTTTTTTTACTTCTCTTACAACATAAAAAACAGTATTAAATGGCAATATCCCTGGATAGGGAGACAACCTGTGAGCAGGATTATACGGTAGTAAGGAAATTCATCTGTGTTTCTTCATGGCAGAAAACACAAGCGGAGGAACAAAGAAGACTTTAGTTAGCAAAAAAATTGTAAATGTGTTTTAAAAGAGAAATATGAAACCAATTTAAACTTTTCAAAAGTGTAAAAGATTAAGTTTTCAAAAAATAAAATAAAATTTTTTTCCTACAAACCTACCCACATGTGGATAGCATGGGTCGGAAAACAGCAAACAAAGAATTTTTTAAGTTAGGCCTGATAATTGTGCTGTCAACTCTTAATTGTTCCTTAAATATTCAAGCAAGGGGTATCTTGGCAAAATTAGAAAAATGGTAACTGGGGCAAAGAACAATAACTGTAGTCCACTTCTGTGAAGCTAAAAACATGTGCTTGGAAGAAGCAAAAGAAAACCCGAGCTTCAACAAACAAGGAGTAAAGCAGTTCTGTTTATGTACTAGTTATAATATATAATATAGCACTAAAATCATACAACAAAAAATAAACAGTTTCTTTCAGATAAAAATTAAAAAATTATTTATATATAATTTATAAATGTTCTAAATATATAGATATACATCAAAAATTATATTAAGATTGTTATGCCGGCCACAAGCAGCTTAAATATAGCTGACAACAGACACTTGTCATTTTCATAATACATTTCATTTCAACAAGAAATGAATTTGGCTCACTGATATTGGCCTTTCTAGATTGAACACAAAATGCAAATTCAATACAATGCCCTTTCTAGATAGACCACTAGCCCAAAATTCTGGATTCTATTCTGTCTCGTAAACATCCCAAATTAAGTCTTAAGTCTCATTTTTATACTGCTTTCCAGTACATTCAGTACTTTGATTATACCATTTGTTAGCAAAGGGAGGCAACTTAACCTTTACACTATTGTTCTTCCAGATAAAACAGAGAGTATATGTTTCTGAAAAATATCTAAAAATAGAATGTGGTTTAACCTGGCCAACTGAAGAGTGTTTTATTATGGGGTTAGTGGAAAAAGGACCTCTCCTATACTGAACCTAAACTGACAACAGATGTAGCGGTCTGGGTAGCTCAGTGGTAGAGCATTCGCCTATAGTGCGGAAGGTCCCGGGTTCGATCCCCGGTCCGACCCTGCATTTTTCTCCCTCCTGTTACAGTTTGGTGGCCAGTGTGGCCCTCGGAAGTGATGGACTGACATATATGCGGCCGTATAAAGTCCATCCGAGGGAATTTGGGGTGAGTTGTCCCATAGCATCATGGGAAACTCAAGAATAACAGGGGAGGAATGTAGCGGTCTGGGTAGCTCAGTGGTAGAGCACTCGCCTATAGTGCAGGAGGTCCCGGGTTCGATCCCCGGTCCGACCCTGCATTTTTCTCCCTCCTGTTACACAGATACAATGGTAAAATTCAATTAAAACTAATATTATGATCGGGTTTGAAGATGATTTAAACTGCAGTACTTTGTCCATTTTCAGACTTCTAACATACAAAAAAGATCCAATTCTAATGTACCAACATTCACACAAAAGGTCCTATTCACATATACCAACATTCCTAAGTACATACATGAAATCATTATTGTATTTCAACTTTTTCCACTAAACATGATAAGATTTACATTTTTTTTTCACTTTTATAACAATTCACATGGACCTATGTTTTTTTCTTAAAATTCTCGCATGTTCAAACTGCACACAATGGACCCATTTATATTGTTAAATATCAAATACTGATGAAATTATGTTGGATTCTGACTAGTTTTAATATGAAATTTAAAGCCATGGTCATTAAAATGGATACATTCATGTAGGCAATTACTTATGAAAAAAAAAATTATAAATGACTGTGTGAAAAATACAAAAAGTTACAAAATATTTAAAAGTATTTTTTTAAGTAAACTGTAATATACATAATATATTAATACCGTATAATGGGTAATGTTCGCTGTATTCTAATGTTCACTGTATTTTGTGGTCACGTTTTAACCGCAAAAAATTAAAGCCGAATATTTCAAAACAAATGTTAATGGTGAACCAGAACTTATTTACAATGGATTTCACTGTGCTGGTATTGCAGAAAACCTTAATTATGACTTTTGACCATTTACCGGTATTGTGACAGTTTTAACTTTATCATTTTATTTAAATACCGGAATATCAGTTTAAGATATTTTATATATTTTTTACCCTACTGTAGTATCCACAGTTTTAACATTACTCTCTATACCAGTTTTTAATGACGATTTTATTCATTGCATGTTTTATTTTCAGTCTGCAACATGTGTCTTTATGTGAAATAAAATATTAAATATTATGAAGTTCCGTTTTCTTTTCTGGATTTTAGTTTCCGCTTTTTGATTTGAAATTGCACAGACTAGAAACAGATACCGCAAATTATAAAAATGCCAAAATAATTTAGAGGGTTTTTATATTAAAAACCGTGAAAATTTCAAAACGCAAAAATTACCCTGTATACGGTATTTATTACAGGGAATATGTCCCATTCAAAATCTTTTATTTTGTGACTGGATATATCCCCCAAAAATTTGGCAGCAAAAAACAAACCTAAATTTCACAAATTCTGTAACTATGAATAATTTTCTGACCTGAAAATCACAATTTCCTCAGGTCACTTGATGAAATTTGAATAGATCTAATAAACAATTCAATACTGAAAAATGCCCAAGACTTGAAACTAATCATCTCAATGCCATGATAATCCAAAAATATGCTTATAAGCAGAAAACACAGTTTGTCAATAAAAAAATGTACTTGGCCACTGACAATGAAACCAAAAACATTCAAAAAAAATATAAAACGCAAGTATGACAAAAACAAAAACAAAAAAAAAAACATAAGACAACATAGAGACAAACATAAGGAGACATTATCTAATAAACAATAATTTTTTTTATTTATTTTTTTTTTTATTTATTTATTTTTTTTTTTTTGGCAAACACATATTTAGACCACTGCAAAATACTACAATGTACTTTTTAAAATTGTCTTTTCATAAGAAAAAACAAACACATATTAATTTTGGACCACTTATAATAAATAATGCTGGTGTTTTTTTTTGTTTTTTTTTGTTTTGGTTTTTTTTTTTTTTTTTTTTTTTTTTTTTATTATCCATTGTTTCAGGAAAAGACGAGCAAATACATGGTTCATTACTGAGCTAAACAATGCCCTTTTCAAAATGTCTTGAGAAAGAAGACAAATACATAAATGTATTTTGGATCACTTATGAACAGTAATGCTGTAATTTTTTATTTACCTATTTATTTTATTTTTTTTTTCTGCACTGCAGGAAAAGATGAACAAATACTTGCTTAAATGCTAAAACTAATGTCCTTTTTAATTTTCATGAGAAAATATGTGTAACAGGGGAAAAATGCAGCTGCAAACCTGTAGCAGTGACTTATGCTAATATTTGAAAACATAAACAAATACTGCAGGGACTACTGCAAAAAATTATTAATGCCCTTCTTTGTATCGTTTTGATTATCCAGAACACACTAGACGGGTTAACTAGACACAACATTAATGGCAGCAATCTAAATCACAGGGTGGAAGCATCAATTAGGTCGAATTATACCGTTCCATACAATTTAATGTTTGCAAATGATTCTTGCCTTTACTTATGCCAAAAACAAATTTTGGCAAGATGTAATTTAACGCAAAATTCAAGGTGGTCACTCGTGAGACTAAATACATTTTCATGAACCTGTTGAATGAAATATCAATTGTTATCCAAAATGAAACAATATGGCAGCTTTCATGAAATTACATGACAATATTCTAATTCTGTTCATCCAAAATGAAACAATATGGCAGCTTTCATGAAACCACACAACAATATTTTAATTCTGTTTATCCAAAATGAAACAATATCGCAGTTTTCATGATACGTCACACAAAACTATTCCTTTTCTATTTATCCAAAATGAAACAATATGGCAGTTTTCATGAAACACACAAAAATATTCTCATTCTGTTAATCCAAAATGAAACAATACTGCAGCTTTCACGAAACACACAAAAATATTCTCATTCTGTTAATCCAACATGAAACAATACCGCAGCTTTAACGAAACACACAAAAATATTCTCACATTCTGTTTATCCAAAATGAAACAATATGGCAGTTTTCATGATACCATACAAAAACATTCCTTTTCCGTTTATCCAAAATGAAACAATATCGTAGCTTTCACAAAACACACAAAAATATTCTCATTCTGTTAATCCAACATGAAACAATATGGCAGTTTCAGGAAAATCACACGTACAAAACATTTTCATTCTGTTTATCCAAAATGAAAACAACATGGCAGATTTCATGAAACCAAACAACAATATTCTAATTCTGTTGATCAGAAAAGAAACAATATGGCAGTTTTTTATGAAACCACATAAAAATATTCTTATTCTGTTTATACAAAATGAAACAACATGGCAGTTTTCATGTTTTCATGAAATAACACAACAATATTTTAATTCTGTTTTCCGATGTTGTACTTGTTTTTGTGATTGCGTGTTGTGTGTTGTCTTTCTGCTTGTTGACTGATATTTCAGTTTCATTTCTATTAGTTGTTCTTTGCTTAAAACACTGTTTTCTTTTTTCGACTTTTTCTTTCTTCTTCTGAGTGTCAGTACACTTTTCCGTTTTTTACTTTTCTTCAATTTCTTTGGCGATTCTGTTACAGGTGGTGGCATAATTTGTTGCATCGTGCTTTCTGTCTTCTGCAATATCTCAGGTGGTCGCAGCATGTATGGATGAAAACTTTTCATCTGTAAATTTTTAAAAAAAAAATCTGTTCTTAGCAGGCAGCTTTAAACTTACAAATTCTTATATTCATTTGTATGTTTTATTTCACTAGCATAATTATTTAACTGAAGCAATTTTTTATGGAAGCCAAATTAGCCAAGTGGTCTAAAGGTTTAAACTACACATAAACAGAGCCTAGAGTTTGAATCCCAAGGAAAAAATCCATTTTTCTTTTTCTTTTTTTTCTTTTTTTTTAATTATTATTATTTATTTTTTTTTTTGGACACTGTAGATTTCTCAATCATCCAAGATATCAGCCTTAACAATATAGGTAAAAATTCTTGAACTGAGATAAAAATCCCAATTACTCCAATCCATTACATGTATTTCTATGGTTGATTTCTTTTTTCTTTCTTTTTTTTTTTTGTTTGGATCAGTTGATCAGTTTTACCAAAAAAAAAAAAAACAAAAAAAATATTCATCACCAAAGTTCCTGTTGCAGACTGTTAGCAAAAATTTGCATTAAAGTTGATTTATTGTCTCTGGCAATTGTCTTAAAATGCATGGTAACAGAATTTCAATTGGACAAATGGCACATCTTTAAATGCATGGCAACCGAATTTAACTGTTATCTTGACCTTTGACCTAGTGATCTGATTTGCAATCGCATGCCATGTTTCATGACAAAAATAAGTTGACAGAGTTTGAAATCAATTGGACAAATGGTGGTTCTTTATATGCAAGGAAACTGAATTTCTATCTATAACTGTTACCTTGACCTTTGACCTAGTAATCTGATTTGCAATTGATGCCATGTTTCATCACAAGGAATAAGTTAACCGAGAACAATTTGACAAACAGTGATTCTTTAAATGTATGAAAATTGTTTGGGACAGAGAGTAAGATGGATGAAACAGACAGAACCAATATGCATCCCCAGTTTCGGTGCATAAAAAGAGGATTATAGCTTATATAAATTTTTACTCCTTTTAATTATAACTTACAAGTTCTGGATCACAAACTTCAGTTATATGATAGGCTAATTTCTGGAATAATTGAAAAACATTTGTTCCAGTTTTTGCACTTGTCTCGAAGAAACCAAATGCCATTTCTTTCTCCGCTAACTGAAAAACAGATTTAAAATTATCATACTATATATGCATGTAGTAGTGTTTTCAGGCTACAACAAATATAATATTTACCAGAAAAGAACTAATCATGCTTGAAATTGACTTTACTCTTTCCATGAAAAGTTTAACCTTTAAAATGAATGGTACCGTAGAAACCCATGTAAATTACGCACCCATGTAATTTATGCAGGTGGTTTTCAAGCTAAAATTTGATAAAAAAAAGCTTCAACTCGTGTAAAATTCGCACTCAAAAAAAAGTGCGTAAATTACATATTGGGTTTTTACAGTAATCAACTTGACCAATAGGAAATGAAAAAAAGCATACATTTAAAAATAAGGTAACTGTTTCCATGGATACTTTATAGACATGATAAAAAAAATCTTAATTGTAAACACAATCCATGTTTTATATTATCTTTAATTTTAATAATTTAATGATCATTTTTTGAGGAGGTCAAAATGCCACAACTGAGATTTTTGTGTGCAAAATGAATTCAGGTTGTGCATTTGTTACCTGTACCATTGATTTTAAAGGTTAAACTTTTCATGGAAAGAGTACAGTCAATTTCAAGCATGATTATTCATATAACACAAGCCTTTTTTGTCTCTTAGGCCTAAAATAAAATTAACTTTGTTTGCTGTTGACCGCCCAACCCACTTTAAATGCCCCTACCCAAAAAATGTTATTGCCATCCTTTCCATCCTTTTTTTTCTTCTTATACTACAAAAGAACCAGTAACAAAGGGCAATAGGCCTTGCAAGCCAGACGAGCTGTAAGGAAAGGTTTAATACTGTAGTAAGGAAATTCCACTGTGTTTCTCTATGGGAGAAAAGACTTTAGTTAGCAAGAAAATTATAAAATGTGTTTTAAAAGTGACATATGAAACTAATTCAACCTTTTTCAAAAGTGTTATAGAGTTTTCAAAAAATAAAATAAAATATTTTTCCTACCTACCTACCCACATGTGAATAGCATGGGTTGGAAAACAGCAAACAAACAATTTTTTATGTTAGGCCTTACTTTCACTTCCTCACTTCCCTCTAGGCGAAGATTTTGTAAGGATTATGAATTAAAGTTAAAAGTTAAAATTTCCATGGAAATTTATCAAATTTAATGATTATTTCTTACAGTGGTGTTTCCAAGGCAACAGTAATGTTAATGTTAAATAATGTACACTCACCTTGCGACCATCTTTTTCTTTTACTTGCCGATTAGCTTCTAGATCGAGTTTGTTACCAATTATAATTAATGGTATTGTCTCATATTTACTATCCCTATGTGAAACATCCTGAAAAAAAGTAGCGTTCTCTTACACTGATTGACAGATTTGATGGGGTTTCACTTTCCAGTCAAGAATATTTCACTTATATTGAGACGTCACCAACTAGAGATGAAGCGGCAGAACTTTTGACCTTTGCAGTGCACTTATGGCAATGTGCAGGGAAGGTTCTTTAGCATGCCACACCTGCTGTGACACAAGGCAACAGTTTTTAAGGTCTCATCCTAAGGACCCTGCGACTTTCATTTCTAAATGCCATGTGCTTGGGGAAAGAACAGTTACTACCTATTTTCAAGTCTTGCTCAGACCCAGCTGGGGTTCAAACCCCGACCTCCCGCATACAAAGTGAGCATTTTACCAACTGAGTTTACATAATGGTAACATTCTCTTAGAAAAAGCTGTAAAACCAAAAACCAAAGTGCTCTAGTTTCCTTTACAATGCCTGAATGGATAGAAATAAAATTGTCTTGACTTGGAAGTGAAACATCATTACTCCACTATCACTTCAGTGGCTCAGTGGCAGAGCCTCAGTCTCATGAGCAGGAGGTATTGAAGGACACTAAAAGCAGTGATGGTTTTTAAAAACTACCTTCCACCATTCAGACTGGGAAAATTTGGACCCTTTTTATGTCACATATTACACTCAGATTTTGAAATTCATTGCAAAGATTTTATATTGTGACAATATCTAACATTTTTTGTCTGAAAGAACAGTTTTGGACAACTGGATTTAACTTAAACTATTTAATTGTGTGTCACGGTTGCTGTTTGGGGAATTTTAGTTGCCAAATTGGGAAATTTTAGTCTTATTTCTCAAGGGGAAACTTAACCTTTATTCGGTAGTAATTTTAGGCAAAAAAACCACTGTAAAGAAGTACAGTTGTGTGGATAAAGTACCGTCCTAGGTCCCCAGGGCAATGAAGGAAGTACAGTTGTGTGGATAGAGTACCATTCTAGGACCCCAGGGCAATGAAGAAAGTACAGTTGTGTGGATATAGTACCGTCTTTGTTCCCCAAAATTCATCCAATGGATTTCACAAAAAAAAAATTTATCAAAATTTTGAATTTTTTAAAGAATTTTTTATGATAAGAAAGTTTGTCAATTCGCTTGCCGAAGGTTGATGGTTTTCTCTGGACACTCTAGATCTATGATGAGCTAGTATATGGTTTAGTATGCTTTTTGTCTGGTTCATCTAACAAAAGGAAAGTTACATGTATTTGGTTTAGAGTAATTTATTAGCCATGGTTCTTGTCCATCAAACTGGTGATTGTAAGCTATTTTGGTTTGCATATTTAACTATGCTTTTTGGTTTATCTTATTGGATATGAATAGCTATTTGGTTTACATTATCTGCTATAGTTCTGATCAATCAAACCAGAGATGGTAAGTCATTTGGTTTACATTATTAGCTATATGTCTGTCCATCAAACCAGAGATGGTAAGCTTTTTGTTTTACATCTGGTTCTTCAAACCAGAGATGGTAAGCTATTTGTTTTACATCTGGTTCTTCAAACCAGTGATGGTAAGCTATTTGGTTTACATCTGGTTCTTCAAACCAGAGATGGTAAGCTATTTGGTTTACATTATTAACAATGGTTCTAGTCAATCAAATCAGAGATGGTAAGCTATTTGGTTTACATAATAAGCTATAGTTCTGGTTCATCAAACCGTAGATGGTAAGCTATTTGTTTTACATATGGTTCTTCAAATCAGAGATGGTTAGCAATTTGGTTTATAATAAAAAAAAAAACCATTAAAAAGATTTTGCTATTTGATTTACATTAATCATAGTCTTCTCTCTTAATTATTTAAAGAGATTCCATTCTTTGTTCTTAATTCATGGTTCATTTTTAGCCTGGATTTGTATTTCATGGTACTCACATTTTCAATACTGTTTATCCAAAATGACAGGTGATCAAACGTAGATTTGTCTGTGATGTCATACACTAAAATTATACCCTGGAATAAAAATAAACACAAGAAATTTAATTACTAAAAATTACTAAATTATACATGTATTACTTTAAGTACCAATTCTCATCCCCTTCATTTAATTTTCTTTACCCCATGCAAACTAGCAACTCTGCCAGCTGATATAATATATATATATATATATATATATATATATATATATATATATATATATATATATATATATATATATATATATATAAACAGAGTCTGTGATTTTATACTGATTTTTCTTAATGGCTGCAGCCTTACCAAGCAGTTTTTATATGGTTGCATTAAAAAACATTTAAGACCTGTAAACTTTATTTTATTTTACCCCTGTACTTCTGGAGGGTGTCTTGGTGGCCAAGTGGTCTTAAGTGCATGCTTCAGATTACGTTGCCTATCACCGCCTAAGTTCAAATCCCACAATGGAAGATCTTAGTAAGAGAAGGATTGTCACTTGCTAAAGGTCATCGTTTTTTTTCTGGGGCTACTCATGTTTCTTCCACTTATCCAAAAACAAGCACTTCAATATAAGTGAAAGGATCATAACTCTTGTTAAACACTATTAATTCACTCTACTGTTGCTAGGGTTGGTTTGGGGGAGTGGTTCTAATCACTTGTGGAGAAGTGCACAATCATATTTAAGACTGCACCGTGATCAAATGGATGTACAATGGTTGCTGTCTTGCAAAGTTTTTTATATGATCACATTCGAAAAAAAACATTTCAAAATTTTAAGCTTTATTTTATTTAATCCTGTATAATACCATTTAAAACACTCTGCTATAGGGGATCTAGTCACTTGTGGAAAAGGGCACTATATGTTATAGTAAAGACTTCACCATGATCACATAGATGAACAGTTCCAATCAAACTGGGCAAGTTATTTTACCTAGCTTTTTCTTTTATTTATCATATCTAAATACTTATAAATACAAAAAAAATTAAAAAATCATCAAAAAAGGTAGATATGTGGTGGAGAATCGGTTGAGGTGTTAGCTTTTAAACTCTAGGTTTCTAATAGTTGTTTGTTCGACTGTTCGTATGCAAGAAGGATTTCTGCCTTGTCAAATGCTTTACTGGTTAGCTCAGTACCAGTATAATGGACCTGTGAAGTGACATTACAGGCGAGTGCGCTAGCACTCAAAAGATTATCATGAGTGAGCACTATTACAATGCAGATCAGAAATACACATTACACATCATGAACTTGTGTTAAGATTTATCCTTAAAAACTTATAAAAGTTGTCTCATCATAAACATTTAAAAGATTGCTGAAGTGATGTAAAACAACATCCAACCAACCAACCAACTATAAAAAGATTATTTCTTTATTATTTTAGGTCATACCTGTACATTACGATATTGCCATCTTGTTATTGAGTTAAATCTTTCTTGTCCTGCTGTGTCCCTGAAAATAAAATAATTAAATAAATATATTCATTCATTCATTCAATCAATCAATTTATTTCTTCATTCATTCAACTTATTCATATTTTTAACATAAATCATTCATTCTTTTTTTGTTCATTCATTCATTCATTCATTCATTCATTCATGTATTCATATATTTCTTCCTTTATTCATGTTTGTTCATTCATTCATTCATTTATTCATATATTCCTTCATTTATTCATGTCTGTTCATTCATTCATTCATTTGTTCATATATTCCTTCATTTATTCAAGTTTGTTCATTCATTCATTCATTTATTCATATATTCCTTCATTTATTCATGATTGTTCATTCATTCACTCATTTATTCATATATTCCTTCATTTATTAATGTTTTCTCATTCATTCATTCATTTATTCATATATTCCTTCATTTATTCATGTCTGTTCATTCATTCATTCATTTATTCATATATTCCTTAATTTATTCAAGTTTGTTCATTCATTCATTCATTTATTCATATATTCCTTCATTTATCCAAGTTTGTTCATTCATTCATTCATTTATTCATATATGCCTTCATTTATTCATGTTTGTTCATTCATTCATGTATTCATATATTCCTTCATTTATTCATGTTTGTTCATTCATTCATTCATGTATTCATATATTCCTTCATTTATTCATGTTTGTTCATTCATTCACTCATTTATTCATATATTCATTCATTTATTCATGTTTGTTCATTCATTCATTCATGTATTCATGTATTCATTCATTTATTCATGTTTATTTATTCATTCATTCATCTATTCATATATTCCTTCATTTATTCATGTCTGTTCATTCATTCACTCATTTATTAATGTATTCCTTCATTTATTCATGTTTGTTCATTCATTCATTCATTCATATATTCCTTCATTTATTCATGTTTGTTCATTCATTCACTCATTTATTCATATATTCCTTCATTTATTCATGTTTGTTCATTTATTCATTCATGTATTCATATATTCCTTCATTTATTCATTTGTTCATTCATTCACTCATTTATTCATATATTCCTTCATTTATTTATGTTTGTTCATTCATTCATTCATGTATTCATATATTCCTTCATTTATTCATGTTTGTTCATTCATTCACTCATTAATTCATATATTCCTTCATTTATTCATGTTTGTTCATTCATTCATGTATTCATATATTCCTTCATTTATTCGTTTGTTTATTCATTCACTCATTTATTCATATATTCCTTCATTTATTCACGTTTGTTCATTCATTCACTCATTTATTCATATATTCCTTCAATTCATGTTTGTTCATTCATTCACTCATTTATTCATATATTCCTTCATTTATTCATGTTTGTTCATTCTTTCATTCATTTGTTTTATCACTTATTTAATTATTTATTCAATAACTGATATATAAATTCATTTAGAATGAAGGAAGAAATAACTGCGAAATAAAGGTGGTAAATAATTATAAAATTCGTAATTATAATATTTGTCTTGTGTCATGTTGATTAAAGAAAAACTGAAGTTATACATAAAACAAATTGACACATTTAAATAAAATCTGAATACACATTCTGGAATTTGAAAAACCACAAATAATTGTATACAAACATTGTGTATTGACTTAACCACCCACCCCCAATGTCCTAGTACTAACTTTTAAATTATGGTGGGAAAATGCATCTTATATCAACAAAAACACAGGTAGCGATATACAGTAGTACATTTATGAAATGTTAGTTAGGCCTAAAATAAAATTAACTTTGTTTGCCATTGACCGCCCGACCCACTTGAAATCCCCCTCCCCAAAAAATTTTATTGCCATCAATTCCTGTTTTTTTTTTTTTTTTTTTTTGCTTTTCATACAAAGTGAAAAACAGTATGAAAGGGCAATAACCCAAGCAAGCAGCCTGTGAGCAGGTTTACACATTAGTGAGGAAATTCCACTTTCTCCATGGGAGGAGACACAAGGAGAAAGAAGACTGTAATTAGCAAAAAAATTGTAAAATTTGTTTTAAAGAAACATATGAAAATAATTTAACCTTTTTCCAAAAGTGTAATAGATTAAGTTTTCAAAAAATAAATAATTTTTTTTCCTACCTACTTACCCACATGTGGACAGCATGAGTCGGAAAACAGCAAACAAAAAATTTTTTAAGTTAGGCCTCATTGCCAAGGTTTCAAATTCTACTCGGGCAAATTCTTATGTGAAAAAAGTTTCAAGAGTTTGTTTGCAGAAAATGCTTGGTTTTCTCCTCCCTTGACTTAATCCAACTTATATAGGTAATAGAATTTTGACTGATGACTAAAACCCAATAACTTAACTCAAATGCATTCTTTAGATAAACATGTTGATTTCATTCATTCATTCATTCATTCATTCATTTATTTATTTATCATTTATTTATTCATCAAACTGACAAAATTTCTTCCACTAGACTCACTACCCAAGTGAGGTTTGAACCTAGGAAATCAGTGGTCCCAAATAAATGAATAAGACAAGACAAGATAAACATATAGTTAGATCACTGACTTTAAAAATTCATTACTATTTGGACCTGCTCTTGAGGTAATAAAAAAATGAGGTCCAGTAATGTGGTTAAAGTCTTTGCAGGAATAATGATGTTTTACGCCCAAGTCAAGATTCATTTACTTATTTCAAGGCGGTCAGTTCTAGATTGGTGGAGGAAACAAGAGTGATTGAGAAAACCACCGACCTTGGGTAAGCAAATAAGCAAACTCTTTCTAGGCAGGAACAGTCACTTTTATTTGTAAGTGCACACTTAAGACTATTTGGCCACTGAGGCCCCTGTAAAACAAAGGTACTCACCACAGATTCAGTTGAACTAGTGCTCCATCAGCTTCAAATGATTTCTTCACAAAATCAAGAGCTGAAATGCGAAAAAAACATACTGCTTTTTAACATGTAGTTGACAAGTGTCAAAGCCAATTAGGACACACCCAGGGATTTTTCTGGCCACTCACAGGGTCCTGTAAAGGGACCAATTCCCAATGCCAAAAAGCATACATTTTTCACAATTTTACAGGTAAAAATTCCCAAAAGATCCTGCTTTGAGAAACTTAAGAAAAAGTGAAAAAAACTCTATATTTTTGGTGTAGCTTGTATATCTTTATAATAACCTGTATTTATGCACATTTTGATTTATTCTCAATGAGGATCTGGTAGAATGAGAGCAACTCATAAAACAACTTTCTCAGATGTTTGTATTGAAGCCAGTCCATGAAGATATTGTGTTCATGTCTGAGTGATTTGGTACAAATGAGTGACTACCAGCATGTATCAAAATGACAATGTGAAAATTTTTAAAGTTTAATGAAAAATTTTACCAAAATGTCAATTTTGTCAATGATTTTCCCAATTTCATCCCAAGGTCCCTTTCCCAAAATGGCCAGAAAAATCCCTGCACATCAAACAACAATTAGCATTTCAAAACCATCAAAGAAACTACAAACAATACAAAAACTTCAATTCATGGGATAGCATGTAGTTGACAGGTCAAAGCCACCAAATAATACATCAAGCAACAAAAGACACACCATAGTAAACAATGACAAGTCAAGTGGTCTAGTCTATCAAAGACATTTCACAATGTCCTGAAATGTTGTCAAAGCCATCATCAGTCTATGGGTAACATAACTTCGTGTAACTTGGGAAAACATGTAGTTGTTATGTGTCAAGACCAGTAAGTTTTGTCACATCTAACAAAGACATGTCAATGCCAAAAAGTGGCATCTTAAAGTAAACAAGACATGTCAAAGCCAATAAGAGGCAACTAAAAGGTGACAAGAACATGTCAAAGAAAACAAGAGGCATCTTAAAGCAAACAAAGACATGTAAAATCCAAAAAGAGGCATCTAAAAGTCAACAAGACATGTAAAAGCCAACAAGAGGCAACTAAAAGGGACAAGGACATGTCAAAGAAAACAAGAGGCATCTTAAAGCAAACAAAGACATGTAAAAGCCAAAAAGAGGCATCTAAAAGTCAACAAGACATGTAAAAGCCAAAAAGAGGCAACTAAAAGGTGACAAGGACATGTCAAAGCCAACAAGAGGCATCTTAAAGCAAACAAAGACATACCAAAGCCAAGAAGAGGCACCTTAAAGGTGACAAGAACATGTCAAAGCCAACAAGAGGCATCTTAAAGCAAACAAAGACATACCAAAGCCAAGAAGAGGCACCTTAAAGGTGACAAGAACATGTCAAAGCCAACAAGAGGCATCTCAAGCAAAAAAAAACATACCAAAGCCAAGAAGAGGCACCTTAAAGGTGACAAGAACATGTCAAAGCCAACAAGAGGCATCTAAAAGCAAACAAAGACATGTCAAAGCCAAGAAGAGGCAACTAAATGGCAACAAGGACATGTCAAAGCTAACAAGAGATTGGCCAAAGCCAACTCAAACATATAAAAGCCAACAAGATGCATACAAAGCCAACAAGTCAAAGCCAACAGGTTGCATGAAAAGCCAAAAAAAGACATATCAAACCAAGCAAGTGGTATCAAAGCCAACAAGGGCATGTTTAAGCCAACCAGAAAAACATAAAGCCAACAAGGGCTATCAAAGCCAACAAGAGGCATCAAAAAGCCAACAAGGCATCTAAAAACCAACACGGCATATCAAAGCCAACAAGGGGCATTTAAAAGCCAACAAGGACAAGTCAAAGCTTGGGCCTTTACTGGTTTATTTGGTACCAGTTAGATGGACTGTGGGGTCTGCAACATTTATTTTCTACATTGTGGACAAATGTATTAGCACCATTATGGTAACCATTAGTGTACATTTGTACAATTTTTAAGGGTTGTTTTTAGTGTGAACTTGTTGAATAAAAATCACAGATACTTGTACACAACTCATGCACTACATTTAAGAAGCATTTAAATAAATTTAAATAAATTTTCAAATAAATAAGAGAGCTAAAAATAATTCCAAAATCTCATGAATAGATATTAACAGGAGAAAGAAAAAAAAGGGTCAGACCTGGGGATCAAAACCTGGACCTCCCGCTCTATAGGTGAGTGCTCTACCCATTGAGCTACCCAGACCACTACATTCCTCCCGTTATTCTTGAGTTTCCCAGGGTCCTATGGTAGATCTCACCCCAAATTCCCTCGGATGGACTTTATATGGCCAAATATATGTCAGTCAATCACTTCCAAGTGTCACACTGGCCACCAAACTGTAACAGGAGGGAGAAAAAATGCAGGGTCGGACTGAGGATCGAACCCTGGATCTCCCGCACTATAGGCGAGTGATACCAACTGAGCTACCCAGACAGCAACAGACAAAAAAATTCCAAAAAAACAAACCATGCAACTACATTGGATTACACTGGATTAATAACTCCTGGATTTCAGAGAGAGAGAGAGAGAGAGAGAGAGAGAGAGAGAGAGAGAATGGAGACTTACCGACAGTTGGTCTTGTTTTTTCTGTAAACTCTTTTCCACTAAGAGATCTCAATAGAGCTGTTTTACCGACTGATGCGTCTCCAAGAACTAAAACTTTATAAGAAACGGGACAGTCGGATTCCCTTAATGGCATATCTGAAATGAAAAAGAAACATAGGAGTCTTTTCACTTATGACCAAATTGTTCTTTCTTGGAACATTCACAATAGATTAGCCGATACCTCAGTCTGAATTTCCTCTGACCACAACACCACAACACCAGCATGCCTTGTGGCTGCGTTTAGGGTAACAAAATTAAAATGTATGTTTCAAAAATCGGGATTTTCCTATTCAAACTGAGGTCGCCTCGATTTGCTTCAGACTGAACGTTAAATATTGCCAATGGCTTTATACGTTCCTGACAATAGTTGAGTCTTGATCGGTGAATGATTTGTCTTTCAAAATTTCAATATACGTCTCCACTGGTTTCAAAATACAGATTAATTTCTGTGGTGCTCATGTTTGTCGATCTCTAAAAACTTCCAGTTTCAAAACAAGACCTCGAACGTGACCTCGCAAACACTGGCATTCGATTATTTTGGGGATAAATCATAACTGCCAGGCATAAAGTTTGTCAGGGTCAGAGGAAATTCGGACTAGCATATACTCTAACCCGCCTTTCTTCCTCACAATCGCATAAACAGATGTGCACGTAACCTATTCAAATAACAAAATATTTTGTTGATTTTTCACATTGAACATTAAGAAAAGTAATGTTTTAAATCGTTAGAATCAACTTAATTTGCAATATATTTCATGAATACGCAGGAACTTATTTTCAGGGGTGATTGTTACCTATATCACAGAGTTGTATAAATGCGTGCAACACGGGTAGTCACTCTTTAATGAGGTCAAGCATAGCACGAGAATTATATATACATGTATCTTAATAATCATCACTTAGCTTAGGATTTATAGCACGAACTTAAACTACTACTCTCGTTCCAGAAATTACATGTATAGACACAAAGAAACTTTTTGATTAAAAATCAAGCTTTGAAAATATTTTTCTAAATATGAAAAAAAAGTTTAATATATCTCCTCGCCTAATTGGAAAAATAATGAGACTTCGCAAAAAAATTAAATTACTCTGTTCATGGGGCAAATTTTTAAATAATTTTACTAAACAGTAATCTGACCATGTTCAAATAATCCCTTCTGCACCTCAAATATTGACATACATCAAATGTGATTTAATGAGTTTAACTTTTGGGACAATCGCACCTGAAAAAAAACAATGTCCATGTTCACTGTCAATGGTCATGAAGCTTAATTTGCATATCTCTTAATACCCTAATGTGATTTTACATGGGGTTCAATAGGGTAGTAAATTTCTTGCAATTTTGTGAATTGCTCAAAATTTCCTTAAACTACAGAAAGACTAGAAAAGTTTAATGAATTAAAAAATTCAAATATCTTAGGTCAATGCTTATTGAATTATTATATCAGGCCATGGAGTATTTTTATTAAGTTTTCCAAAGAAAAAATTAAAACGGTGCTAATCTAATTAATGATGTTAATAATGAACAATGTTACATTTGGTTCAACGATAAAAGCTCGAATACATACAGAAATTACAGTATTTACCCAGCGAGATGCAGCATTTGGGATCTAATATTAGAACATGGTTACGTCATCAAAACCCGGGTCATTTAAACACAACTTTCAAAACGGTGTAATACGATAAATTAAACACAGAACTTCGTTGAATTTGTCATTTGTGACCTAGTAAGGGATACATAACACCATTTCAAATACATCTGGAGATTAATGAAGGACAATTAATGCAATCATGTTGCACCTTCGATTCTAGGTTTTTCCGTACATCCGTGCGCATGCTCCAAGCTCATAATTACCATCGTAAAACACTGACCAACCGGTCACAGGATTCCATTTATTTACAGCTAAAAGAAATGACAATGTCACGGATCTTGGTTAGAAGATATTTATTTTTAAAAAAATATATTTTTAGAAAATCAAAAAAATTCACAAAATTGAAAAACTTAATGCTGCTTTAACAAATTAAACATTTAAAAAATATTAAGAATTTTCTTTGTAACTACAATATCTGGAAACAGGGTAGTAGGGGTTTATTATTATTATTATTATTATTATTATTATTATTATTATTATTATTATTTATTTATTTATTTATTTATTTTTGCAATATTTTAACCTGTCCGAAGGATAAATTAAAATTGTTAAAATGAGGACATTTTGTTTCTTGTTGACAAATATATTACAATGATGGTCGTTACAATATTTCATAAATAATTATTCAAGGAAATGTAACAGGAATATGAGGAAATAACAATTGAAAATTATAACTGTTATATTAAAATATATACTAGTATATATTATTTATAAATTATACTATTATTTAGACGTATAAACGTTTTAATTTATTATATTATCATTTTATCTCGCAAAGAAACGGAGGCCTCTGTGGCCAGCGCACACTAACTGATCACACAGTCTCTTAACGCCTAGGTTCGAGTCCCATTCGGGAAGATCCTTGTGTTAGAAAATTTGTCACTTAACTTGTCCAAGGTCGGTGGTATTCTCCGGGCACTCCGGTTTCCTACACAAATCCATAACTGACCGTCTTGATATAAGTGAAAACGATCTTACAGGGGTGTAAAGCATTATTACCCTTTCCACCTCACGAGCATGGAAACGACTGACTTATTATACCACATCGGCGCATAAATCAATGCAAGCACATAACGAAATCGAGATCGTGATTTGGGACCCCACCAGGGTGATACATAAGACTTATTTTCATCGCCTTGCTTTTGACACTAAGAGGACAAAAGTTTCAACTGGTTCCCCCGGTGGTAAAGTACTGTGACTAGTTGAGTTGTATGCTTGCCTGTGGCGTCCTAAGTCCCCTAGAGTACACACAAACGCAAGGAATACCATAAATTGCACTTGACGATCGACGGACATGCTTGATTAATCCTTAGAATTCATAAACGGTCTATCGTTTCGAGTAGCTAAAATGCTGATGTGATGTTAAAAACACTACATCCAACCAACCTGACTTATTCACAGTAAAAATGTGTCTGAACAAGATTGTATTTGGCAATAAAGCTGAGTGGAGCAATGATGTTTTTTAACCACGGTCTAGTTTTCTTGACTTGTACCGTGACAGTGGATTCTGATATGGTGGAGGAAACAGGAGTTTCCAGGAAAAACTTTTGTCTTTCGGCAAGCAAACTGACAAACTTTCACACACCAGGATCTGCCCTAGCTGGATTTGTACCTAGGCGGTGAGAGACACTATGATCAGTAAGCGCGCTGTAGACCACTTGACCCCCGAGGTCCCCGTGTTGGGTAGAGTAATGGTGTTTAATGTACCAGTCAAGTTTTTTTCTTTCGCTTATATCGAGGTGGTCAGTTCTGGGATAATGAAGAAATCGGAAGTGCCTGGTGAAAACCCACTTTTTTTCGGCAACTATTAAGCGAATCAACAAACTTTATCACACTAAGATCTGCCCAAGCTCGATTCGAACCTAGATGATGAGAGACATTGTGATAGGTGATCAGGCGTTTAAGACTTTTAGACATGTTGGAGCCGCGATAGTCAGAATGGTTGAGGCGCTAGCTTTTAAATACAAAGTTTATCAACGCTGAGGGTTCGACTCCGCACGACCGCAAGTGAGATTTGTTCTCCTTTTTGTCGTAGGTCCTTCCCGATGGGCTAGGTACAAGGTTTATGAACGGAATAGTATCCAGTCACTTTAAAGATCACCATAAAGTACACTAGATATCAAAATTACACATGAACTTGTGTAAATACTAATTTTTGAGATTAATAAAAAAGAAAATGGTCTCTTCACCAATTGCAGAAAAATGACTATGTTACGTAAAACAACATTCAACCGGCCACTAGCTAATCGATCATTCTTAAATTACTAAAATAATCGGAAAATATTTCCTAAAATAGCGAATACAATCTTAATTTGGATCCGTTTCAATCTAAACTTCCAGATGTTATATTTAGCTCCACGTGCGTGATAATTCATAATGATGGGGATGAGGTCCGTGCTTAATTAAGAAATAACCGCTTAATTTTATCACTTTGATAATTAACCGGTAATTACTGAATCCGATCGTTATAAAAATTCATCAAAATCTGGAATATGTTGACAGATATTATACATGTGCCGAATGTTTCTTGTTTCATTAAAATATTCAATACAGCAGGTTTGCATTATAAACACCGCCTCGGTTGCTCACTTAATGAGCATCAGCCGGAGAACGGAAGGTCGGGAATTCAAAAAAAATATACAATATACATATTATAAACACCGCCTCGGTTGCTCACTGGTAGAGCATCAGACTCGAGAGCGTAAGGCCTGGAATTCGAAAGAATATACACTACCGCGAGGTG
>JARBDR010000686.1:0-178290 GCA_029721355.1 Tegillarca granosa | reverse complement strand
TAGAATTTGCCCGAGTAGAATTTGAAACCTTGGCAATGAGGCCTAACTTAAAAAATTTTTTGTTTGCTGTTTTCCGACTCATGCTGTCCACATGTGGGTAAGTAGGTAGGAAAAAAAATTATTTATTTTTTGAAAACTTAATCTATTACACTTTTGGAAAAAGGTTAAATTATTTTCATATGTTTCTTTAAAACAATTTTACAATTTTTTTGCTAATTACAGTCTTCTTTCTCCTTGTGTCTCCTCCCATGGAGAAAGTGGAATTTCCTCACTAATGTGTAAACCTGCTCACAGGGCTTGCTTGGGTTATTGCCCTTCATACTGTTTTTCACTTTGTATGAAAAGCAAAAAAAAAAAAAAAAAAAACAGGAATTGATGGCAATAAAATTTTTTGGGGAGGGGGATTTCAAGTGGGTCGGGCGGTCAATGGCAAACAAAGTTAATTTTATTTTAGGCCTAACTAACATTTCATAAATGTACTACTGTATATCGCTATGTGTTTTTGTTGATATAGATGCATTTTCCCACCATAATTTAAAAGTTAGCTAGGACATTGGGGGTGGGTGGTTAAGTCAATACACAATGTTTGTATACAATTATTTGTGGTTTTTCAAATTCCAGAATGTGTATTCAGATTTTATTTAAATGTGTCAATTTGTTTTATGTATAACTTCAGTTTTTTTAATCAACATGACACAAGACAAATATTATAATTACGAATTTTATATATTATTTACCACCTTTATTTCGCAGTTATTTCTTCCTTCATTCTAAATGAATTTATATATCAGTTATTGAATAAATAATTAAATAAGTGATAAAACAAATGAATGAAAGAATGAACAAACATGAATAAATGAAGGAATATATGAATAAATGAGTGAATGAATGAACAAACATGAATTGAAGGAATATATGAATAAATGAGTGAATGAATGAACAAACGTGAATAAATGAAGGAATATATGAATAAATGAGTGAATGAATAAACAAACGAATAAATGAAGGAATATATGAATACATGAATGAATGAACAAACATGAATAAATGAAGGAATATATGAATTAATGAGTGAATGAATGAACAAACATGAATAAATGAAGGAATATATGAATACATGAATGAATGAATGAACAAACATAAATAAATGAAGGAATATATGAATAAATGAGTGAATGAATGAACAAATGAATAAATGAAGGAATATATGAATACATGAATGAATAAATGAACAAACATGAATAAATGAAGGAATATATGAATAAATGAGTGAATGAATGAACAAACATGAATAAATGAAGGAATATATGAATGAATGAATGAATGAACAAACATGAATAAATGAAGGAATACATTAATAAATGAGTGAATGAATGAACAGACATGAATAATGAAGGAATATATGAATAGATGAATGAATGAATAAATAAACATGAATAAATGAATGAATAATGAATACATGAATGAATGAATGAACAAACATGAATAATGAATGAATATATGAATAAATGAGTGAATGAATGAACAAACATGAATAAATGAAGGAATATGAATACATGAATGAATGAATGAACAACATGAATAAATGAAGGAATATATGAATACATGAATGAATGAAACAAACATGAATAAATGAAGGCATATATGAATAAATGAATGAATGAATGAACAAACTTGGATAAATGAAGGAATATATGAATAAATGAATGAATGAATGAACAAACTTGAATAAATTAAGGAATATATGAATAAATGAATGAATGAATGAACAGACATGAATAAATGAAGGAATATATGAATAAATGAATGAATGAATGAGAAAACATTAATAAATGAAGGAATATATGAATAAATGAGTGAATGAATGAACAATCATGAATAAATGAAGGAATATATGAATAAATGAATGAATGAAGAATGAACAAACTTGAATAAATGAAGGAATATATGAACAAATGAATGAATGAATGAACAGACATGAATAAATGAAGGAATATATGAATAATGAATGAATGAATGAACAAACATGAATAAAGGAAGAAATATATGAATACATGAAATGAATGAATGAATGAATGAATGAACAAAAAAAGAATGAATGATTTATGTTAAAAATATGAATAATGAATGAATGAAGAAATAAATTGATTGATTGAATGAATGAATGAATATATTTATTTAATTATTTTTTTTCAGGGACACAGCAGGACAAGAAAGATTTAACTCAATAACAAGATGGCAATATCGTAATGTACAGGTATGACCTAAAATAATAAAGAAATAATCTTTTTATAGTTGGTTGGTTGGTTGGATGTTGTTTTACATCACTTCAGCAATCTTTTAAATGTTTATGATGAGACAACTTTTATAAGTTTTTAAGGATAAATCTTAACACAAGTTCATGATGTGTAATGTGTATTTCTGATCTGCATTGTAATAGTGCTCACTCATGATCTTTTGAGTGCTAGCGCACTCGCCTGTAATGTCACTTCACAGGTCCATATACTGGTACTGAGCTAACCAGTAAAGCATTTGACAAGGCAGAAATCCTTCTTGCATACGAACAGTCGAACAAACAACTATTAGAAACCTAGAGTTTAAAAGCTAACACCTCAACCGATTCTCCAACATATCTACCTTTTTTGATGATTTTTTAATTTTTTTTGTATTTATAAGTATTTAGAGATGATAAATAAAAGAAAAAGCTAGGTAAAATAACTTGCCCAGTTTGATTGGAACTGTTCATCTATGTGATCATGGTGAAGTCTTTACTATAACATATAGTGCCCTTTTCCACAAGTGACTAGATCCCCTATAGCAGAGTGTTTTAAATGGTATTATACAGGATTAAATAAATAAAGCTTAAAATTTTGAAATGTTTTTTTTCGAATGTGATCATAAAAAACTTTGCAAGACAGCAACCATTGTACATCCATTTGATCACGGTGCAGTCTTAAATATGATTGTGCACTTCTCCACAAGTGATTAGAACCACTCCCCCAAACCAACCCTAGCAACAGTAGAGTGAATTAATAGTGTTTAACAAGAGTTATGATCCTTTCACTTATATTGAAGTGCTTGTTTTTGGATAAGTGGAAGAAACATGAGTAGCCCCAGAAAAAAACGATGACCTTTAGCAAGTGACAATCCTTCTCTTACTAAGATCTTCCATTGTGGGATTTGAACTTAGGCGGTGATAGGCAACGTAATCTGAAGCATGCACTTAAGACCACTTGGCCACCAAGACACCCTCCAGAAGTACAGGGGTAAAATAAAATAAAGTTTACAGGTCTTAAATGTTTTTTAATGCAACCATATAAAAACTGCTTGGTAAGGCTGCAGCCATTAAGAAAAATCAGTATAAAATCACAGACTCTGTTTATATATATATATATATATATAATCTACTATATTCTCTAATCTATATATATATATATATATTATATATATATTATATCAGCTGGCAGAGTCGCTAGTTTGCATGGGGTAAAGAAAATTAAATAAGGGATGAGAATTTGGTACTTAAAGTAATATAATTTAGTAATTTTTAGTAATTAAATTTCATGTGTTTATTTTTATTCCAGGGTATAATTTTAGTGTATGACATCACAGACAAATCTACGTTTGATCACCTGTCATTTTGGATAAACAGTATTGAAAATGTGAGTACCATGAAATGCAAATCCAGGCTAAAAATGAACCATGAATTAAGAACAAAGAATGGAATCTCTTTAAATAATTAAGAGAGAAGGCTATGATTAATGTAAATCAAATAGCAAATCTTTTTAATGGCTTTTTTTTATTACAAACCAAATTGCTAACCATCTTTGATTTGAAGAACCATATGTAAAACAAATAGCTTACCATCTACGGTTTGATGAACCAGAACTATAGCTTATTATGTAAACCAAATAGCTTACCATCTCTGGTTTGATTGACTAGAATCATTGTTAATAATGTAAACCAAATAGCTTACCATCTCTGGTTTGAAGAACCAGATGTAAACCAAATAGCTTACCATCACTGGTTTGAAGAACCAGATGTAAAACAAATAGCTTACCATCTCTGGTTTGAAGAACCAGATGTAAAACAAAAAGCTTACCATCTCTGGTTTGAAGAACCAGATGTAAAACAAAAAGCTTACCATCTCTGGTTTGATGGACAGACATATAGCTAATAATGTAAACCAAATGACTTACCATCTCTGGTTTGATTGATCAGAACAGTTTCTATAGCAGATAATGTAAACCAAATAGCTATTCATCTCCAATAAGATAAACCAAAAAGCATAGTTAAATATGCAAACCAAAATAGCTTACAATCACCAGTTTGATGGACAAGAACCATGGCTAATAAATTAATCTAAACCAAATACATGTAACTTTCCTTTTGTTAGATGAACCAGACAAAAAGCATACTAAACCATATACTAGCTCATCATAGATCTAGAGTGTCCAGAGAAAACCACCAACCTTCGGCAAGCGAATTGACAAACTTTCTTATCATAAAAATTCTTAATAAATTCAAAATTTTGATAAAATTTTATTTTTTGTGAAATCCATTGGATGAATTTTGGGGAACAAGGACGGTACTATATCCACACAACAGGTCTTCTTTCATTGCCCTGGGGACCAAGGACGGTTCTTTATCCACACAACAGGTCTTCTTTCATTACCCTGGGGTCACCTAGGATGGTACTTTATCCTAACAACAGGACTTCCTTCATTGCCCCGGGGACCTAGGATGGTACTATATCCACACAACAGGTCTTCTTTCATTGCCCTGGGGACCTAGGACGGTACTTTATCCACACAACAGGTCTTCTTTCATTGCCCTTGGGACCTAGGATGGTACTTTATCCACACAACAGGACTTCCTTCATTGCCCCAGGGACCTAGGACGGTACTATATCCACATAACAGGTCTTCTTTCATTGCCCTGGGGACCTAGGACGGTACTATATCCACACAACAGGACTTCCTTCATTGCCCTGGGGACCTAGGACGGTACTATATCCACACAACTGTACTTCTTTACAGTGGTTTTTTTGCCTAAAATTACTACCGAATAAAGGTTAAGTTTCCCCGTGAGAAATAAGACTAAAATTTCCCAATTTGACAACTAAAATTCCCCAAAAGGCAACAGTGACACACAATTAAATAGTTTAAGTTAAATCCAGTTGTCCAAAACTGTTCTGACAGACAAAAAATGTTAGATATTGTCACAATATAAAATCTTTGCAATGAATTTCAAAATCTGAGTGTAAATGTGACATAAAAAGGGTCCAAATTTTCCCAGTCTGAAGGGTGGAAGGTAGTTTTTAAAAACCATCACTGCTTTTAGTGTCCTTCAATACCTACTGCTCATGAGACTGAGGCTCTGCCACTGAGCCACTGAAGTGATAGTGGAGTAATGATGTTTTACTTCCAAGTAAAGACAATTTTATTTATATCCATTCAGGCACTGTAAAGAAAATAGAGCACTTTGCAAAAAATAAACCAGTTTTTGGTTTTACAGCTATTTCTAAGAGAATGTTACTATTATGTTAACTCAGTTGGTAAAATGCTCACTTTGTATGTGGGAGGTCGGGGTTTGAACCCTAGCTGGGTCTAAGCAAGACTTGAAAATAGGTAGTAACTGTTCTTTCCCCAAGCACATGGCATTTAGAAATGAAGTCACAGGGTCCTTAGGATGAGACTTAAAAAACTGTTGCCTTGTGTCACAGCAGGTGTGGCATGCTAAAGAACCTTCCCTGCACATTGCCATAAGTGCACTGCAAAGGTCAAAAGTTCTGCCACTTCACCTCTAGTTGGTGACGTCTCAATATAAGTGAAATATTCTTGACTGGAAAGTGAAACCCCATCAAATCAGTCAATCAGTCTAAGAGAACGTTACTTTATTTCCAGGATGTTTCACATAGGGATAGTAAATATGAGACAATACCATTAATTATAATTGGTAACAAACTCGATCTAGAAGCTAATCGGCAAGTAAAAGAAAAAGATGGCCGCAAGGTGAGTGTACATTATTTAACATTAACATTACTGTTGCCTTGGAAACACCACTGTAAGTAATAATCAGTAAATTTGATAAATTTTCCATGGAAATTTTAACTTTTAACTTTAATTCATAATCCTTACAAAATCTTCCCCTAGAGGGAAGTGAGGAAGTAAAAGTAAGGCCTAACATAAAAAATTGTTTGTTTGCTGTTTTCCGACCCATGCTATTGACGTGGGTAGGTAGGTAGGAAAAATATTTTATTTTATTTTTTGAAAACTCTATAACACTTTTGAAAAAGGTTGAATTAGTTTTCATATGTCACTTTTAAAACACATTTTATAATTTTCTTGCTAACTAAAGTCTTTTCTCCCATAGAGAAACACAGTGGATTTCCTTACTACAGTATTAATCCTTTCCTTACAGCTCGTCTGGCTTGCAAGGCCTATTGCCTTTGTTACTGGTTCTTTTGTAGTATAAGAAGAAAAAAAAGGATGGAAAGGATGGCAATAACATTTTTGGGTTAGGGGCATTTAAAGTGGGTTGGGCGGTCAACAGCAAACAAAGTTAATTTTATTTTAGGCCTAAGAGACAAAAAAGGCTTGTGATATATGAATAATCATGCTTGAAATTGACTGTACTCTTTCCATGAAGAGTTTAACCTTTAAAATCAATGGTACAGGTAACAAATGCACAACCTGAATCCATTTTGCACACAAAAATCTCAGTTGTGGCATTTTGACCTTCTTCACAAAAAAAATGATCATTAAATTATTAAAATTAAAGATAATATAAAACATGGATTGTGTTTACAATTAAGATTTTTTTATCATGTCTATAAAGTATCCATGGAAACAGTTGACCTTATTTTTAAATGTATGCTTTTTTTTATTTCCTATTGGTCAAGTTGATTACTGTAAAAACCCAATATGTAATTTACGCACTTTTTTTTTGAGTGCGAATTTTACACGAGTTGAAGCTTTTTTTTATCAAATTTTAGCTTGAAAACCACCTGCGTAAATTACAAAGGTGTGTAATTTACATGGGTTTTTACGGTACCATTCATTTTAAAGGTTAAACATTTCATGGAAAGAGTAAAGTCAATTTCAAGCATGATTAGTTCTTTTCTGGCAAATATTATATTTGTTGAAGCCTGAAAACACTACTACATGCATATTATAGTATGATAATTTTAAATCTGTTTTTCAGTTAGCGGAGAAAGAAATGGCATTTGGTTTCTTCGAGACAAGTGCAAAAACTGGAACAAATGTTTTTCAATTATTCCAGAAATTAGCCTATCATATAACTGAAGTTTGTGATCCAGAACTTGTAAGTTATAATTAAAACAAGTAAAAATTTGTACATTGTATAAGCTATAATCGTCTTTTTATGCACTGAAACTGGGGATGCATATTGGTTCTGTCTGTTTCATCCATCTTACTCTCTGTCCCAAACAATTTTCATACATTTAAAGAATCACTGTTTGTCAAATTTTTCTCGGTTAACTTATTCCTTGTGATGAAACATCGCATGGGATTGCAAATCAGATTACTAGGTCAAAGGTCAAGGTAACAGTTACTATAAATAGAATTCAGTTTCCGTGCATTTAAAGAACCACTGTTTGTCCGATTGATCTCAAACTTGGTCAACTTATTCTTTGTCATGAAACATGGCATCAATTGCAAATCAGATCACTAGGTCAAAGGTCAAGATAACAGTTAAATTTGGTTGCCATGCATTTAAAGATGTCCCATTTGTCCAATTGAAATTCTGTTACCATGCATTTAAAGACAATTGCCAGAGGCAATAAATCAACTTTAATGCAAATTTTTGCTAATAATCTGCAACAGGAACTTTGGTGATGAATATTTTTCTTTTTTTTTTTTTTTGGGGGGTAAAACTTATCAACTGATCCCAACAAAAAAAAGAAAAAAAAAAAGAAATTAACCATAGAAATAATGGATTGGAGTAATTGGGATTTTTATCTCAGTTCAAGAATTTTTACCTATATTGTTAAGGCTGATATCTTGGATGATTGAAAAATCCACAGTGTCCAAAAAAAAATATAAATAAAAAAATAAATAAAAATAATAAAAAAAAAAAATAAATTAAAAAAAATATTTTAGAATTTTTCCGAGGGATTCTAACTCTAGGCTCTGTTTAATTATGTTTTAAACCTTTAGACCACTTGGCAAATTTGGCTTCCATAAAAAATTGCTACATTTAAATAATCATGCTAGTGAAATAAAACATACAAATGAATATAAGAATTTGTAAGTTTAATGCTGCCTGCTAAGAACAGATTTTTTTAAAAAATTTACAGATGAAAAGTTTCCATCCATACATGCTTCGACCACCTGAGATATTGCAGAAGACAGAAAGCACGATGCAACAAATTATGCCACCACCTGTAACAGAATCACCAAAGAAATTGAAGAAAAGTAAAAAACGGAAAAGTGTACTGACGCTCAGAAGAAGAAAGAAAAGTCGAAAAAAGAAAACAGTGTTTTAAGCAAGGAACAACTAATAGAAATGAAACTGAAATATCAGTCAACAAGCAGAAAGACAACAAACAAAACGCAATCACAAAAACAAGTACAACATCGGAAAACAGAATTAAAATATTGTTGTGTTATTTCATGAAAACATGAAAACTGCCATGTTGTTTCATTTTGTATAAACAGAATAAGAATATTTTTATGTGGTTTCATAAAAAACTGCCATATTGTTTCGTTTCTGATCAACAGAATTAGAATATTGTTGTTTGGTTTCATGAAATCTGCCATGTTGTTTTCATTTTGGATAAACAGAATGAAATGTTTTGTACGTGTGATTTTCCTGAAACTGCCATATTGTTTCATGTTGGATTAACAGAATGAGAATATTTTTGTGTGTTTTGTGAAAGCTACGATATTGTTTCATTTTGGATAAACAGAAAAGGAATGTTTTTGTATGGTATCATGAAAACTGCCATATTTTTTCATTTTGGATAAACAGAATGTGAGAATATTTTTGTGTGTTTCATTAAAGCTGCGGTATTGTTTCATGTTGGATTAACAGAATGAGAATATTTTTGTGTGTTTCGTGAAAGCTGCAGTATTGTTTCATTTTGGATTAACAGAATGAGAATATTTTGTATGTTTCATGAAAACTACCATATTGTTTCATTTTGGATAAATAGAAAAGGAATAGTTTTGTGTGACGTATCATGAAAACTGCGATATTGTTTCATTTTGGATAAACAGAATTAAAATATTGTTGTGTGGTTTCATGAAAGCTGCCATATTGTTTTATTTTGGATGAACAGAATTAGAATATTGTCATGTAATTTCATGAAAGCTGCCATATTGTTTCATTTTGAATAACAATTGATATTTCATTCAACAGGTTCATGGAAATGTATTTAGTCTGACCACCTTGAATTTTGCGTTAAATTACATCTTGCCAAAATTTGTTTTTGGCATAAGTAAAGGCAAGAATCATTTGCAAACATTAAATTGTATGGAACGGTATTTATCGACCTAATTGATGCTTCCACCCTGTGATTTAGATTGCTGCCATTAATGTTGTGTCTAGTTAACCCGTCTCGTGTGTGCTGGATAATCAAAACGATACAAAGAAGGGCATTAATAATTTTTTGCAGTAGTCCCTGCAGTATTTGTTTATGTTTTCAAATATTAGCATAAGTCACTGCCACAGGTTTGAAGCTGCATTTTTCCCCTGTTACACATATTTTCTCATGAAAATTAAAAAGGACAATAGTTTTAGCATTTAAGCAAGTATTTGTTCATTTTTCCTGCAGTGCAGAAAAAAAAAAAATAAATAGGTAAATAAAAAATTACAGCATTACTGTTCATAAGTGATCCAAAATACATTTATGTATTTGTCTTCTTTCTCAAGACATTTTGAAAAGGACATTGTTTAGCTTAGTAATGAACCATGTATTTGCTCGTCTTTTCCTGAAACGATGGAGAAAAAAAAAAACAAAAAAACAACAACAACAAAAAAAAACCACCAGCATTATTTATTATGAGTGGTCCAAATATGTGTTTGTTTTTTCTTATGAAAAGACAATTTTAAAAAGTACATTGTAGTATTTTGCAGTGGTCTAAATATGTTTTTTGCCAAAAAAATTGTTTATTACATAATATATCCTTATGTTTGTCTCTATGTTGTCTTGTGTTTTTTTGTTTTTTTGTCATACTTGGGGGTTTTTTTTTGTGTGTTTTTGGTTTCATTTTTAGTGGCCAAGTACTTTTTTTTATTGACAAACTGTGTTTTCTGCTAATATAAGCATATTTTTGGATTATCATGGCATTGAGATGATTAGTTTCAAGTCTTGGGCATTTTTCAGTATTGAATTGTTTATTAGATCTATTCAAATTTCATCAAGTGACCTGAGGAAATTGAGATTTTCAGGTCAGAAAATTATTCATAGTTACAGAGTTTATGAAATATAGGTTTGTTTTTTGCTGCCAACAATTTTTGGGGCTATATCCAGCCACAAAATAAAAGATTTTGAATGGGACATATTCCCTGTAATAAATACCGTATACGGGGTAATTTTTGCGTTTTGAAATTTTCATGGTTTTTAATATAAAAACCCTCTAAATTATTTTGGCGTTTTTATAATTCGCGGTTTCTGTTTCTAGTCTGTGCAATTTCAAATCAAAAAGCGGAAACTAAAATCCAGAAAAGAAAACGTTACTTCATAATATTTAATATTATATTTCACATAAAGACACATGTTGCAGACTGAAATAAAACATGCAATGAATTAAATCGTCATTAAAAACTGGTATAGAGAGTAATGTTAAAACTGTCGATACTACAGTAGGGTAAAAAATATATAAAATATCTTAAACTGATATTCCGGTATTTAAATAAAATGATAAAGTTAAAACTGTCACAATACCGGTTAATGGACAAAAGTCATAATTAAGGTTTTCTGCAAAACCAGCACAGTGAAATCCATTGTAAATAAGTTCTGGTCCACCATTAACATTTGTTTTGAAATATTTGCGCTTTAATTTTTCGCGAACATTAGAATACCGCGAACATTACCCATTATACGGTATTAATATATTATGTATATTACAGTTTAATTAAAAAATTACATTTAAATTTTTTGTTACTTTTTGTATTTTTCACACAGTCATTTATAATTTTTTTTTCAAAAGTAATTACCTACATGAATGTATCCATTTTAATGACCATGGCTTTAAATTTCATATTAAAACTAGTCAGAATCCAAAATAATTTCATCAGTATTTGATATTTAACAATATAAATGGGTCCATTGTGTGCAGTTTGAACATGCGAGAATTTTAAGAAAAAAACATACCATAGGTCCATGTGAATTGTTATAAAAGTGAAAAAAAAATGTAAATCTTATCATGTTTAGTGGAAAAAGTTGAAATACAATAATAATTTCATGTATGTACTTAGGAATGTTGGTATATGTGAATAGGACTTTTTGTGTAAATGTTGGTACATGTGAATAGGACCTTTTGTGTAAATGTTGGTACATGTGAATAGGACCTTTTGTGTAAATGTTGGTACATGTGAATAGAACCTTTTGTGTAAATGTTGGTACATGTGAATAGGACCTTTTGTGTAAATGTTGGTACATGTGAATAGGACCTTTTGTGTAAATGTTGGTACATGTGAATAGGACCTTTTGTGTAAATGTTGGTACATGTGAATAGGACTTTTTGTGTAAATGTTGGTACATGTGAATAGGACCTTTTGTGTAAATGTTGGTACATGTGAATAGGACCTTTTGTGTTAATATTGGTACATGTGAATAGGACCTTTTGTGTAAATGTTGGTACATGTGAATAGGACTTTTTGTGTAAATGTTGGTGTATGTGAATAGGACCTTTTGTGTAAATGTTGGTACATGTGAATAGGACCTTTTGTGTGAATGTTGGTACATGTGAATAGGACCTTTAGTGTGAATGTTGGTATATGTGAATAGGACCTTTTGTGTAAATGTTGGTACATGTGAATAGGACCTTTTGTGTGAATGTTGGTATATGTGAATAGGACCTTTTGTGTGAATGTTGGTACATGTGAATAGGACCTTTTGTGTGAATGTTGGTACATTAGAATTGGATCTTTTTTGTATGTTAGAAGTCTGAAAATGGACAAAGTACTGCAGTTTAAATCATCTTCAAACCCGATCATAATATTAGTTTTAATTGAATTTTACCATTGTATCTGTTGTCAGTTTAGGTTCAGTATAGGAGAGGTCCTTTTTTCCACTAACCCCATAATAAAACACTCTTCAGTTGGCCAGGTTAAACCACATTCTATTTTTAGATATTTTTCAGAAACATATACTCTCTGTTTTATCTGGAAGAACAATAGTGTAAAGGTTAAGTTGCCTCCCTTTGCTAACAATGGTATAATCAAAGTACTGAATGTACTGGAAAGCAGTATAAAAATGAGATTCAGACTTAAATTGGGATGTTTATGAGACAGAATAGAATCCAGAATTTTGGGCTAGTGGTTCATCTAGAAAGGGCATTGTATTGAATTTGCATTTTGTGTTCAATCTAGAAAGGACAATATCAGTGAGCCAAATTCATTTCTTGTTGAAATGAAATGTATTATGAAAATGACAAGTGTCTGTTGTCAGCTGAATTTAAGCTGCTTGTGGCCGGCATAACAATCTTAATATAATTTTTGATGTATATCTATATATTTAGAACATTTATAATTTATATATAAATAATTTTTTTATTTTTATCTGAAAGAAACTGTTTATTTTTTGTTGTATGATTTTAGTGCTATATTATATATTATAACTAGTACATAAACAGAACTGCTTTACTCCTTGTTTGTTGAAGCTCGGTTTTTCTTTTGCTTCTTCCAAGCACATGTTTTTAGCTGCACAGAAGTGGACTACAGAGTTATTGTGTTCTTTGCCCCAGTTACGATTTTTCTAATTTTGCCAAGATACCCCTTTCTTGAATATTTAAGGAACAATTAAGAGTTGACAGCACAATTATCAGGCCTAACTTAAAAAATTCTTTGTTTGCTGTTTTCCGACCCATGCTATCCACAAGTGGGCAGGTAGGTAGGAAAAAATTTTATTTTATTTTTTTAAAACTTAAATCTTTTACACTTTTGAAAAGTTTAAATTGGTTTCATATTTCTCTTTTAAAACACATTTACAATTTTTTTGCCAACTAAAGTCTTCTTTGTTCCTCCTTTTGTTTTCTCCCATGGAGAAACACAGCTGAATTTCCTTACTACCATATAAACCTGCTCACATGTTGTTTCCCTTGCCAGGGATATTGCCATTGAATACTGTTTCTTATGTTGTACGAGAAGTAAAAAAAAAGATGGTAGTAGAAGTCAATAAAATTTTTTGGGTAGGGGCATTTCAAGTGGGTCGGGTGGTCAACGGCAAACGAAGTTAATTTTATTTTAGGCCTCAACAGCTTTCGCAGGCAAACGGACTTAGGTTCTTGCACTAGAATCAGTCTGAGTTGGATTTGAACTAAATTTAGGGGGTCCTATGATCCATAAACATTCTCTTTAGACCACTGAGTCACCCGAAGTTTCTAAGCTGCTATGGATCAGGCCCCAGTTTTACAATTATTTCTTAACTAAGATTTTCCTTTACTTAGATTTAACAGATTTTGGCAATCTCTTTTTTGAATTACAAAACAAACCTTTGTGATAAAACTAAATACAGATGTTACTAGCTTGAAATGATCTTCAAAATAACACCTTGAATTCCTGAATATTTAAACAGTTAACCATGTTATTAAGGTTTTAAATTTGCCGGATTTAAGATCAGGAAAAATTTTGGCTCTGATTAAACAACTGGGACCAGGCATGGTATGGTACCCTCAAAATTAAAAGTTTTTGATCGTTTATAATTCAGCCAATGTATAGGAAAAACAATTTGAAAGTACTTCCAAGAAATCCACCAACATGAAATTGGCAAATTAACTGACAAACTTGCTTAAACTAGGATTTGATTTGATTTGATGGAGTTTTATATATTTTGTCCAAGTAAAGAATATTTCACTTATATTGAGATATGACCACCTACAGCTATTGTGGCATAAATGTTTACCCTTTGCAGTGCGCTTAGGGCAATGTGCAAGGAGGGTTCTTTAATGTTCCTTACCTGCCATGACATTGGGCATCAGTTTTTAAGGTCTCATTGAAGGACCCCCATGAATTTCATTCTAAATGCAGAGTGCTTTGAAAGAAGTCACTGCTTATTTTCAAGTCTAGGTCAGACCTGGTCAGGGTTGCTTGTACCATGTACTAGGAACTGTGAAAGTTGAGTATTGGTGTTTAACATCCAAGTCTAGAATATTTCACTTATATGGAGATGTCGCCAGCTATAGGCGAAAGTGCAGAAATTTTGTCTGTGCGTTGCGCTGATGGCATTATACAGCACAGTTCTTTATCATGCAATGCCTGCCATGACACGGGACCTCGTTTATTTTTAATTCCCATCTGAAAGAACAATGACTTTCATTTCGTAATGTTGAGTGCTTGGCGAAAGAACAGCCACTACCCAGTTTCAAGTCTTGGGTCAGACCCGGCCAGGGTTTGAACCCACGACCTTCCACTTACGGAGCGAGCACTCTACCAACTGAGCTACCGTAGTGGTAAACTGTGAGATACAATAACAGCCAAGGTAATAATATATGCAAGAATCTGTAAGCTAACATTTTTTACCACTTGGTCACTGACACCATTAAATGAAAAATAGTAGAAGACAAAAAAAAAAATAAATAAATAAATAATAATAAAAAAATTGAATTCTGTTTTTTTTTTAATTAGCATTTATACATACAAGCTTTAAATTTTACATGATTAAGAGAAACATAATTATATTTTACTTATAACACTCCTAATTTTAATTAAACATATTTAATTAATAATTAAATCAGCCATTTCTAAGGAATATAAACAAAATACACTTACAGATATAATATATAAAACTGAGTTGCTAAGCAACTCTGTTGTTGCTAAGCACTACTTGTGTGTTGCTAAGCAGTACTTGTGTGTTGCTAAGCACTATTACTGTGTTGCTAAGTAATAGAGCTGGGTTTCTAAGCACTACTTTAGTGTTGCTAAGCACTATAAAATTCATCATGTGAGGACCAAAGATGGACTTCCTTGGGGACAAAAACTATTTAGCAAAATACATAAGTATAAAAAAAAACACAAAAGCTTTTTAGTGTTATACATATAATGAAAAAAAGTATAACATGCAATTTTGCATTATTACATGCAATTTTTCATGTTGTTGCACTCATGAATTCATGAGAAAAAAATTTTTCAATTTTTTTCCATTCATAGTTGTAATTCTGCTTTTAAATAATGCCATCATAAGGAAAATATAATTAAGGTCACAATAAATAAACAGCAAAGGTAATGAGACAGTTTAGTTGATCATTTTGATATTTTGAGAATAATTCTTTTAAGGTTTTTTAAGGTCACACAATACACTTTCACTTTTTTTTCATCAGGACAAACTTTTGCCTAAATAAAGAGTATTTTTTGTTTCTATTTCCAACTCATTTTAATAAAATTTAATTAATTGTGTATATATTAAGCTTGTTAAGTAGTTGCAGGTTGTAAAACTCTTCAGTACAATAAGAATTAAAAATAAAAATGTTCAAGTATTTCAACTGACCTTAAGTATTATTACAATAAGCCATTAGTAAAACATTGAAAACAGCTAGTGAGGTAAGATAATTTTAACAAATGACTGCACATTTTTAAGCATTTAGAAAAAACAGGGATTTTCCTAGGTCAAACTAGTTTCGGTTCTTTTTGAGAGCAAAAGCACTACAAATTCTTCTAAAAATATATGTTTTCAAGACAAATGCAACATTTTTTCCCATTATGCAAAATATATTTTTATAAGTAAATCTCATCTAATGTACAAATGCATTTTTTACAAGACATTCCACACACCAAAATATAATCTTTAACATAAAATATTTGGATTTAAATAATTTGTGTCCTTTTTATTTATTATTTATTTATATTTATTTTATTATATATACATATACATGTATATATATTTTTTGAGATTTTAAAAAAGACGCATATTGGGATTTGTGTCAATTATTTTTATTCATTTTTTATTTTGGAGATGAAATTAAAGCACACTTAAGACTTGAATAAATTTCAAAATCATTGACCAATAAACTGTAATTAAATTTTACCTAAACAAAAATACATATATATGTATTATCTCTTTATATTTCAAATAGATTCAATATTCAATTTTTTTTATTTTAGAAGACATAGATTTGTTACGGAAAAACACATATTCAAAACAGAAACCACAACCAAAAACAGAAAACAATACAAATAACTAGGATAGTTATAGTCAGTAAGCTTAAGTTGAAAATCGTAACAAAACCCAAATATGAAAATGATTTACCATCTCGAAAAGAAACAAACATGTAATGTCACCAAGTTCAAAACTTAACAAAAATCGAAAGCACTTAAAATATGTTTAAAATGATGATGAAAGTGACAAAGACATTTGAGCAATCTTATAACCATGCCATCTCATAACAACCTCACAGATAAAGAAAATAGAGAAAAAAGAACCACCTACATGTACAAATTATCTCTTTGTGATTAAGCAGGAAATAAAATCAAACTTATAACTACTCTCTTTGCAAATCTGCAAAATCTTTGCAAAGATCTCTTTTTGATGAACCAGGAAATAACTTAAAACCTATCAAGTATCTCTTCAGAAAATTACAAAAGCAGAAGCTCAAGAAACTACCCTGATCCAATAAATACATGTACAATATAGAGCAAGTTTTAGTCATATATATCAAACCAAAGTTAAACATTTATTAAACCATAATCCACAATGCTAAACTACATGTATCTGCTAACTACAGGTTGATTAATGATCAACTTTGATAATGTTTTGTGTAACTTAATCACCCCTGAACTAGTTTTTATTACTATAACTATTACATGTAACTATTAAACACAACACCACTTACACACATATTTTAAAATTATCTCCCTTGATATAATTATTTCCCTTTGTTTTATATCAGGGTTATCTCCCTTTAACTTTTGATATATATTACAACATTCAACGCATGTCCAAAGATTAAGAGAATATATATAATCAAGAAACCATTTACAAATACAAATACATGTGTATGTATAATTCTATGAAACTACATTTACACTAGTTTTCAGATTTAAAATTCACTTCCTTATTAAACAAGAAACAAACTCATTTACATATTTACCTATCCGATATGTTTTCAACTATGATGACCACAATGAGTATTTTTATTATTTTGACAAAATTTGCCAAAAAAGTTCGAATAAACAAATAAAGACATAGGCAAAAACAAATCTTTAGGCCTAAGATTTTTTTTTTTTGATAATAATTTTCCTCATCTTGCCTTGTACAAGTCGCATGAACATTTACCATATTTAACAAACTTAATTCAATATGAACAAGAATGGAAAATTTCTTTATAGTATAATCCTAGAAATTTTCCCTTTTTTAGGACAGATTATTTAATAAATAAAAGTATTAAAGCCATTTATGTCATTAATATTGCACATAATTTAATCTCTTATTTATGACAAAATTAAAATAATTTTTTTCTTCACACTTCTTGTAACCTTGTACACACAATATGGCACACAAATGACAAAAAAATCATATAGTGGATACTCAGAAAATTACATAAGGCTAGGAAATGAAACCATGCAATGAAACTTCCTTGAGTTAACATCCTATCAGAAATAGGTGGCATTAGTTAAGTATCTAATACAGGATACTAAGAAATTACAATAAAGGCTAGGAGTTGAGTTGAGTTGAGAAATGGTGTTTAACATCCCAGTCAAGAATATTTCACTTATATAGAGACGTCACCAGCTATAGGCGAAAGTGCACAAATTTTGCCTGTGCGTTGTGCTGATGGCATGATACAGCAGGGTTCTTTATTGTGCCATGCCTGCCATGACACGGGACCTCCTTTATTTTGAATTCCCATCCGAAGGAACCGTGATGCCAAGTGCTTGGCAAAAGAACAGTCACTACCCACTTTCAAGTCTTGGGTCAGACCCGGCTGGGGTCATAAAGGCTAAGAAATCAAACTATGTAACACACACTTCTTTGAGTTAAAATCCTACTAGTAATATGTTGCAATTTTTCTATCTTATTCTGTTGAATACATGGAAACCTGGAAACAAAAGGTCTGAAACACTAAACCACCAAACCCTTGCCAAAAAAAAAAAAAAAAATTAATAATAATAATAAATGAATAAAAAAAAAATATAAAAAAATAAAAAAATAACAATAAAAAAAATACTTTACCTCAAGTCACGAAAGTTAAATCCAATATCTTGGTTGCAATTGATTTTTGAATAACTATAAAAATTGATTTGTATATAAATGGTACAGATGATACATGCTCAATGATGATTATAAATTTGACTTGGGGTATACTTTTTAGACATACTTGGTTGTAATCAAAATGGTAAATAAAAATCTTGACAAATTAAATTTTCAGATGGCTAATCTCATAATGTATTTCAAATAATTTCCTTCCAGTTTTTTTCAGGGCTAAAAGCATTTTTTTGAATTTATTATTTTTTTATTCAACAACCTGCAAAAGCAAACAAATAAAATAAAATTTGTGACAGTTAAATTCAAAGCTGATTATATCCAAACATAAATTAGTAAATATTAAATTTTATTATATATATACCGATATATTAATTCATACATATATTTGTATATAATCTAGTACAATAACTGAATCATTTTATCTACAAAAAAAAAAAAAAAAAATAAATAAATAAATAAATAAATAAATAAATAAATAAATAACAAAATAAAATTTCAGTGCACCAAGATTCTTTGTAAACACTCAACAAAATTTTCAACATAAAATGTATTTTTCACTCGAGTTCAGTTGATTAAAGATGTTTAACATCCAGGTCAAAAATATTTCACTTATATTGAGATGTCACCAGCTAAAGGTGACATTTTTGACTCCAAGAATTTTCAAGAGAGACAAAGCTTGTATATCACAAAGTATCTTAACAGCTAATTCTGTTTACAGCTCCATGTTTTAAAAAAAGACATGATTGAAATATGTAGAAAATAAATTAAAGTTACTCAGGCCAGCATTGCAGGTCCGAAAAAAATAAAATCATTTAGTATTTAGACTATTAAACTTAATTTTACAATCTTCTCTCATATCATATAACATCAACAATTACATCAAAATTTTCTTGAGCCTAAAAAAAGATAAGTTTGGCCATAAAAATTTGAAACCACTGATTTTAAATGTAACAATTGTGATAAAATTTCAAGTTTAAAGTGTAATAACTGTTGTGTTTTGCTTCAAATGAATATATAAATCTTTCCTCATACCATGATTTTAAACATCACATTGAGTTCCTTTTTTTTTTTGGTCTTTGGCAGAAAAAAAAATTTTTGACTGCAAAAACATGACAATACATGTACTCTTACTTCTTGATATTCAAGGTAGTGGTCATGTGACTTCAGTTCACTGGTCATGTGACTTATTAACTTGTCATGTGTTTTTTATTTACTGGTCATGTAATTTTTCAATTCCTTGGAGCACTGAATTATCAGTATGTTTAAATAGAACAAGCAATCAAAAAAATTATATTTCTTAATCATTAAGAATAATAAAAAATGTCTTAGCTAAGTAGCATATGAGGTTATGTGTGTGTGTGTTTATCACAAATCCAAATGTAGTGGCAAGAACTAGCTATAAATTTCCATAGATATGTGTTATTGTGTATATATATATATTAAGTAATAATTTATAAGTTTTCTATATTTAAATTTAGAAGGTTTTAATTTCAAACGTTTTCCACTTTTTTAAACTTAAACCTACATGTATCTTAAACATACATGTATATCATCACATGTTGAAATAAAATTTGAAAACAAAAACAATAATTGAGCAAAGTTTGTGTTTTTTTTTTGTTTTTTTTTTTAAATTAATAAATTAACATCAAAATGAGAAATCTCAAAATGTTGCTTTTTTCTTAATTATTTTTCTTTTGATTAATTTTGTCAAAAGGTTTCTGTTATCACATCTTTCCCTGTGCTTACATGTGCTTTTCTAAACACAAATGACAGCATAGTGAAAACTTTTTTCAATAACATATCTCACAATTCTAAAGATAAGAAACTTAGAAATTTTGTTCTTATTTCTACATCAAACAAGCATAAGTTCTTTTTTTTTATTCTTTTATCCTGCAATGAGTTTCTTAATTAAATAATTTTTAAAATGGTGCTATATATAATATATTTTGTGTCGAGTTTTGTGAAAGAGGATAATTGTTACACGACTAAAAGTCCCAGCAATCAGCTACACATGTATATAAAAGAACAAAGTTTTACAAAATGGTTTTACATATATACATGTTCATCGATATACAACAACAGATATGTAACAAAGAAAAGTTAATAGATAATATAAAGCTAATAATATAAAACCTCCCTCAAAATAAAATAAAAAAAAAAAAAAAAAAAAAAAAAAAAAAAAAAAAAAAAAAAATCTTGATTCAATCATTGCCAAACAACAAATAATATTTCACCAAACAAAACAATATGCCACAATTAACACAACAAAAAAAAACAGAAAAATCCATGGCTGCTATGCAGTTAAAGATGTGAAAAATAAAATCAAAATTTATAAAATAATAATTAAAAATAAAATTTCTCTAACTATACAAACAAAAACAATTTTAACAATTAACACTTCAACAATTAAACTTTTAAAACTTATTCTGGCTTTCTGACCTGTAATATCTGATCAGAAGTACTGTATACGTAGAAATATTCGCTGTGTATTAATGGTCGCTATTTTTCGCAATCGCTTATCAACCGTGAAAATAAATCCACCGTGAAATTTTGTATGTCAGATGCTAGTGTTCAAGCACCGCGTGACCGCCAACGTTTATACCAGTGAAAATGCTCTTATTACCAAAACCGCGAACGTTTATACCAGTGAATATTTCTACTTATACAGCATTTGATTTTGAGAAATGAGGTTAGCATGGTAAGTTAGGCCATTTACTCACCTGATAATTTGATTATTGTAGCCATTTTTTTTTTTTTGTAAAAAAGGACACAACAGGGCCTGTTTTGCTCACCTGGAACACCTGTCAGTTTGTTTGTTTTTTTTAAAACATATCCAATTATTTAAACATTAACAAATTCAGAGGAGAAGATTAAAGTTTATGGACACACAGATGCACACATACAAACTTTAACTTGTCATAATTATCTCATCCTGGTTTTGCCAGGTGAGTTAGAAAGGGTTCAACATTATTACCTATATATGTTTTTTTAATTAGAAAAGATCAGTGTTATAGATTGTTAAACTTCATAAACTTTATACTCTTGCAAATGATGCATGTCATCTTGGAAAACTGTCGGAGTTATATGTCAATTTATGAGACTATAGAAAAAGGAGAGTGGAATAATATTGTTTTTGATTGATATTTCGAAGATGGCCAAAAGTTGCCCGACTAACAGAATATTTTGACCTGTATTAAAGGGTTTTTATTTTTTTTAATTTTTTTTGAAAAAAGGAATACACTTGTCAATTCTCTTCAACCAGATTATTCAGGATATTTATTGGTGCCATGACGATGAAGGAACAAATCAAACAAAAAAGGTTTTAAACCAACAATGAAATATACATACAGTTTTTAAAACAAAATTAACAAAACCACATGATTTACAAATAACATTATCAATAAACACTTAAATAGCACAGTTATATGAAGCAATTAAAAAGCTGCCTGTTTTGTATTCAGGGCTCGACAATAACATTTGTCCGATTGTCCAGTACAGTCAAATTTTTTGTTCAGACAAGATAGATTTTTCAAGACTTGTCTGAATGGACAAGTGTTAAAAAAATTATTGTAGAGCCCTGGTATTGGAAATTAGAACAATCCAAAATATACACAGATAGCTATCAGTACATGTGTACTTAAATATTCTCGAATCAAAGTCAAAAGGCCATAACAGAAATTTTATCATTGCTGATTTTGATCAAATCTTGGTAAAAAAATTGAAGATTGTCCAAAATTGTTTGAAAGGATGCCCAAGAAAAAACCAAGGTATGTCAAATGTAAGATGTTTTATTTGAAATAAAATATCATAATTGCAATTTCACTGATTTTGTTTTAAAGAATCTGGAGAAATTGAAAATTTCTGAATCTATCATCTACTATAGATCTTTCACTATAGGTATTTCACAGACATTTTTAAAATCAAAACATGGAATAAGCTAAATGTTGTAACAATTGTTAAAATAACATATACAACTGTGTGTACCAGTAAAATAAAACCTCCATAGATTCTTTTATTTAAGGCAGTATGTGCCATATACCAATAGCATATTTAATCAAAAACTGTTCTCGAATAAATCATAACTATATACATACATGTACATGTATATATATACACAAAAAAAAAGGGATTTCTACTCTACTTAAATTGCACTCAATAACCAAATTATATATAGTAAAGGCCTGGAAAAAGTTTAACATTTGGCCATCAAGAAGATGTACATCTTTTAACATTTGGCCATCAAGAAGATGTACATCTCAAATATTTCTTTATTGTATTTCTGCATGTTTTGATAGCAAACTGACTCTACACTGGATTTTCTAGATTATTGGTCTTGTTGACCACTTGACAACACATTATGTTAAACGTAACATTTGATATGACTAGCCTAAGGGTCAATATCACATCCTTACCATGGTATGTTTTTAACATTGCTAAGCATAGCTAATATGACAATGAAAGTTGAAAAAAAGCGGTTGAGGAGAGGTGAAGGATAGATACTGGTATCTATTTTAGGTGATTTGCTATTCGAATTTTTCAGCTGTTTATACGAAAAGCATTGACATCTTTTCATAAACCTAATGTTAATCTTTTGCCAGGCCTGTACTTTAGGTTACATGTGAAAATAAAGGAAAGGAGACAAGTTCGAGGTTTGATCAGGAGACTATACAATAAAATATATATTACATGTAAAAAAAAATTTTTTTCCGTAAATTACATGTATCTCAATATATGCACATGTAACTTAAACATTTATGTGTAATTTCAATAATTTCAAACCATAATACATGTACATGTATTTAGGAAGAAGAATTATTGCTAAGCTTATAGCTGTATAGATAACAATAAATAATAACAATAATAATAAAAATAATAATAATAATAGTGAAAAATATTGTTATTTTTATATGCATTAAAATAAATTGGAGTAACAAAATATTTATGCAAATGCAAGTATTTAAATTAAAAAAAAAAAACTGGTTTTCCAAAGTGTTTTTTTTTCCTTTTTAGCAACTTAAAATCTCACACATCAGATCCCAACTAAACTAAAAATAGTAACAAATTCTGGAAAAAACCCATTTAACAAACATAAACAAATCTCTCTTTCTTCTTAAAACATAATAATGGTTTCAAGTCTTTTAAAAATGTAAAAAAAAAAAGTTTTCTGTTGTTAAAAGCACATGATTCATGTGAAATTCACTGCTGTGCTGTGAGTGCCGAAATCTGGAGGCATATCCTGTTACTGGTATCTATTCTTTGATTCAACCATCTTGTTTACAATCCACTGAAAAAAAAGAACCAAAAAAAAATTTATTCTTATCCATGTAAATTTTAGAATAAGTCAAAAGAGTGAAGTGAAGAAATGCAGCTTTATTCTCCAGTCAAAGATCTATTGCTTATTCTGAGTTGGTTTGCTCAAGGATTGAAAAGGAAACAAGGGGTGACCAGGAAAAACAAGAATTCCACAGATTTAAATGCCACACCTGGTTAGTTTTTGATTGAGTAGAAAATACATTACTTTAATGTAAACTTTAACAATTTGACATGCCTGCCACCGCCTACAATGACACCAGAAAAGCAACACCTAAGTCTCACCTTATGGCAATGCCAAGCTTGACAAAAACTAACCTTTGGCAAAAGGATTGACAACTCTCTTCAACTATGACTCACTTGACTGGGATTGCAAGCTAGGTGGTGAGCAGCACTATATTCTGTATGTGTTTGCTTTAGACCACTTGGCCACAGTGATCAAGAAGGTATAGATGAAGGCATGTAATTGTTAATAATTTCTTTTTAAAATTTCTTATTGACAAAAGCGCACATTTTTTCATTTTAAAAGATGATATAAATTAACAATATCATAAATTTAGTGATTTAAAACTCAATCAGACAGGAGGTGTTTACCCAGAGCACCCAGCCTCACTTCCCTGGTGGAGGTTTAAATGTTTAACTTAATTGGCATAATTTTCTTCTTTGCTTTTGGGTTTCGGATTTGAACATGGACTTTTATGTTTGTGTTTGATTGACTACCTGTCTTCCATAATCTGTTAATTTTGACAAGACATTGATTTCATAACTGTATGTTTATCTCAAACTTTGATAAGTTGAACATATTTCATTTCCACATGAAGTGCGAGATAACATGATTGGACTGTATATTCCAGACTTACCTCGGCTAGTTTAGGATCATGTATTATAATTTCTTTCTTTGCTGTACTACTACCGAATAAGAATTTCTTTTTCTCCTTCTCCTATAATATTACAGAAATTGGAGCATTAAAAAGTTATAATGTAAACCTAGTGAAGAGTGGAGTGAAGTAATGGTGTTTTACACCCCAGTCAAGAATCTTTCACTTATTTTGAGGCGGTCAGTTCTGGGGTGGTGGAGGAAACCAGACTGCCGGAGAAAACCACCGACCTTCGGAAAGCGAACTGACAAACTTTCTCACACTAGGATCTGTCATGAATGGGACTCGAACCCAGGCGGTGAGAGGCACTGTGATCCGTACGCGCACGCTTTAGACCACTCGGCCACTGAGGCCCCGTAAATCTAGTGAACAAGACAAACGTCTGTGTTTGCTGTTCAGTGATACATGAGCGAGTTATTGTTTGAAGCAGCATTAGTCAAAACTATACCGTTCACTACATTAGATGGTAAAACTTTTTTATTATACTGTATATGTAAATAAATCAAAGAGTTTTATCAAAATTATTTATTGTCGTTTCTGATACTGATGTATGGAGATTGGTCAATACAATTCTTATACAAATATGAAAGAAAAATTGGATGATTGTAATTACAAAAACTTTTAGAAATCATAAAATTTTATAAAAGACCTTTATTAAAATGGACTTTATAGACAGGTTCAGGAGTCATTTGACTCTGAAAAAGGTAGACTTAATTCACATTAGATAGATAGAATTTATATAGAGTTCATTATATAGTAACATACAATGGAAATACTTCAGGCCCAAGTTTCACAATCATTCACTCAAATGAGTATACACTCAACTCAAATATTCCCATTTTTCTCATCAATATTTTAAAAATATTAAGTTTTATGAAACATTATATTTTGTTTTATTCAACAAAACTACACTAAGTAATTTAGATATAACATTAGACACTCAATTTTAACTGTGTAATGTCTAAAAAACTGACATTGAAATATTCCCGAATTGGAGTTGAGTGTACACTCAGCTGAGTGAATGATTGTGAAACTTGGGCCAGACCAGTTGCTGTAGACAGCTGGACTTCATAGCAGATTATACTGTACACTTCAAATCACTGATGAAGCCAAATGAATTTCAATTCTAAAAAGTCAAATGCTGTTTAAGCTATTGATGATGCCCATTACATTTCCTTTTAGAATTTTCAGTGTGTCAATCAATAAGTTTACCTTTAGATGTATTTCTAACCCTTTGCTTGTTTGTTTTGGGTCATCTTTAATCTCTGGCCATGTGTAAGTCCAATCAGCATCCCAGTGACCAAATATCTCACCACGGTTAGCATAAATCACTCTCCTACAAACAAAATAGATACAAATTTATTCAAGAAAAAAAATAGTTGGATTGCTTGACATTACAGTAAAGTCACAGTTGTATTAAAGTCTCCATTTCTCAACCAAGGCTTTAAATTTTTTAAACTAAATTTATTGCTAGCTAAATATGAATATCTTTTCACAATGAAAAAAAAAAAAAACCAAAAAAACAACTAGATATGTTTCTTTGAAACAGATGTGTCGCCTGACACTGCATAAAAATCAATTAAAGGGTAATAATTCAAAAACGGAACAAGATAGAGTTGTGGTTCTTGTGCACTGCACTTCAAGTCATTGCCAGAAACATGTACACCAAGTTTGGAGTCATTTGAACATACTACACCAAAGTTATGCTCCGGACAAGAAATGCTCTATAAAAATCAATCAAAGGGAAATAATTCAAAAACGGAAAAAGATAGAGTTGTGGTTCTTGTGCACTGCACTTCAAGTCATTGCCAGAAACATGTACACCAAGTTTGGAGTCATTTGAACATACTACACCAAAGTTATGCTCCAGACAAGAAATGCTCTATAAAAATCAATCAAAGGGAAGTAATTCAAAAACGGAACAAGATAGAGTTGTGGTTCTTGTGCACTGCACCTCGAGTCATTGCCAGAAACATGTACACCAAGTTTGGAATCATTTGAACATATTACACCAAAGTTATGCTCCGGACAAGAAATGCTCTATAAAAATCAATCAAAGGGAAATAATTCAAAAACGGAAAAAGATAGAGTTGCGGTTATTGTGCACTGCACTTCGAGTCATTGCAAGAAACATGCACACCAAGTTTGGAATCATTTGAACATACTACACCAAAGTTATGCTCCGGACAAGGAAATCCGGACGCCGCAGACGTCGCCGACGAGAGTAATACCTATATGTCGCCTAGTCAGGCGACACAAAAACAAAAACAAAAACAAAACTCACTTGTCAGTTACAATTAAAACATGTTTTCCATCTTTCGACACAACAACATGAGCAACATACTCATCTGTCTCTGCAAATCTTCCTTTCTCTGTTTCCTGTTAAAACAATTAGAAACTGAAGTTAAACACTAAAGAAGTCTTAAACATGTGTTGTCAAAAAAAAGAGATTAGCTTTTATTTAAATTTGTCTCTCAAAAAATTGCTTTTGAATAAGAGGCCCAGTAGGACCTGTATGGCTCACCTGGAACACCTTTAATTTTGCTTTTGGCTTTTTATTTTAAAAATATATCCAATTATTAAAACGTAGACCAACTCACTAGCAATATCCCATTTTCTAATATTTCAAGAAATTTTTAGTATATATTTCCTTTTAATTGGCGATGTTCTTTTAGGGAAGAAGATTTTCAAAGATGTAGGCTAAAAATACACCGTATTTGCATAATAAGCAATTAATGCCAAAATGAAAATTTGTACAGAAATACCGGTTACATATGTTTTATCCCTCAGCATCTATTTTCTCTGTTTCAAATTTCAACAAATAGGTACATAACTGAACCTGTAATAGGTTTTTTTATTAATAGTAAACAGCCATGTTTGATTTCAGATAGACATGTCGGATATCACTTTCAACCTTTACCAGCCAAGGACCTTCCACACAAAATTTTCTTTCAACTGGCTATGTACTTTCGGAGAAGATTTTCAAAGATTTAGGCTAAAAATAGACCTTTTTTGTATATTAAGTAATTATTGCGCAAGGGAAAAATTGGACAGAAAAATCGGTGACATATGTTTTATCCCTGGAACATGTTATAACACTTTCATTATAAGCAAAGTGACAAAGTTATTGGGGTTTTGCTGCACTTACAATTAATATTGCATAGCCTTCAGCTTCTTGTAAATTATATGGACGAATTACGTGGTCAGCATGGAAGCGTCTTGGAGGACGGAGTCTGCGTACTTCATCAGACATTTCTGCAATCCTGTAGAAAAGACAACAATATTTTCACTTAAACACAAAAAATTATAAGTAAACAGCATTATGTTATCCTGGAATTTACCTTGAGTACATGAATGGACATTTGCGCAACTCACCTATCGACTTGATCACTATACATGTACATCTACATCTCCAAACAACAGTATCTCACCTACCGACTTGGGTCACCATACACAAACCTCTAAAGACAACACTAATTTAGAATTGTTCCTTCCAGACGATCCATGACAGAATTTTAGAAGCAATCCCTGTGTCTAAAAGTTCACACCAATGACAGGAGAGCCACTGCAGTAGCTCAGTTGGTAGAGTGCTCGCTCCGTAAGTGGAAGGTCGGGGATTCGAAACCCTGGCTGGGTCTGAGCCAAGACTTGAAAGTTGGTATTGACTGTTCTTTTGCCAAGCACTCGGCATTATGTAATGGAAGTCACGATTCTTTCGGATGGGAACTTAAAATAAATGAGGTCCGGTGTCATGGCAGGTGTGGCACGATAAAGAACCCTGCTGTATAATGCCATCAGTGCAACACACAGGCAAAATTTCTCCAATTTCGCCTATAGCTGGCGACGTCTCAATATAAGTGAAATATTCTTGACTGGGACGTTAAACACCATTAATCAACTCAACTCAACTCATTGACAGAGATAATCTACAGTCAAGTATGGATGTTTCAGTTGGTATCTCCATGTTAATTCTATTTTTGTTCAAAAGTCATATTTGCTGATACTTGGCACTTTAAAATCAGGTTCTGACTGAATTAAAACATAATTAAGGACATTTGGGACATATAAACTTTTTAAACTTCTTTATCAAAAGAACTGAAGAGTTCCACAAAAATCCAACTGCTTATACATGTTATATGCTAGCAAGTATATACAAAAGTGATTAAGGGAATTCACAAAAATGAATGGATACAGGCCTGGAGAAGGTGGTTGGTTTTCTTTCACAAGCATTCTCTTTGATTTTGTGATCCTAATAATTCTGTTAATTACCTTCTTATTCCTTCAAATGAGCTACTTGCAAAATCAATCACTCCACTGGTAGGTCTGGTTACCACGCCAACCAAACCTTTACCTACACCTGAAAAAATTATGAATAAAAAATATTTTTTAAATAGTTACCATCTTAAACTGTATTTTTAAATGATGTGTTTTGAGAAAAATAGTATACATAATTCAATATTGTAACTGCAAATACCAAACAATCACTTTTTGTGTATTTGTAAAACAAAAAATGGTTTCCATGACAACACAGTAACAAACAGACTTGTCAGGAATAGTATCCACTATCTTGTACAAGTTTTATTCACTATAAAATAGTTGTCCGAGAAGCTGGCTGAGGTACATAACATATCTTACCTTTAAAGAACCCTTCAACGCCTTCTTTCTTGGCTCCCTCAACAGGTTTACGGACAATACCAGTAACACCATCAAACACTCCCTAAAATATAAAATAAATGAACAATACCAGTAACTCCATCAAACACTCCCTAAAATATAAAATAAATGAACAATACCAGTAACTCAATCAAACACTCCCTAAAATAAATGAACAATACCAGTAACACCATCAAACACTCCCTAAAATATAAAATAAATGAACAATACCAGTAACTCCATCAAACACTCCCTAAAATATAAAATAAATGAACAATACCAGTAACTCCATCAAACACTCCCTAAAATATGAAATAAATGAACAATACCAGTAACACCATCAAACACTCTCTAAAATATAAAATAAATGAACAATACCAGTAACGCCATCAAACACTCCCTACAAGCCAAAACAAATGAAAATGTATCAGACTCTTCCTAATGATTCGTTGGTTGGCTGAATGGTGTTTTATGTCACATCAGCAAATTGTCAGTTTATCTCCATAAATAAACTAATCAAAAAGTGATATAGTTTGTGAGTCTGTGCAAGTGTTTCCAAACTGCATTGTGAAAGTGCTAATGTATGGCCTTAAGATTGCTAGCTACAATGTATTACACGAACTTGAGATATTACCAAGTTCACTATTTTAATATTGGTAGCACTAGGGCAACTGGTAAAGGCCAACCACATAGATAAAACTCTCTATGCCTTTTGCTCATAACAAGGAAAATTTTGAAGGTTTTATTATAAAGTTATTATTTATTCATTTGATCATTTATTATATATTTTCTGATTTATTTATTTATTTTATTTACTTAAGTTCAATGTGACATTAAATGAAGGTCAAGGTCAAACTAAATATTATAGCTTCAAACAAAGGAACATCCTTATCAAGTTTCATTGTCATTGGTTTTCTGGATCTGAAGTAATTGATGAAAAAAATAACATGCATAACAAATGAAACATGACAGGTAAATAGGTTGTTTACAAAAGTAAAGGCTTTGAGCCTTTATCACGGGTGAGCTAAAATCCATGTGAATCAAGTACCTTTTTGGCACACACCTAATAGATTACTAATAGCTTCACTTACAGTATGAACATCACCATTTTAACACGTAAAATACCTATAAGGGTATCGTTTCTTTTTTACGATGGATATTCAATGGTTTCTCATGATGACCTTTAGTTAATGGTTATCAATTACAACTAGGCCAAAAAAGTGAAAAATCCAAACGTTTAATTAATACGATTTTCTATCAAATTTTCCAAAATACTCAGTCATTCCTTAGCAGGATTTGGATTCAAATAATTTTGGAACTTCAGATTCATTAATTTTAGCTGCTTGGCTTATTTTTTTTATCTATTAATCTTTTTCCACCACTAGTGTCACTGATGAGGAATGATTTTCTGAAATGTGCACATATGGCATATAAAAATTTAACTGGTATTTTAGTTATATAGTTACAAATATAGCGACACCAGCTATAATTCAAGATCTATAACTATATACCATGACAAGTCCTTTTCCACCTCTGGCGAATCCCTCTCTGACATTTGCTGGACGTTTGTTCATGGCTTCTCGGCGCTTCTTCTGATAATCATCATCCAGGGTCAAGGCAGCTAAACCTTTACCTAATGTTCCTGTTATTCTTGAAACTGCACCAGCAGCTCCACCTAGTGATAAAAAATTGAACATGTATTAATAAAAACCATTCAGTTACTTGGTACATATGCTAAAATTATGCAACAACACACGTCAGGTTAATTTAGTAATGTTTCGAGTCTAAAAACAATTGAACTGAGCAGAAGTCTTAGTGTGCCAAGCAGTCTAAAGCATGTGCTTAATATGACTCTCATTCCCTTTCAGGTTTGAATCCTTCTCAGTCACATCCTTACAAGTAAGTGCGAGAAAGTATGTTGTTCTGCTTGCCTGGAAGAAAAGTTCTCTACAGGCATCTTATTTCCTTCATTATCGTCCATCTAATTACCTAGATATACCCTCGTCTCAGTGCTTTTTCTACAAAATTAAAGGGCTAAAATTTGCCCTCTTTCCAGATACTTTTGAAGTTAATTTTTCCAATTTTCCCAACCTTACTTTGGGTAAAATTTTGTGGTTTTGTCATTAAAAAAATATGTTTTTGTGGATTTGAGTTTTGTGAAAGTAAAACCAATTGGGGCAATAGTGATTAAAAATTTCCAATGACATTTAATTTCTTGGTTTTCACACAATTTTTATACCCTACATTGTACTAAAAGCCACTTTTTTAAAAAGTAAAAAAAAAAAAAAAAAAAAAAAAAAAAAAATACTGTTTAACAGCTGATTTAAGTGGAGCTAAATTTTGGAGGTTTTAACAAGAAAAGGTCAGTTAAATTTTAGCTTGTTTTTGGTGATCTAAAGAGAATTGCACATGGTCAACTGGTATACAAATATTTTCATAATTTTTATTTTGGTGATTTTAATACTGCAGTCAAAATATGACAAAATCTTCTACCTGCTAAAAAAAAAACCTGCTAACCTCAACATCATCAATGAAAACAAGTCATTGAAAGTACAAGACATCCTGTTTGAAAAGGACTTCAGAACAAAGAAAGGAAATCATATGCACCCTCATCATTTTGTGCTGGTATGTATGTGTTTATCATCAGGATAGACTACATGTTTTTGGATTCATTTTGGACTTTTTACTTTAATTATATATAATAAGGCCTGAATTACAATCAAACTATTTCTTATAACAACACTGACCACTAAGGTAGATCAGTTGGCAATGTCTCCCTTCATATGTTTGAACCACGGCTGGGTCTGACCAATACTTTAAAAATTGGCAGTGACTGTTCTTGAGCCAAGCACTCATGATTTAGAAATGAAAGTCACAGGGTCCTTCAGAACAGACCTTGAAAAGTGATGCCCTGTGTCACAGCAGGTGTGACAGGTTAAAGAACTCTTCCTGCACATTGCTAAAAGCACACTGCAAAGGTAAAAATTTCTGTCAATTCACCTATAACTGGTGATGTCTCAATATAAGTTAAATATTATTGACTGGGATGTACAACCCATTAAATCAATCAATCAGTCTAACAATATTGCCTACCTATTGCATGACCAAACAAACTGCGTACTCCAAGAGCCAGTCCCTCTGCGAACTCCTCCGGCCCTTGTATAGCACCTTGATAAGGCTCATAGAAGAGATCTTCTAATCCCTCGGCTACACCTCGGATTAATCCAAATGGATTACCCAAGACATCTAATCCAAGTACCAACACATACATTTGTTTTATAGCCTGTAATAGAAAAAAATATTATTTTTACTAAAATGGTTTGGCCACATAGAGTGCAGTACAGGATGGATATCTAGTATCCATATCCATGCACTGAATGTCACTGGTCATCAGGCCTCGGCTAGACCAAAACTGACCAGGGATGACCTAGTGAAATAGGACTGTAAGTCTCTACGAATGGTTGATACTGACCCACTGGATCATCGAGCATGAAGGGGGAGACTTTGTTCTTAACTTGAAAGCCAGGTCTCACCCTTGTAAAAAGAATAATCTAAGGGCTGGATAATCTAAACTGGATGATGATGATGATGATGATGATGATGGCCAATTTAGGCAGTCCAAGATCTGTATCTTTTTCTTCTAAAAGTCTCATATTATAATGTCAATTCTTATACAGACGTACATGTACCACATGATTGTTGTATGACATGATTGTTGTATGACATGATTGATGTATGACATGATTGTTGTATGACATGATTGTTTGATTGTTGTATGACATGATTGTTGTATGACATGATTGATGTATGACATGATTGTTGTATGATATGATTGATGTATGACATGATTGTTGTATGACATGATTGATGTATGACATGATTTATGTATGACATGATTGTTGACAATATATGTACTTAATCTGAATTTAATCAAAAGAAAAACTATATTAAAAAAATTTCATATCTCTTAGTCAAGTCTAAATTGTCACTATTATTTTTTTTAATCACAGGTACATACCTCTACAAGTAGAAGATCTACACATAATTAAAAGTCCTCCATTGACAAGTCTAAAGAGCTTGTTTGTAAATCATAGCCCATGTCACTGTCTAAGTTCAAATGCCAATTAGGAAGGATCATAATAAGAATTAACATTTATCAGTTTTTTGCTTGTGAAAGGTTAATGGCTCTTTCTAATTATTCTGGTTCCTTAGCTGCTATCCTTACCTTTGAATTGACCGTCTTGATACTAATGTAACAGAAGGGAGGAAACACCCGAAAAAAACACATACTCACCGAGTGCCCCAGCTAAGGATCAAAACGGCCCTTCTGGGTGATACGCAAACAGATCCAGAACAGTTAATCTGGCAGGATATCACTCTATTATATCTACTACATGTATATACAACACATCAACAGCACGACTAGATCAGTTCCACTATACTAGTGAAAAAATTTCAGCTGGGGTGTTAAATTCCATGACTCCCTCCCAATCATCAGAAAAAAGTATCAAATCAATGTTTTAAGCTTGAACAATGCACTGACTGGAGTTCATTTGTAATGAAATTCATCAACATGTATTTTAAATTATAAAATGTTATTTTATGTTATAAATTATTTCTGATTAGTAATTGATGCAAACTCTCTGACACTATATGATAAATGTTGAAAGAAAAGAAAATATATGTAGCTATCTACCTGACCAGCATAATGACGGCCCATCTCTCCCACCAATTGGGACTGATTGTAAAACGAATGATCTCTCTGGAAAAACCCTAATCTATAAATAGAATTCACAAATAAATAAATAAATGACTCAATATTTATAGAAATATTTAAAAAATTGTAATTTCTTTTTCCAAATACTCATACCAAATATTAAAAAAAAAAAAAAAAAAAAAAAAAATGTCATGATGCACTTTTCATTTTCAATTGTTTGAAAAATAACATAAATCTGACCAAATTCTTATTTTCACTTAACTAAGATTCAAAATCATAAGGTTATCAGTCTACGTTTTTCCAAATAAAGATTTTTTAAGGCAAAATACAATTCTTTTTTACTTATTTTTATTTTTTGGGGTGGGGGGTGAGGGTTGAGTTTGAATAAATGGGACCTGTATTTGAGCAAATTGACTTTTCTGCTCTTTGACAATTTACTTTATACAACACCATATAATCTAGGACCGAGTCCCATGTTATACACAAAATTTAGCAGCTTACAGCCCTGTTACATGATAACTTACGTAAAAACAAAATTTTGTACTCTAAGGGTCATTCTATACCTTTAATTTAGAAGAATGACAGTCATGCTTATCTTATCTTAAAAACAAAATTTTATTTCACAAATAAGGACTATTTTTTTTACAAAAATTTTATCAGCTTGACAGCCCTGTTTCCTGATAACTTACTTGAACACAACATCCTGTACATCTGTGAGTACCACCCCAACACTTTGTAAGAATATGTTGATGACATTAGAGTGTATCTGTGTGGGTTTACCATCCCCTCCCCCTCCTTGTAACGAGAAGCTGAGATGTAACTGGAAATAGAAAATAATATTTTTCTGACCTAAAATATGAAAGTTATTATGGTACATTTACAATTATATAAAATGTACAAGTCACTTTTCGAAAAATATGCAAGATACATGTACTATAATTGTAAAAATAATGCACACAATCTGCTACTGCCATGTGATGTAATCTAAATTTTTTCATGGGGCAAAACTCTTAGAGAAATTTTAAAATCAAACTATACCTGTTATTTTTATAAAGACAAATCTGCTTCTATGAAATAATTATAGATATTTTACATGTATTTCATGGTATTTACAGTTCATCTTTATTTTTTTTTATTTTAAATTTCAACAAAAGTGATACATAAATGAACCCATAATGGTCATTTATAGATTCTTGCAATTAAAACTAACAGCAGCCATCTTGAATATCAGATGAACATGTCAGATAAAACTTTTAATCCTTAATCTTTTATAACCAATTTGTTTTTAATTGGTCCATCGGTTTCAGAGGAGAAGACCAAAGTTTATGGACAGTCAGTCATGCAGACACACCTATTGACCATGCCATATAAAGCTAAAATGGTGTCATTCGAAGAATTTGGGATGTGAAAGTTTTCAGAATTGTTCTGCAAAAAAAATAAATAAAAAAAAAAATAAAAAAATAAATGTCTGATCCAAAGAACACTCGTTAATTTTATTACAGAAAAAGGTGTTTTTTTTTTTTTTTATAATTTTATAAAAAGCATGTTTGCAAATTCTTGATGTTTTCTCTAACTGTTTAAAGAGTATTTTGGTACAGTCTTAGTGTAGTGACAGGGTGCATTTAGTACTCACTTTAATTGGGGAGAAATGAAGATGGTCATAGAAATTTTTCTGTTCTTCAGCTAATGACAGACCTACTTCTTCGAGTAAGGGTACATCAACTTTTTTACAATCTTCTATAAACATTGTAGTCTGAAAATACAAACACAAAAAACAAAATGTTGAAATATTAATTCTGCATGATGCAGCATTATGGGTAGCAAAGTTGGTAAAGCATTATGGGTAGCAAAGTTGGTAAAGCATTATGGGTAGCAAAGTTGGTAAGCATTATGGGTAGCAAATTTTGTAAAACCTTATGGGGAGCATAATTAAAAAGCAGTTGCCTCTGGTTTGGAAAGTAAAAAAATTGTCTGGGCCCCTTTATTGCACAGTATGTTGACTCTTAAGAAATGTTAACTGAAAGACCTGCCTGGCTGGAATGAAACATTGACAGTAAAAAGCAGTGTAATCTGTAAGTCAATTCTCTACACTACTAAGCCACAAATGACCCCTCTTGTAAATGGGGTGATAAGTTTAAATCCTAGTCTGTGACCTCATTCAAAATTCTTTTTTCCCTCATTATACAAAAATAATTTGCTGCTCTCACTCTCTCTCTCTCTCTCTCATCATATAAACATATACACATACCTCTTGTTCCCTGGTAACTTCTTTATCAGAGGCAAACAAGTCTATAACATTATTGAGGAAACCTTGATCTAACTTTAATGTCATTTCCTGTATTAGCACCTTGAAATATCTGAAATCAAAACATAAAAAAATTGAGTAAATAATTTTTGAACATCATTTTCACCGGCAAGCTTCTGTTCACTACTTTGATAACTCTTAAATTTATTTTCCAATGTTAGCCCCTTTCGTTTCATAGCCGTCATGATTATATATTTCCCAGTTACATAAACTCAATCCAGGCCAAAATAAAGAACTTCTTGTTTATTTACTTAAGAGAAAAATGTCAACAATCAGAAAACGGTGGCTGTTTTGGAGAGGGAAAATACCATTTTAGTTGTGATAGAGTGGCAGCTTATAGTAGCATTAAAATGATAGCCTTCCAAAGGTGGTAAATTTGCTAACAAAAATGTTAATGTATATTAAATTAAAGTCTTTACATCTGACTGAAAAGTCCTTTTATGATAAAAAAAACATTCCTTTTTTGCAAGGAATTTATATTCACATTTGTATGAAAATGTGTACTTACTGTTGATAAGTGATAGGGTGATTGAGTAATACTTAATGGTCTAGATTTAAATCCTAATTTGGAAGTTCTAAGTACATGTACATTGTATAAAAGAGTTTGTAATTTTCCTTACCAATCGAAAGGCACTATAAATAAACTGCTCTTCTTGATAAATAAATTAAAAGGGAAGGACTTCCATTTGTACCCCCCACCCAAATAAATTAATGGTTAAAATGATGTAATAATTCAATATTTTACATTTTGTGAAGGAAAATTTTTTTTAAAAATCTATATTGGTTTTAATGGGTGGGGGGTACAAAAGGCAGTCCTACCATTAAAAGAATCTTGACTGGGGGTAAAAAATTGATTCTACTAAATTTGTTCTTCTCAACCTGATGCTAAGATACAATTTTTGCTGAAAAAAATAACTTACTTGAATTGTAACATCTTGCTGTGTTCGTGCTTTCTTAACATTATACTGACTTCAGTAAATGGTTTTGGTACTAAAAAATATAAAATACAAGTAAATACTTTTAATTTTAATATAATTCAATTCTCTTTTGTTTCAAGTATTTTGATTGGTCAGATCTTTTCTGTTATTTTGCATGAAAGAATTGGCTCTGCTACCGTATCTTCTTTTCTGTAATATTTCTTGCGCATTGGTGATGTAATTTCTTTACTTATTATTAATTTATGTTGTAAACGTTTTGATTACTATTTTTTATTATTCTATGAATTGAATTATAAGAAATAAAAATTAATTTTTCTTTTTGTTATGGAAAAATGAAAGAATTGGACATTTTGCACATGTAACATAATTTGCATATCGCTACGCGAATTATGCAATGTGCAAAATGTCCAATTCATTCATTTTTCCATAACAAAGAGAAAAATTAATTTCATTTCTATAATATATTCAATCAGTTAAACATAAACAAACTCACAAGCAAAATATTTATTTTCTAACATTTCAAGCAATATTTATCATAAAATTCCTTTCAATTGGTAATGTGCTTTCAGAGAAAAAATTTTCAAAGACTTAGGCTAAAGATAGACCTTATTTGCATATTATGTAATTAATGCACAAACAAATAATTATACAGGAAAACTAGATACATACATGTACGTTTAATTCCCCAAAATTTTTTTTCTCTGTGTCAAATTTGAAAAAAAAAAAGGTACATAAATGAACCTGTAATGGCCATTTATAGGTTTTTGCAGGTAAGTTAAAAAGGGTTTGAGAAAAGCAGAAAAAGCCAGAAACATATTAGCAGAGGCCTTGATCAACTCGGAATTGATTGGAGATGTTTATCTAGACAGTTCTGATGATATTTCAAATACAGCTAACTTGTAAAAATCACTCTTAATGCTTTCATGTAATAATTAAATGCCAGGGCACTCAGCCTCACTTCCCTGGTGAAAAATAACTTGTTTAACTAAATAAGCCAAGTTATCAAATTTTTTTCTTTGCTTTTGGGATTGTGATTTAGACATGGACCAGGATATTTGTGATGCATTTATAACTCAACAAAAATGATGGCAATTGGCAAAGCCTTATATGATATGGGTGGTACAAGCACCACAGTGGGACAGTGTGCCTATACCAGAACTGGGTTCTGCACCACAAAGAAACACGAAGAACAGAAGAAACTTAACAACAATATTATTAATGAACATTTTTTAATGAAGCACTTTGCATTTAGACTATTATGTAACTTACCGCTATCAGCAGCCACAGATTTTGGTGGTGGTAATGGAGCTAGTACTGTAGGAAATACAGCACCACTGATCTGGTTGTCAATCTGTGAACATAATAATATCACAAATATACTATATTAAAAATGTTATAGTACGTGTAATTAGTGATGAAATGATTATCGCTGTTAATTGAAAGTCGATTGCTAAATCAGTCAAGATTTCAATTATCTATTGACATTTTCAATAATCGATTGTCGCTAGTAAAAGATTGTTCCGTTTTTTGTTTATGGTACGCCTAACCGTCGGAAGAGAGAACAAGAAGACAACAATGGCTGACGATCATCACCATGAGGCAGGCAATCTATTGCAACAAGTAGATCAGAATAAAGGACTTGTGAAAGTTTACAGGTATGATAAATAGTAACATTATGCTAAAATACTGAAACTACTGTAACCGTTTATAAACTTATTAGTTCCAATTATCGAGATGATTGATCGGTTTAGTTCGTCTGATTGGTTCCTGGTAATCAATTATGAAAATGTTACGATTGTTCATCATAATAACATGTAATAGTATTAACTTACTAAATGATTTGAGCAAAATGATACACTATAATCTTCATGGAAATTGCTACAATATTTATACATTAGTATGTTTTCAAAAGAAGCATGTGCTACTTTAGTATTGTCTTGGGAATATAGCTGAAAGCAAAGGCACTTTACTCCCATGAAAATACTATAATAGCAGCAAAGGTCCAGAGGGAAAACATAATGATGTTTTTGTACATCACATGACACAATAGGTTAAAGTACAGACACCCATATTTGTCAAATAAAAAAGACAAACTGTTCCCATGGAAATCAAATTATTCATATCTTGCTCTATCATATTTTTATATTCACATGTGTATCTGCAAAACTAGATGTCATGATGTTTACAAATGGCAGACTCATCAAAGGGGAGATAACTGTTTCTAAGGTGGCATGCCCCAGAGTATAGTATGCTTCTGGAAAAAAAATAGTGCCATGTTGTCAAGGGCACTATTGTCGCTGTCAAGAAATGCCATACAAAATAGAAATCATGTAGGTGACCAATCAGTTTTGCGCAAATTATCATGTGATGTATTAAATGACCAATATGAATTTTGAAGGGGTCATTAAAAGTCAAACAATTAGGTAAATTTAGGGATTTATTAAATTCATAGTGTTATACTCCCGTACAGTTTTTTTTTCACTTAAATAAGAGCACTTATAATTAGTCCAGGGACAGACACAAAACAGGAGTGCTCGAGAAAACGATAAGACTTCAAAAACTGGACAAACTTTCTTGCACAAGGATCATGCCCTGAGTGGGATAAGAATATAGGCAGCGAGAAATGCCTTATCAGTAAGTTCATGCTTTAGACCAGTTAGCCAAGAAGGCCCTACAAAGATGACAATTGCAGAATTTAGATCACTTGATAATGTTTAAATTTACGAGGAAAAAACGATGTAAGACATTGTTATACTGACCTGTAATCTGTTGATCTTAGCGTGAAGTTGAACCTGATGTGGTGATGTTTTGTACTGTATCCAGATGCCATCTTGGAAACTTCTTCTAATCTGTCTCTTGTTGGGTTTTAACATCATCATATCAGCAAAGTTTACCTGCCGTAAAAACAAGAAGTACAATGCAATTGTACATACAATAATATATACCTGCCGTAAAAACAAGAGGGACAATGCAATTGTATACACAGTAAAACCTTGTTTTATTGCCACTAATTGTCCAGTCAAATTTTGGTGTCATGAGAGGGGTTTGGCAGCGAATGGAGAGGGGCTTATGAATAAACATAGAACATTTTTATTTTTTACAGTAAAATCTTGGTTCATTGCCACCAATTGATAAGTCAAGTTTTTGGTGTTATGAGGGGGTTTGGCAATAAATTGAGGGAGGCTTATAAATAAACATAAGTGGAAATGAATTTTTGAACTTTAAAATAGTGTAACAATAAGTTAAGTGGCAATGTTAAGGAGAGGCATTGTAATGAATTTTTCTGTATTCAATTAATACATAAATTAATTAAAAGCACAATAAGCTTGTTAATTTCTTTTTTTGAATAATCATTGCATGATTAACTTAATTTCTCCTACTGTCCTTTTTACAATTTTAATTTCTGCCATTCATATTGATTAATAAACACCGACCTCCATTTTATTGTCCAGGTGAAGTTTAGCGGCTGGATTATGACCACTGGCCAGTTCTAACATATATTTCTGGTAAGCAGTTTCTAAAGATGCACAACTCTTCAGATTCAAGGCCTTGTACCTTTTTCTCTTTTCTTCCCAAATAATACCAGAACTATATAACAAATATATAATGACTAAATATACATGTAACCATGGAAACGAATTAGTTTATTGGCCAAAAACAGTGTTAAACATGTAAACATTTAAACATTTCCAACCTAGAGTGAAGTGGAATGGAGTGGAGTAAAATAATGGTGTTTTACCCCCCAGTTAAGATTTCTGCAATTATTTCCAGACGGTTGGTTCTGGAATGGTGGAGGAAACCGGAGTACCAAAAGAAAACCACCCACCTTTGGCAAGCAAACTGACAAACTTTCTCACACTAGGATCTGTCCCGAGTGGGAGATTCGAAACCCAGGCCGTGAGAGGCACTGTGATCCGTAAGCACATGCTTTAGACTATTCAACCACCAAGGCCCCCAACCTAGAGTTGAGTTAGCAAAGGTGTTTTAAACCCAAATCAAGTTAATCTCACTTATACCTAGGTGGTCATTTTCGTGACGGCAGGGGAAACCACCAACTTTCAGCAAGTGAGCTAACAAACTTTTACACACCAGAATCTTCCCAAGTGGGAATCAAACCTAGGAAGTAATAGGCATTGTGAGCTTTAAGTGCATGTTTTAAACCACTCATCTACTGAAGTAAAGGTTTTGAAAAATGTTTATAATAAGAATCATGGGTAATGTTGAAAAAACTAACCATCTCCTGTTTGATTGGAGATGTTCATCTAGTTGGACAATCTTCTATCTACTTTAATACAATATAAAGCATGGAAGGTAGCAAAGTTTGTTTATTTTTTATCTTTTATGTTCCAAAAACACTCTATTTTAACGCAAATGAAATAATCTTGACTGGAGTTTAACACATGGTAACTTTACTTTTCTCTACCATCTCAGAACTGACAACCTCAAAATATATGCAAGTAAAATGAATCTAGACTGACATGTAAAAAACTATTACTGAAATTTTTGACAATATAAATGTAATATAAAGGTGGATTAAGTTGATTGGTTTTTCAGGTGAAAATTATTGCAGTTTCAAATTTCCTTTTTTTTCAACAAACTTAAGACAGAGTTAATGTGTAATGTTGAGTGGAGTGGAGTGGAGTACTGGTGTTTTATGCCCCAGTCAAGAATCTTTCACTTATTTCCAGGCGGTCAGTTCTGGGATGGTGGAGGAAACCGGAGTGCCCAGAGAAAACCAACGACCTTGGCAAGTGAACTGACAAACTTTCTCACACTAGGATCTGTCCCGTGTGGGGTTCAAACCCAGGCGGTGAGAGGCGCTGTGATCCGTAAGCTGTAATGTTGAGGAATAAAGAATTATAAAAAAAATTCATTTATAGTGAGGCATTCAGTTCAGGATAGTGAATGAAAAAGGAGTGCAAAGAAATTAAAAAAAAAAAAAACAAAACAAAACAAGAGGCCCAGGGGCCTTAACGCTCACCTGAGAATATGGCCAAAATCATTGGCAAAAATACATACAATATTCTAATATACATGCCTATACAAAAGGTTAAATAGTTTCCAAGATTATTAACAATTTCAGTCTTTTTATGCATCTATGACCTTGGCCTTTGAACGTATGACCTTGAGTCATAAATCAAAATGATCATCATGTCAATACCCCCAATATTCTGATATATATGTCTATACAAAAAGTAAATAGTTTCCAAGATAATTAACAATTTCAGGTTTTTTATGCACCTATGCATGACCTTGACCTTTGAATGTATGACCTTGAGTCATATATCAAAATGATGGTCATGTCAATACCTATAATATTGTAATATATATGTCTATACAAAAAGTAAATAGTTTCCAAGATAATTACAATTTCAGGCTTTTTATGCACCTATGACCTTGACCTTTGAATGTATGACCTTGAGTCATATATCAAAATGATCATCATGTCAATACCTACAATATTCTAATATATATGCCTATGAAAAAAGTTAACAGTTTTTTAGATAATTAACAATTTGAGTCTTTTTGTGCATCTATGACCTTGGCCTTTGAACGTATGACCTTGAGTCATATATCAAAATGATCATCATGTCAATACCTACAATATTCTGATATATATGTCTATAAAAAATGTTAATAGTTTCCAAGATAATTAAAAATTTCAGGTTTTTTATGCACCTATGTATGACCTTGATCTTTGAATGTATGACCTTGAGTCATATATCAAAATGATCGTCATGTCAATACCTACAATATTGTAATATATATGTCTATACAAAAAGTAAATAGTTTCAAAGATAACTAACAATTTGAGTCTTTTTATGCATCTATGACCTTGGCCTTTGAACATATGACCTTGAGTCATATATCAAAATGATCATCATGTCAATACCTACAATATTCTGATATATATGTCTATAAAAATGTTAATTATTTTTTAAGATTATTAAAAATTTCAGGTTTTTTATGCACCTATGTATGACCTTGACCTTTGAATGTATGACCTTGAGTCATATAGCAAAATGATCGTCATGTCAATACCTACAATATTGTAATATATATGCCTATGTAAAAAGTTAATAGTTTTCAAGCTAATGCACAATTTTAGTTTTTATAAGCAATAAATAACATTTCAGGGGCAACAACTCCTATATGCATTATCATATAGTTACGAAACTTTGTATCTTTTTGAATTTTGTCATTCTGAACAATGACATTCTGAACATTGTCGCAATGTTTTGATATTATATATCTTTAAAATTTTTGAAGAAAATAGCCTAAAACTGCAAAATTACAAACTAGGTCATGACCTTGAACTTTAACCTTGACCCCATTTTGAAGGTTATTTTAAGAAAAAGTCAAAACTGAAAACCCCATGTCATTATCTGTTCAAGTAGTCAAGTTATAACAATTTGAAGCCATTTTACGAAATTTTAAAAATTAAACGCAAAAACGCCTAACCCATTTTTCGACCAAATTTCACGAAATGAACAAACTATAGGCTTAAGACCCTAGAGAAGCCAAATATCACATCATATATTTTCTCCCATCATCGGTTTCGGAGAAGAAGATTTTTTAAGATTTTTGGACCCCTAGGTCACCTTGACCTAGTTTTAATAGCCATGGCAACACCATGAACAAATCTGAATTGCACCGGCCCATATATGCTTCTGACCAAGTATCATTGAAATCTGACCAGCAGTTTTGGAGGAGAAGTTGAAAATAGGTGTTAACGACGCACACACGCACTCATACACACGCCGCGCCATGCCATAAGCTCACATGACCTTTCAGTCAGGTGAGCTAAAAACCACCAATCTTTAGAAAGTGAACTGACAGACTTGTTATGGTATTTATCATGATTGAGATTTAAACCTAGGTGCTTTGATCTGTTAGCACATCCTTTTGACCACTTGGCCACCAATTCCCCCCCCCCCCCCCCTTTTTTTTTCTAGTAAAAATCACTGGTCGTTAAAGCTTCATTAGTAGACCATTACAATCATGTTGAATACCTTACCTTGTGATACCCATAAAGGCAACTTCAGTCTGCTTATAATCGTTGACTAACGACAATCCCATGCCCTGGATACAGACATTTATTTCTTGTTCAATTCTCTCAAGTTCTCCAGCCTAAAATAAAACACAGAAATTATTCATACAAAATTAAATTTACATGACAACTAAACTATGAACTCTCACCCTCAAACTTCATTGTCACGGGGGTCATAGCGGCCAAAAGGGTCGGTCTAAAGTGTGTGCTTACAGAATACATTACCCCTCACCACCTAGATCAAAATCTCACTGTGGCAGATCCTAGTGTGAGAGAGTTTGTCAGTTTGCTTGCTGAAGGTCGGTGGTTTTCTTTAGTTCAGGGCTCTCACAGCTCATTTTGGGAATGGGGCCAGGCCCTTCGAATTTGGAAAATTAGCGTCGTTTTGACTGATTTTGGATAAAAAATTTATTTAATTAGAGTTTAAAAACTATTTAATAATTGCTTTAATAACTATATTTATTATATTAAAGATTATTTTATATAATAATTATCTTTTTGAACAATCTTTTTAAGTATGAATGTTAACAAATCATTATGATGTCACAATTTTTTTTTTTTTTTTTGAATTGGGAAAAATCTAGGTTCCAATTGGGGAAAAAACAGCCTTTTTTGCAATGGGAATGGGGCCCAATTTCGGCCCCAAATCAAGCCCAATGAGAGCCGTGTAGTTTCTGTCATCATTCCAAAACAAACTGCCTCAATATAAGTGAAAAATTCTTGACTTGGCTTAAAACACAATTACTCCTCTTCACAAATTAACAACAACAATGACATCCTGATCTATATGCCATGTTAATTTTTTTTTTTACATTAAGTTACTAATGTGTAAAAGTATTTACAGAAATAGCCTAAAACTGCTGATTTTATTTGGCAGCTGGGTTGACTCGAGGACTTGAGCAATGTTAAAACTTTCAGATTTTTGAATTTATTATTAATTAAAAACAACAAAAACAAAATTCTTATCAATAAAAATGATAAAAATGTTTGATACACCTGATTTTGATCCCAATCTTAATGTTTGTGAACTTTGGCAAATAATTTACCTAATTTTCAGTAAAATTCAGGTTAATGCCCCAGATTTTCAGTAAATATCAGGATTAATTCTCCAGATTTTCAGTAAAATTCAGGAGTAATGCCCCAGATTTTCAGTAAAAATCAGGATTAATTTCCAAGATTTTCAGTAAAATTCAGGATAAATGTCCCAGATTTTCAATAAAATTCAGGATAAATGTCCCCGATTTCAGTAAAAATTCAGGATTAATGCCCCAGATTTTCAGTAAAATTCAGGATTGATATCCCAGATTTTCAGTAAAATTCAGGATTGATATCCCAGATTTTCAGTAAAATTCAGGATTGATATCACTGATTTTCGGTGAAAATTCAGAAAAACTTTGTCTTACTTCCCAAATTTCTTTTTGATTTATAACATCTATGCATTACTAAACTAAATGTTAAGCAAATCATTTCTTTTTTCTAAAAAAAAAAAAAAACCCAACTATATAAATACTACTTGTCAACAATAAAATATTTAAAGTCTAGCTATTGTTGAAAGTCTACCATCAAAGATTTCATAAAACAATTTAAAAATCACAAATCTTAGTGCTGTAAATGCATTGTTCCACCCGTGATGTTAGTAAAGTGGAATATATAAAATCACAGCAAATAATTTTCAAAATGGTTTGTTTTTATTGTAGATAATGCTTCTTCAACTTGGGAAATATGCCTATTTTAAAACATCTATGAAAATATGTTATATCATTATATATGATGTTATATATAACATCATACATTATGTATAACATCATATATAACATATAACACTATATATAGTCAACCCTCTTTATAACAACCAAGTTTTCCCCATATACTTTTGTCGTTACGAAGAAATTGCTGTTGTAAAGAAACAATGACAAAGAAATTGCTGTCGTAAAGAAATAATGACAGAGTTTTCTCCCCTGAAACATCCGAGTTCTTCTTCTACATGTACTAAGTATAGGGATATTTTGACCAATTTTAACAAATAAAAAAAAACTGAAAATAACTTTACAACGTGGATTTTTAAAATTATGGTAAAGTTTTTATATAAATGAAATTTAAACGCACAAGTGAACATACATATCCAAGTGATCTCTTCACAGTAAATTAAAGGGGCCTCGGTGGCCAAGTGGTCTAAAGCGTGGGCTTATGGATCACAGTGCCTCTCACTGCCTGTTTTTGAATCCCACTCGGGACAGATCCTAGTGTGAGAAAGTTTGTCAGTTCGCTTGCCGAAGGTCAGTGTTTTTTTCCGGATACTCCGGTTTCCTCCACCATCCCAGAACTGACCGCCTCGAAATAAGTGCAAAAATCTTGACTGGGGCGTAAAACACCATTACTCCACTCCACTCTTCACAGTAAAATATTCTGAATTGGTTGTTTCATACTCAAGGTTAAAAATATTCTTGGCAGATTTATAGTCTTTAAAACAATTTGAATTTCAATTAATCAGTCACAAGCTACCGGAATCTATGCATTAGAAAATACCGGTAACACCAGTTTGTGATTTTATTTAATGATTATCCTATCACTATACAATTCATTAACAGGTTGATTAATTGGCTGTTAATCTCTTTATTTGCAGTACACAGAAGAGTCACTCATGGTTCATTGGTCCATCATCCTCAGGTAATTAAAACTTTAGTAAAACTACTAGTAACACTCATTTCACCTGTGTGACGTTTGTCACACATGCCTGAACCCACTAAGAGTTGAGTTGAGTAATGGTGTTTAACGTCCCAGTCAAGAATATTTCACTTATATCGCCAGCTATGGGTGAAAGTGCAGAAATTTTGCCTGTGCGTTGCACTGATGGCATTATACAGCAGGGTTCTTTATCATGCCATGCTGTGACAGGGGCTTCGTATATTTTAAGTTCCCATCAGAAAGAACCATGACTTTCATTTCTTAATGCCGAGTACTTGGTGAAAGAACAGTCACTACCCACTTTTAAGTCTTGGATCAGAGCCGGCCGGGGTTCGAACCCACTTACGGAGCGAGCACTCTACCAACTGAGCTACCGCAGTGGTATGAACCCACTAAGAGATTTAATTGATGTTTTGTCAGTAGACACTGTCATTGTAAAGAAAATTTTTTTATTTGTTCCCAAAATTCACTGTCGTTGCTGGAAGCTGTAAATGTCGTTATAAAGAGGGCTAAATGCATTGTGCATGTTTATTCCCTCAATTTTTTTGTTGGTAAGTGTAAATGTCATTGTAAAATGGGTTGTTATAAAGAGGGTTCTTTGTATAACATATAACATTATATTTAACATATAACATTATATATATATATATATATATATAACATATATCACTCCAAAAGCATCAATTTTCACACATTACTTGCTATCATCACCTTGTTCTTTTTTTGTAACTATAATAAAAGATACAAAATCAAAATTTTATTCTAACATTTACACGGTCCCCCCCCCCTTCCTGTACCTGAACAAATTAAAAATCATATTGTCTGGCTAGATGATGACGTGGTGTCAGAAAGACACAAAAAGCTGGTTTGTAAGCACGCAGATTACACAAAATTCACCCTGTCCCTGAACAAATTAAAATTTAAATTTTGCTGCGACGTGTCAAAACAGGACAAACAGCTGGTCTTTTAGCATGTAGATTGGATCCATGAAATCTGTTTCTCACTGTTTGACAGAAGCAAGCAGAAACCAAAAAATGTCATACATCTTTGACCTTCCAAAACCACTTAATTTGAACCCCATGCTAATGAGTTGAGTAATGGTGTTTAATGTCCCAGTCAAGAATATTTTCACTTATATCGAGACATCGCACTCTATAGGCAAAAGTGCAGAAATTTTGCCTGTGCGTTGTGCTGATGGCATTATACAGCAGGGTTCTTTATCATGCCATGCCTGCCATGACACGGGACCTTGTTTATTTTAAGTTCCCATCCAAAAGAACCATGACTTTCATTTCGTAATGCCGAGTGCTTGGCGAAAGAACAGTCACTACCCACTTTCAAATCTTGGGTCAGAGCCAGCCAGGGTTCAAACCCACGACCTTCCACTTATGAAGGGAGCACTCTACCAACTGAGCTACCGCAGTGGCCCCCATGCTAATGTATTTGTTTATAATTAGGAACTAGTATACACAAATAGCAAGTGCTAATGGGCTGATAACACTATCGAGTTACGGCCCCTGATCCGCTAGAGGGATACTACTTCCGGGGAGTTCACGGTTGTAAACAACTTAGTTGCTACTATCTTTTATCTATTAAATGTCTTGTGTTTCACTTAAAATACATGGATTGTTTTATGTAAAATGGTCATATATATGAACTTTGAAGATATTTTGTTATTAAAAGTATTTTATTTTTATTTTCTCTACTTGTCATTTAAATCAAAGTGTAAATAACCGATTTTTTTTGCAATCAGAGTTGACTTAATTTTGACACTTGGTCAGGTAATAGGGGAGGTCTTGACCTGTGGAATTGAACATATAATGCATGCCTCAAACTTTTCATGTATACAAGATCGTCTCAGGTACAAGGATACAACCATTGATCTTTAATAAACATGTATATCGATGGGTGAATATACACAGGTATACCTGTGTATATCCACACCTTGACATGGTCTAATATATACACTTATCCCGACTTTCTATACATCAAAGGTTTCTATTTTCCCAAAATACCTTGAAATTTTTTGACACTTGAATATTTGATGGAAGGAAATTGTTTACAGTAAACAACCATAATTGGTATTCAATTTGAGATAATCTGAACACATCTCACAGTTACTAAGGTCCGTTCAAACAAATTGGATAATTATGCAAGCCATGTTAAATTAATGATAATACAAAATTTCAAAATAATTTTAAAAAAACACTAATTATTTATCTTTGTATAAGTTATAATCACTTCGAGACCCTTTCTCTCTATCAGCCATAATCAATACGAGTCTTTTCTCTCTATCACTATTAATCACCATGAGCCCTTTTGTTCTTTATCACTTATAATCACTACTTTTTTTTCTTCTGTCAGCCATAATCACTACATCCCTTTTCTCTCTATCACTCATAATTACTACGTTTTTTCTTCTGTCAGTCATAATCAATACAATCCCTTTTCTCTCTATCACTCATAATTACTACGACTTTTCTCTCTATCACTAATAATTACTGTGTTTTCTCCCTATCACTCATAATCACTACGTTTTTTCTTCTGTCAGTCATAATCACTACAATCCCTTTTCTCTCTATCACTCATAATTACTGCGACTTTTCTATCACTAATAATTACTGTGTTTTCTCTCTATCACTCATAATCACTACGTTTTTTCTTCTGTCAGTCATAATCAATACAACCCCTTTCTCTCTATCACTCATAATCACTACAAGCATTTTCTCTCTATCACTCACAATTACTTCTAACTTTTTTCTTGTGCTGACAAGTGTTTACATATACTGGAAATAATAAAAATAATAATAATAAAAGGATAGATAATTAAACCAAATCATAATACAAAAATTAATTGTATGTAGTCGTTACTTTTTAATTTTATGGAATTAAGTAATATTTTCCTTTATTGGTAAATAAATATTGTGGATCGTGTTAATAAATAGGACACAAGTGTTTTTTTTTTATTTATAATTTTTAACTATTTTTATGTTTAATATTACATATTGTATCTCTCTGGCATCAGTAAGAGAATAAAATTCTCAATACTTGAAAATGAAAAAAAAAAAAAAAATACAAAAAAGATTTTCGACGTTTAATTCTATAACATTTTTTATATACACCAAAATCCATATATTACTTATACCCAGGTTATGCATGTATGAGACCGATAACTAAGTATAAATTCACTATTTACAATAAAATTACTACATATGATGATTTTTTTACGGATAAATTCTATGGCTAACCCTCCCCATCAACCGAGCACTTGTCCAGTTAAGGTCAACATACGTATGGTCAAATCGTATTAAATCGATTTTTAACACTAAAATTTCAAAGACAAGTAAAGATAATTAATTTAAAGTAAAAGATGTATTCTATGTATAACTTTTTACAGAAAAGAATCGATGCATTAAAACTAATACACCGAACATTTAATAGATACATAATGGTAGCAACCAAGTTGTTTACAACTGTGAACTCCCCGGAAGTAGTAGCCCTCTAGCGGATCAGGGGGCCACAACTCGATAGTGTTATCGGCCCATTACAACTGTCATTTTTTAAAGCAATAGATCCTTTTATAATATGGCGACATTAAAATTTCATTATCATTTTATATACATATACATTACATAATATTTCTGTAAAAGAAAGTCATGCTTAACGATTTTTGTCCAGTATAATTACCTCTTGAGCAATGGTTGCTATGGCGAGGTCTTCTGTAAACAACAACACTCTCTGCATTCCATCTAGAAAAGATACCCAGTAAATTTTGGTATCAGAGTCCAAGAAGAAGAAATCAATACCGTCCTGTAATACAAAACAATACAAATTCTATACAAATGTTGTGAACGGGACTTGATAGATGGCTGGGAAGCTCACTCAGTAGAGCGTCAAGCTAGTAACTGGAAAGACCCAGGTTCGAGTCCCAGATCGGCCGCAGCATTTTTTCTTTTTCCTGTTGCTTTGGGGGCTCGTCTAGATTTGGGAAATGGCCAACAAGAAGATCCCAGGGTAGAACCTGTTAGTTCTGATTCAAGGCAGATGAAAGGGAAAAAAAACAGAAAGGGAGGAATGTGGTGAACAGGATTGGTAAGGTGACCAGGTAGCTTGGTCAGTAGAGCATCCTACTGTGGGAAGGTACTGGGTTTCAGTCTTGGTTTGGCCACTGTATTTTCTTTCTTGTTACATAATAATGAAATAATAACTAGATGCATCTAAAATTCACTTGGTCCTCTCCCGTTATGAAGGATACAGTAGAGATTTGAATCTGCTAGGGTCAATTATGCAATGCACAACATCCAAAAACAAAATGGCAATGCTGAATTCAGAAAAAGCAAAATTTAATCATGTTCATAGGCCTAAAGATGCAGTACACACTTCAACATACTTTTCTGTCATAACCTTATTCTAACATATATTAGGTCATTCTTCTCCTCCTTTCTATCATCACAGGTCCATTGCATTCCCTTTTATCTGTTGCCTGCTCCCAAGCAGTGGTTTTGTTTGCCTAAAATTACTACCGAATAAAGGTAGTTTCCCCTTGAGAAATATGACTAAAATTTCCCAATTTGACAACTAAAATTCCCCAAAAGGCAACAGTGACACACAATCAAATAGTTTAAGTTAAATCCAGTTGTCAAAAACTGTTCTGACAAACAAAATCAAAGCACCGGAGGTGCCGTACGAACAGAGAGCATGGAAACGCAAGTGAGTGAAGGTAGCAGTACAATCTGCCTTATCCCATTCCATTCCTATGCGATCAAGGTTGTAAAACACCATATGGAAGGGGAGTAAGAATTCATGACTGGAAAAGTGTCCATTATATTTTTTTGTATTAGTGTTGGCAAAATAACACATTCAGAAGAGTCTGTGCTAAAGCAAGGTTCTTTCACATTCCAAGCATTTCTCCAAGAAAAGACAAAAACGTTCATACGTTACATTTTTAATTAATTACACAAACAGAAAGATGTTTTTATGGTGTCATCGATCGTTATATTTCTCAATAACGACAAAACAACCGCAAATGATGGTTGCAAAATACTGTTTATATACAAAATACACGCCACCTACCGAGGATTTACCCTAAAACTTTCCATGTAAACTTCTATAGTACATCTTGCACAATCGACAGGAACTCGTGAAATCTCTCAGCTATAGCTTTTTTTCCGGTCGATTTCACAATGCTGCTCTCAAAATCGTGTATATCATTTTTACGCTACGTCGACAAAATTAAAATGTAAACATAGGTCAAATTTTGTTGGGGCTTCGAGGAGGGGATGGGAAGGGAAACGAATGAAAACAAATACATTCCTATAAACATGACATTTGCTATCGTGCATGTAAGACATGATTTCTTTACAGCACTTTCAGCAACCTATACTTTTACTTACACGCTCAAACTTCGGGTAATGTTAAAAAAATATTGCTTTATTTACTGTGGTTCACTCTTCTCGCCAAAACGCATGCTTCCAAGAAATGACACGTCATATAATTCATCCAATCAAAAGAGACCATTTAAATTATGGGATATCCGCGAAAATGTTGCGAAAATAGGTCTTTGTTTACATAAACTGTTCATGTATTCTTCCGCTGCGCCGCATTGTATCCTTTCCACCAAAAGTTTCTCCACAGAATCCATGTATAAATTTTATTTTCAATACCACATACATTCATCATTGTGCGGTTACCCTCAGCAGGTACTTATCACCCGCAAACTACCGTACTATATTCCACATATATTGCGCAAGGATTTGACATAGCGGTGACATAGCCCGTCTGATTGGGACGTACGTGACAATACATCACAGAGATTCCTCTCTGTTCGTAAAAAGTTAGATATTGCCATAATATAAGATCTTTGCAATGAATTTCAAAATTCTGAGCATAATATGTGACATAAAAAGGGTCCAAATTTTCCCAATCTGAAAGGTAGAAGGTAGTTTTTAAAAACCATAGCAAAATCACTGCCAAGTGTCTTATACTGATCTAGTTCTAGTTTTTGGTCCGAAACTCCAATTAACTCTACCATTCCTGAACTGAACACTCTGATGTAAGTGAAATAATCTTGGCTTGAGCATTAAACACCATCATTCCACTCCACTCCAATTCATCATAACTGGGCCAACCAGAAGAGGCTTACAACAAGAGGACAAAACATTGTAGGACCCTACCAGGATGACACTTGTATAATAAACTGAGTGAGGGGTCTTGTCACCTGTATCAATTCATTCTTCTCATTCTTTTTATAACTGCAGGTCCACTTTTTGCCCTGGTAATATAACATATTACACCAATCTGGTCCTAATCTCTGGTCTGAAACTCCAGTTTCCTCCATTTTGCCAGAACAGTTGGAAGTGAGGTAAAAGAATCTCAACAAGCATTAAACTTCATCACTCACTCCACTTCAGTACACTAAACCTGGGCTACTTAGATTACAACAAGGGGCCAAAGCACTGTAAGAGTTTACTAACTTAGTACATGTATAATAAACTGTTTAAGTGGTCTTGTTACCTGTAAGAGATCATTCTTCTGGTTCTTTTTATCACCACAGGTCCACTGCATTTCACGTTTCCCCGTTGCCTGTTCCCAGGTATACAACATACACTGGTCTGGTCCTAGAATATGTACTGTCTTTACACCACTGTTAAGCGAAAAAGAAAAATGCAAAATTTCAATAAATCATCAATTTAGACTTATTATCTCAATTGATCATCCATAAAAGATGGGAAATTTTCATGATGGATACCCATAGGAAATATTTCTATCTTACATGAACTTCCATGCAAAATGGTGCCAGAATTGTTCTCTTTGATTCACCCTATAAAGACATGACGTCATAACTGAAGTACAATGTAAATCATATCAAGTCCAACTATGTGGAAAATGGCATCATCTGGTGGTGACCACTACAAGAAGTGCAGTTAATAGAGTGCTTGATTCATATATGGGAGGTTCAAAATCGAAAGGGTCTGACCAATACTTTAAAATTGGTTAAGACTGTTTTTTCACAAGCACTCAGCTTTGAAAAATGAAAGTCACAGGGTCCTTACAGAGAAGACCTTAAAAACCAATGCCACTCGTCATGGTAGACATGGCACATTTCCTTAAGCAAACTGCAAAGGTAAAAATTTCTGCAACTTGTATCCACACAAGGTTGTAACATGGCAGAATTATAACACTATATTACAATATGACCTTGACCTTCTTACCTTTGTCTATAACACTATGTCACAATATGACCTTCACCTTCTTACCTTTGTCTATAACACTATATTACAATATGACCTTGACCTTCTTACCTTTGTGTATAACACTATATCACAATATGACCTTGACCTCCTTACCTTTGTCTATAACACTATATCACAATATGACCTTGACCTTCTTACCTTTGTTGAAACTGTATGCTAGCTTTGTCTGTATGGTTTATCAGGAGGACCGTTGCCATGCCTGACTTGTATCCACATAATGTCGTAACCATGGCAGATTCTGTTACCTGACATTCAACGTTTATTCCACCATGCTGCAAAAAAAAAAAAAAAAAAAAAAAAAAAAAAAAAAAAAAAAAAAAAAAAAAAAAAAAAAAAATTATAAAGAATTTATGAGAAAACCTGTAAATATCATATCAAATCTTTAATTCCATAATAATATCATCAAGGAGAGTCCATAAAAAAAAAATTAATGGTCCTATTACCTGCTTGTATCATTTAGAAGGCTCTTCAAGCATAAAAATACTAAGTCTTATAAAATCAAGAGAACTTGGTGGTACATGCAGTTTATGAAAAGTAGAGAAACTGAGTTCACAGATTTCCGTGACAGTAAATATTTTTAAGAAGCTGAGATAAAATTGTATCCAGGGCTGGAATGATACAGACATGCCATGATATGATATATATCACAATATATTGCTTGCATTACAATATGTTTCTTGAAATATCGATAATGCATGTATATGCATATTAAGTAACTATGCATCAGGCACTTTCAAATAATTGTTACAACATTTATTTTTAATTCACATTAAATGTCTTTCTTATCCAAGTCTCTACTTCCTTTACTTTCATAAACAGAATATCCAAAATTCTCAAGACATCAGACTTGGAGTTTGAAGTATGTTAAATACTCAATCTGCATCAGCCATGTTGATGTTGCCTTGTCATTTTGTCATAAAAATCAAATACAGTAGAACTTCGATGGCTCGAAGTTCAGAGGACTTTGACTAAACATTCGAGCCATCGGGGGGTTTGAGCGATCAAACATCGAGATATAATTGGAGGTTCACGTTCTTATGTTTACCGACCGTTAAAGAATCTTTAAATTTGCATGTAAATAAAATTTTATAAAATTTACATGTAAATAAACTAAAAGGTCAAATAATGAAAAGTCCGAATTAAAATTCCATTATTTATCACGAACTATTTTTTTTTAAAAATTAAAAAAGAATAAAATGTCCCAATTAAAAATACAAAATTCATTTCAAATCAGTACATGTTGACCTGCAATCTGCCGTATGATGTTATATAGCTACGGGGTTAGATTATGGCACTTTATTTTAATTTCAACAGGTGATGATACAAAATAAACTTACTTTATTCTTTGTTGCACATGTAAACAATACAAAACACAGTTTTTACCGGTAGTTTTAATCACAGGAATAAACGATAATACACATTGATATACATATTCCAAGGGCATGTAAATTACAGAATCCTGAAGTGCAATCGTAAGGCACGAGCGACTGAGGTGTTTTAAAAATAGCGATCAAACACTTCCGCGTGTCGTCATTGGATTAAGAGATTAAAGAAATGAGTATATCGACACGCTCTAAGTAGGTTAATTAATAATTAATTAATTAATTAATTTTAGGTAACTGTCTAGATTAATCATGTTGTTCCACTCTATTACGTTTGATGCAAGATGGCTTCAGGTTGTTTTGTTTACAATGACCACGACCACATCTCCTTCTGACAAAAACTGTATTCGAGCGAAAGAAGTTGAATTTTTACTAACTTTATACTTTTGAAAAATATTTATTGTTCGAGCGAGCGGGGGTATTCGAGTTAACAAAGTTCGAGCCATCGAGGTTTATTTACATAGGATATAATAGGAAATTGCTCGGGACCAGCAGATGACTTCGAGTTATCCGGGGTATTCGAGGCAACGACGTTCGAGCGATCGAAGTTTTACTGTATAACACAAAAATTTCTGGAATTCAAAGTGCCAATATATCAATTTTTTCACAGCTTGCATCAATACATGTATCATAATTCTAAATATTGATTATAATCAAATATTAATATATTGTCCCACTTCTAATGGTTTGATAATGAACTGATAATTGGAAGCAAAATGAATAATGGATGTTTCCCTGATTCTTTAATATTAGTTACCAAATAAAAGGGGGTATTAGACATTAGAAAGAAAACAAAAACTTCTCCTTCTTATGCATGGTATGTGTGAACAATTATGTTTACACAATGACCCTTCAGCTTGAAAATTCTAGGTGTTTACACCTCTACCCTATAAAAAATTATTGACCAAATTTGAGATTTATTTGGACAGTAAAAGATGATATCTCACCAATCATTTCAAGGAGTTTCAGTAATTGATGATTTCTGGCCAATCATTGCACAGAGTTGCTGTAAATGATGATTTCTGACCAATCACTGCACAGTGTTTCAGTAAATGATGATTCTGACCTATTATAGTACAGAGTTTCAGTATAGGATGATTTCTGACCAATCATTGCCAAGAGTTTCTGACAGAGGTTACTAACCTGATCATCCAGTCTCATTAATGTTGTATGTGCTTTGTTAAACAAGAATGGGTTTGTTATCCTGGAGGAATGTTTAAACTTGGCTTTCATGCTCATTTCTTTTCCTGTCTGCTCTGGCCAAAATGGCAGACACTGAAAAAGAAAAAAAATCATTTTTCATTTACTATGCAATATCCACTGAAAGAAGGGAAAACAAGAGCACCGCCGAGCGTAGCATTATACGCCCGTGTTATATTGATCGAGTAGTACTATTTACTACTGTGGCGACACATTTAGGGGTTTCGCGGGAAAGAATGGAACAATCTAGAGGATTTCTATCAGTAGAGCTCATCCACAGAACTTGCCACTCAAAAGTTTGACACAGACCTAACGGATAAGTGCCAAACCTACCAATAATTTGGTAAAGAATTGGTTACTTTAATATGGGTACGAATTCAAAACGGTACGTTAAATTGTTTTTGGATGATAGCGCCGACTTTAAACAGTTATTGTGGATTTTATGTAAAAGATAGAAAAAATATAAAAATACCGTCTTTTCCGTCAGATCTTAAACATTTTTCGGTCAATGGACGACTTTTTCGTACAATGAACTGTTATTGAACAGGAGTGCGTTAAACGTAATTGTTTTTTGGAAAAATTCATTTTTTGCATGTTTGACCCCAAAATTAAGTATGATACCGATTTTTCCCAAAAATTTCACCAAGTTAGATAGCTAGATCGCATTAGACTCCATAACCTCAGAAATTTTTAGCAAAATCTATCGAGGAGTTTTCAAGGTCCCCAAGATGCAAATATATGCTGCTAAAAAGGAGAAAGTTGTCGCCTTTATCATTTCACATCCAGAGGATGTTCCAAATGAATTCGTCACTAATCCTCTAGATTGTTTGAGAACCTTTTTTTTAACCAACCTGAAATAATTTATATCTATAAAGCTTAATTATAATTTGAACTGTTGTCGTGATCTGTGCAGTATGATAAAAAGGTGTTTTAAGTTAAAAAAGGGGCATAACTCCTCCAAAAATAATATGAAAAAGTTGTAATTCAAACTTGCACCAGATAATAATGTGTATACCAAATTTCATTTGAATCCATAAATAGTTGTAGGCTCTGATGATCGGAAACCACATGGTCATACATACAAAAATTTCTAAGTTAAAAAAGGGGCATAACTCCTCCAAAAATAATCCGAAAAAGTTGTAATTCGAACTTGCACAAGGTATTACCATGGTAAAGCTGTATACCAAATTTCATTTGAATCCATAAATGTTTGTGGTCTCTATTGAACGGAATACAAATTGTTAACAGACGCCTGCCTGGACGCCCGCCCGCCCGCCCGGATGGATAGCACCGTAACATAATACGTCCCGTCATATGACGGGCGTATAAAAAGACATGAAGTAAAAACCAATTGTATAGGACATCTTAGAAATTTAAAACAGTACTGTACTAGACAAGATTTTTTTAAACAATTTCAAGGCAGTTCGTATTTTGGATCATAGAGGAAACCAGAGTATCTGGAGAAAACTATCAAACCTTGACAAATAAACTGAAAATTTTCTCACATAAAGGTGGTGAGATGTCCTGTAGTCCATCGGCCTGTAATTCAGACCACTTCTTGAATAGTTTGGAAGTTCATGTGTTAAACCTTTCAAATAAATTTCGTAAACCATGTAAATGATATATTATATATATATATATATATATATATATATATATATATATATATATATATATATATATATCACCCAGGAAACCAATAAGAATTATAATGAATTACCTCCCCTGGATTGACTTCTATCCATGAATCAGCATCACCAACTTCACTGCAGGCAATAGTAAGCTGCAAATATAAAAAAGAGATCATAGTATTGTTAAATAAATGTGTCTTGCAATAGGGGTATACCCCAGGGCCATTAGATAATGGAAAGTAACACCTGACAACAAACAAAGAGCATTTGAATTGTTTACCTTGAGCATTTGGTCTGGTGAGCTAAAATAAGCAACTATCCATAAGAGTCTACTGTTTGAGTTTGAATGGATTACAGGTGTCTTATGCCTCAATCAAGATTATTTCACTAATACTGAGGTTGTCAGTTTTGAGTATGTGGAGGAAACAGGAGTGTTATAGGAAAACAACTGACCTGTGGTAAGTTTCCCCCCGAGTCGGATTCCAACCACAGCAGCAAGAAAAGCTATTTTGGTTATATCACAAATACACACAGGTTTTTATTTGATTCAACAAATCTGTTATCACATATGTTACCATGGATACTACTAATCTATTATGGACCTCTCCCAAGGGAACCGTTCTCCTATAGTGTTTGTCTGGAGAGGTATAGTGACCGAGCCTATCAGCTGGGTCACTATACCTCTCCAGACAAACACTATAGGAGAACGGTTCCCTTGGGAGAGGTCCATAACAGATTTAGTGCATCACATGTCTTTCTTTTCCATTCTATGTTGTAAGCTTTAAGAAATTGCTTTAAAATGGTCATAGAGTATTTCGTGGCTTCCTTTGTTTTTTTTATTGTGAACAGGTCATTCAGATCTTCTGAATTAATATTTGTAAACCGGTCGTCGGAAGCAATTTTGTATCAGATGACAACAAAACAGAGCCCCACCTGAAAGAAAGGGAAGTAATTTGATTTGGTTGGGGGGGGGGGCACGCAAGGGACTATACTTGGATGTCAGGGGACTATACCCAGCAAAGTATCATAATTTCTCAATGGTTTGATTTTGTGTTTGACTGGCCAAATGTTTTTTAAACAAGAAGCCCATGGGCCTTAAGGCTCACCTGAGAATATGTCCAAAATTGTTTGAAAAGTGCTACAGACAATATATTAATTACAGAAACTTTCCAAGTTTTCTCAAATTTAGAAATGCCACAAAACTTAATCAGAAACATCTTGTTACAGTTTATTTATAAGTAGCTAATATGTAGTAACTAGTACAACGAACAGTGAACCAATGCAATAGCTCACAGAAATAAAATTTCTTCCTTAGTTACCAATACAAGCATACAATATTACCATCATATACAAGATAAAATAACTTGAAGAGTCCTTCCACTTGAGATTTTTCATTAATATTTTCACCTTAATTAGCATTATTTTTAAAAGTCTCTTAAAAATAAAAATAATTTCATGTTAAAGTTTTTTTCTGCTTCATATTTCAACCAAATAACCTGTATAAAAAGACCACCTGTCCATTAAAACCAGTATTTTGAGGTCCCTTTGATATGATTTGTTATAGAAAACCCCTCAATATAAAGACCACCTGTCTATTTAACCGGTATTTTGAGGTTCCTTTGATATAGCTTTCAAAGAGACCACCTCAATATAAAGACCACCTGTCCATTAAAACCAGTATTTTGAGGTCCCTTGATATGATTTTTATAGAGAACCCCTCAATATAAAGACCACCTGTCCATTTTACTGGTATTTTGAGGTTCCTTTGATATAGCTTTCAAAGAGACCACCTCTATATGAAGACCACTTTTCTTTATATAAGTTGCCTTTATATATAAGTTTACTTACATTGTATATGGCATAGTATATTGTATAAGTAATTATTTTGGCGCTTTTGACGTTAAATTGATTTCCGCCAACATTAATACATTCAACATTAATTTTAGCTTACCTATCTAAGGGTAAACAATGACAGGGTCAATATTAAACACACTTATAATACACACTTATATAAATACTTATACAGTATAAAGATGAAAGTTAACTTACCTCTGATGTATTTAGAAGCATGTAAAATGGTGTAAACGTCACTATCTTTGTTAGACCAGACTTTGACAGAGTGATCATCACGCCAACCTACAAAAATAATTAATATTAATCCTTATCAAATAATTGACAATAGATTGATAAACAAAAAGGTTATTAGGTCTGAACCTCTTTTATTGATTTAGCGAGCCTTGGTGGCTGAGTGGTCAAAAGGGCACACTTACTGTTCACAGCACTTTTTATCGCCTTGTTTCGAATCCCACTTGGAACAGCTTCTAGTGAGATAAAGTTTTTAGTTTGCTTGTCAAAGGTCGGTGGTTTTCTCTGGGCACTCCAGTTACCTCCACCATGCCGGAACTGACCGCCTTTAAATGAGTGAAAGAATCTTCACTGGGGAAAAAAACACCATTACTCCACTCCACTCTTTTTACTGATTTAAATGTAAAATGTTTGTAAGACCTGATTGGTTGTTAAACCAACCTAAAAAAAATAAGGAAACTTCATCATACATGACAATCTGATGTCACACACCAACCCTCCAAATCTGTGGATATTTCACACATTCTCACTTCAAATCTCTGGATAATGTACACAATGTCATCCTCCCTCAAAATCTGTGGATATTTCACACATCCCCCTCCAAATCTGTGGATAATGGGGACTGCACAAAGTTAAATTTAAAAAAAATTGTTTAATTATACATTTAAACTAAAAAAATAATTGTGAATTGTAATATTCTTATTGAGGTAATAAGCCTACTATGGCTAAATAAAGTGATCAGTCTGCAGTTTTTTAAAACAATTTGATTTATCCAGAAATTCATTATACCCGAGTTTGAAATAAAAATACGTATTACGGCTTAAAATGAGTGAGGGCTGTTCAAGAAAAAACTGTATGGGTGGGTTTGAAGGCACTTTTTTGAAACCCCCACCACCCACAATTTCTTTTTTTTTTCTAATACAACCACCCGTAGAATTTAATTATTCAGAGATACCACCACCCATATAAATAAATTAAATCAATAATAAGTTTTAGATCAATACAGGATGTATCCTCATAAATGTGATATTACAATTAAAAGTAACAATTCATACAAAAAGTTCTGAGGAAATGGAATCAACTCCTCAGATGCAGTATTCCCCACATGCAACCTCCATTTAACTTGTAAACTTTGCAATTATCACAAATTACAGAGGTCCCATAAAATATGATTCTTGCTTGACAGGAAAAATCTCACTTTAAAATATTATGAAACCTTGTATTCAGACTATATAAAAGAAATTATACCATCTTTTTTACTTCTCTAACCTTGTCAATCTTCCACATTCCATGCCGTATGGTATTACTGGTGAAACACCACAATGTGCCCCCTTGCACTAAAGGCGAATGGACAGGATTCTCTGTCCCACTGTATACAAGTTGGACCTTTTTAAGTAATGTCTCTTAAATAGCTTTCAGAAAAGCTTAGTACCCTGATAAATGCCCAAGCCATTATATATTTTGTTGTATATCCATATGTACATTTATAATGTTGAATTTTTATGGACACTGGGTACTTCAACCAGTTATTGGGATAGTTTTAAAAAATTGTACAAGGATCATTTTTAATTTTTGAAAGTATATTTGTACATCCCAAGTTGTGCAATGTATCGAGCTTTTAATTCTTTTGTTTATGCTATGTTTCCTTTTTGTTGCTTACATTTGTCAATTTTGCATTTTTCAGATGCAAATAACTGCAAATTAGGCAATGAAAAATAATTAAAAAAAAATTTTTTTTTTTGATATGCATTTATTTATAGCCTAGTTATTAACACCACAATTACTAATCAACAGATAAAATGGACTTAACTCTAATACTGAGATAATAATACAAACTGTTCAGTTTTTCAAAATACAAACAAAATTCAGTTAAGGTTATTCTTTGTCAGTACTTACAGTCAGGTAACATTTTAATCATAAAATCACTGCAATATTACAAAAATTTCTACGTAAATGAGAGAAAAATCTATGGCTAACGTAATTCCCTATGGGCCTCTCACTCTCAGACGTTGCTGACAATGCTGGTTCATTAACATTAAATTTCGACTGGAGCTGAATGAAATAATCCTTACAGTTGTCAATAGATAAAAGATCGTTTCTTTATAAACCGATATCTTTATAAACAGATAAACATTACTAAAAGTCGGCGATATTTTGCTCCATTTAATGGGGGAATCCCATAAACAGTTACATTCGCGTTCATTAGCTGTTACGAGATAGAAATTTATTAACTTTAATTTGATTGGCTCAACCATATTCTAATTTTAACATTCGAGGGGTATTCCCGGAAATTGCCAACATGTTGGCGATGTTTGATCAGGTTTAAACTCAAATTAACGTTAAAATTTAAAATCAAATATGTACCGTTTGATCAAAGACAATTTTAAATACAGGTATGAACCCCATTATGCCAGAAATTAAACACGATCTCTTTGAACGCGAACATAGCGGTATTTCAGAGGGGGTTGTAGAAATGCATGGTCTTCCTTTTATTTCTTAGACGTATCAATCATTTCTAATAATATACTTGACACCTATGAATGTATTTTTGTATTCTGTCAGCCCGTTCTGCTCCAACCAAGCGCAGAAGTCTTCAACTGACCTCGGCCGCATGGCGGAAATTTTCTGGATTAACACAAATAAGCAGTCTTCGAACCGTCTTTATGTCGGTACACAAAACAACAATACAGGGGAGCTAACTTGTTTACCTTTTTTTTGTTACCGTGATGTCATATAAACGATTATTTCCTGCAGTTTAATTTGTTTAGAGGAGAGGCAAGTTTTCGCGACATAAAAACGACAGAAATAAATTAAAATAATATAAATTTTGCGACAACCCATAGAATTTAATTTATTTGAGATACAACCACCCACAGAAAATAAATGTCAGATACCCCCACAACCCACAGAAAAATATATCGTTTGCCGTCAAAGGGTACCATGTAATTTTTTCTGGAACAGCCCTGACTCATTCCAGAGTTTTAAAAAAAAAATTGTTTGACTAATCCAAAATCTCGGAAATTCCAGTAGGAGAAAATGGGATACAATTGTAAGATTTATAAATGATCTATTTACCTCATAAGTTCTCGTCTTTGATTTACACTGAACAGATCCAGCGCTGCCGACGGTGTCCAACGAAAACTTATCTGACCAATCGGTGTCTCCGATCTTCAACGTAGCCTAAAAAATACAGCCATATTCACATTTAGTAATAAAGTTTTCTGATTTAATTAAATCTTTTTTTTTATAATGGCATCACTCACCAAACTCAGTTTTCACCATGGCAACCAAATAACATTTAAGATCTTTTTTTTTTTCACTGGATACTGAAATGTGCTATATGTGAAAGTATACCGGTACATAAAAACTTGTAAATATACATGTATATCTGTTGCAAAATTTCCTGATTTTTTAGAGTCTAAAACTCAAAATATGATAATGAACTAAAATTAAAACTACATGCATTTAAATAGGACTGTCATAGAAAAACAAAACTTTGTAAATTCTACAATTTGAACAATGTCCATTCAGATTAAATGTTTCTAAATACTACATGCTTTCAGGAACAGTTTTTTTTTTTTTTTAATTCTTCAACTGAAACAAAAACACTAAAATTTATAATTTAATTTTTTTAGTTTTTCAGACATAAACATCTTTAATACAGAATGATAAAAGTATAAAAACGTTGTTTAGTGAGAAATTTTAGCTTAAGTTTATTTTCATCACTTATTGCAGTCTAGCTTTTTCACTAAAACAGCACTAAATGAAAACTGAAGCTTAATGACATGGTGTTGCTTACAAAAAAAGTTGATGACCTTTATAAAACATTACTTTTCTTATTCCTTCTGTAAAGCAAAATTGCTTATTAAATAACTATGTGCCAATAAATATAGAATAGTTTATAATAAAATTAATAGCATTGTGATTTGAAGTAAATATATCTAATAAATAAATTTTATTATTTAACATTTATATTATATCATCATTAATTTTAATTATAATCAAATAGCTTTAAAAAAACTACTACTTACATCACATTTTTCACTAAAGTTTAAAAAATAGTAAAGGTGCTTAAAATGACCAAGTATGTTAAACATTTTTAAGTGCAACTCCCTAAAAAAACCTTTCCTTTAAAAAAAAAAAGAAAAAAAAAAAAAAAATTTACCATAAAATCTTAAAATAAATCCGTCTTTTTTTAAAAAAAAAAAAAAAAAAAAAAAAAAAAAAAAAAACAGCTGTGCTACCAAAACATGAAAGTGAAAAAATTTAAAGAATAAAATAATTTTAACAGGAGATCTGCCATTAATCCAAAGGCATTCATGGAAAGTGTGACAGGTAAGTTATATGATTTTGACCAGTGGTCAAGACCATCTATATTCTCAATCTTCTGTATTATTTCCCTGTGTAAAATATTCTATCTTCTAGTCAGTTTTCTTGTGTATTTTAAATCAAAATAAAATATGTGCAATCTTAAGATTTTTTTAGATTTTTAAATTTTTTTAAATTTTTAAATTTTTAAAATTTTTTCCAGTTTTAACTTTTGATCTATATTAAACTTAAAAATTTGGGAAAATAAGTCTTCTGCATCAACCAAACTGGGTCAATCCAGTCATTTTGGGCTCGCTTTAATAGACCTAGAAAGCCATTTCTTATTAACATCCAACAACAAAAAAAAATATCATTATCCAACACTGTAAGAGCAAACAAGGCTTTGAAAATGTAAAAAAAAAAAAAAAAAAAAAAAAAAAAAAAATACATAATCTTTTGTAAGAAAATTGATAAATGGAATAACATCTAGTCAATAAAGTTGTAATGTTCTCGAAATGGCTAAAATTGGAAACCTACTGGGCACATCAATATTTCATTTGTTCAGAATATCTACCATAAATGCCAAGCCCTAAATACATCTTTTATAAAAAAATATGCAATTGAAAAAATAAACCATCCACCTCTGCACAGTTTAAAAATTTTGAATATTTTTTTATTATTTTAAAAGGTCAGAATTCATTGGATAAATCTATATTATGTTGAATATATGTCAAAAACCAACATTTCTGTATAAATTGCATCAATGGACCAATAAAGGTATCCAAAAATATGGAGTTATGGCCCCTGATCTGCTAGAGGGCAACTACTTCCTGAGAGTTTGTGGCTGTAAACAACTTGGCTGTAACACCAGAATTTTGGATAGCATTATTGGCCCATTTAAAATTTGATTTTCAATTTTTTTTATTTATGTAACTTTCTTTTAAAAAAAAATGAATTGTTTCACTAGAGAATCATTCAGTGAGAATAATGACCTTTTATATAACCTTTGACCTGTGTGTCCTGACCTTACCTGGGCAAATGCAAGTAAAATTCTTGCTTCCTCCTCAGACTTTAAATAACAATATACAGGAAAACACAATTAATTTCTATGAATATTATAACTTACAATCATTAATATCTAAAAACAAAATATTATGTCAGATGGTGGAAACCTGAAATCCAAATCAAGGGTTATAAACGAAAGTTATCATAAAGCTTTAATACTTATGTCATTGCAGAGAAATAATTTTTGATACCATTTGTTTTAAACTATGACATTTTTTTGTTCTTTTCACCTCATTATATTACATCAGTGTAAAAATCATTGATAAAAAGCGAAAGAGTAAACTGCATTATTTGTTTATATATGTATACTAGGCAAAACAAAAGATCATCAAAACTTAAAACTAGCATATTTAATATTATTATACCTCATGTAAATTTTTTGAAATTTCATTGGACAAGAATTATGAAACAATTTTTACTGTCACATAAAATAACACAGGTGGACACATTGTGCATGTGTCGCTATGTGAGATTATATTTTTTTGCGTGCTTCTATGTAACATTATTTTTTGCTATGTGACATAATGAAATTTAGTAAGAGTTATCTCTCCTGTCTGTGTTCAAAATCGCTTCAACGCTTCGTTTGTATAGCATTTGTCATGTTCATTTCTGCAAGCGTCGCTTGCCACTGACATTGTTTACACATAACGTCTGCTGAGGGGGAACAAGAGGCTATTGCCTCGGCTGACAATGTTTTTCTTGAGGTGGCAATATGTACTGTCACCCTGTCAGAAATGTAATATTTATTTTATCATACCAATTTTCTTTGAATTTAGACTCCAGAAGTTTGGACAAATACGACTCGTCAACATCTGCAAACATCTTGTTCCCCCGCAGCAGACGTTATGTGACAAATGATATACAAACGAAGCGTTGAAGTGATTTTGAACACAGACAAGGGGAGATAACTCTTATTAAATTTCATAATGTCACATAGCAAAAAATAATGTTACATAGAAGCACGCACAAAAATATAATGTCACATAGCGACACATGCACAATGTGTCCGCATGTGCAATTTTATGTGACAGGAAAATTTTTTTCATAATTCTTGTCCAATGAAATTTCAAGAAATTTAAAGGAGGTATAATATACTATATGTATAGCTGAAACAAAAGATCACAAAAGATCATCAAAAATTAAACTAGCATATTTAATATTACTATATAGAAATCAGCATTATAATAATATACTAGTGGTATCTAATATCAAATAAAATAAAGAGAAATATGCAGGGCTCTACAAACGCCGGTAAGATCAATTGGCGGTAGGAAAAGGGTAAGGTATTAGGTAATTACCTGTGAATAGGGAAGTTTAGTGAATCGTGACACTGTCCTGAGAACTTTTAATTGTTAACAAGCCGGCATTAAAGAATTTTTAATCAGATTTTGTCTTACTATTATTGGGAAATAGCCGATTGGGATATTTTTCAATCGGCTTTTTTAAGTTTGAATCAGTGTTTTTGCTAAAAATCTGTGTTTGTGATGGCCTGGAAATATGCCATGTGTGATTGGGATTGAAAGAATGTTACAGGATATACATATTTTACAGTTAATATGAAGGGAAAAACAGCTAAAAATTCTTCAATCAAGAAATATAAAATCATATAATACAGCATCAGATTTGAATTTTTGCAATTCAGTCATGTGCAATATATTATATATAAAATACGTTTCATAAAAAATAAAAACATACATAACAACATATATATCAATTATAAACTAAAAAAATTACATTCTCTCTAGATCATAAAATAAATAATCTTGAAATCAGTGTTTTAAAATTTCAACTGAAAATGATATGCTTGAAAATAAGCACATTTAAAGTCTAAGTACTGATATTAGTCCAGATATTTACTACAAAAATTTACTTAAATCTGATCTATGTCAGTTGTAAAAATTGGTCAATTTTCAAAAAATTTAGCACTTTTACATTCACTTTTATCCAAAACAAATGAACAAGTTTTTGGCACTTGTAAAGTAAAAAAAATATAATAAAAATAAAAAATAATATATGCTAAGCAGAAATTTTCTAAAAATTGCTAAAAAACATAAATTGCCATCATCATGCTATACTTCTTGAATGTTTGTTAATGAAATGAAAAAGTTCTTAAATGATCCCTCAATGGAAATGTCGCCCATAGGCCTTAAAGCTCCCCCAAAAAATTAAATCTCAATCAAAAGCTCATCTGGTCCTTCAGCTTAGGTGAACTTAACAGCATATTTTCTGTTTGAACCATTAAAGCACGTAACCATAGTGATAAGAGAGTATAGTGCACCATACAACCAGTTTGTACCAAAATAAAAATGTACATCCTGACACCCAGAGCAATACGGAAAATGGTTCTTTTAGATAACAGGTAAGGTGAATACCTCAGAGGCTATGAAAATACAACTGAATGTCATTTTTATGAATTTCAAATGAAAATCTAAAAAAAATTCAATTTATATAATCTAAAGTTTTACCGATATTTACAATTGTTACTCAAATAATAATAAAAATCAAAATAAATAAATAAATATACATTAAAAAAGTTAATTAAAAAAAATAAAATAAAATAAATAAATAAACAATAATAATAAATAATCATAATAATAATAATAAAAATGACAAGTAGCTGACTTTATCCTAGGTATAACTTATAATAGCTTTGTACACCCATAAAATATGTCTGAAGAAAATACAAAGACTTTAAAAAAATAAATAATTAACTTGACCAGAAACTTTGGGATGATGACATTCAACTGTATAATTTAAGAATAAAAATGAATGTAGAATATAGCAGATAACAAAATAAAAGTTAAGAATTGTCTATGACTAACAAATACTTGTAGGAAGATGAAGGTTTTTCAAACATTTTTTTTTCTGAATTAAAATAAACAGAGTATACCATTTGACTGTGATGAAAGAGTACACACTTCAATTAAGGATTGAATGTTGTATTGAATGTTGTCATTGAGGTATGACAACATTCAAATTGACATTCAATCCTTACGTTTACATTATTTTTACCCACAAAAAGGTATTGTTAATTTTCCGAAAGCTGGTGCATTAATGTGGTTAGAAACACTTAAAGCGAGATAACTCTTATTGTAAACCATATAAAGAGAACAGCCATATTGATTTGTTTCATTGCTTGGCGATCGTAAAATATAGTTTTGTAAAACACTTTTGAAAATTAAATTCTATTTCTCCTTTTTTCACTAAACAATAATCTGTTTGGTAAGATATTACTATGATATAATTTCTACGTTTGTTACCGCTTGTAAAGAGCGTCCCTACAGTCGCCGCACAAAATTTATGAATGAACCCGTAGAAAATCATGAATGAATAAGTAGTTCCTTGGTGGTATGTATTCCTCCACCACTCGCTGTACATCGAAAGCATATTGGCTGAAGATATCACTGACGTATCGCTTTATCAGAGAGCGCGTGACACACTGCTGCCATCAACAAATTAAAGCAATGGTTCCAAAGAGATTCAAATAAGGCAATGCATTTGTAATGTAAACATACCAAAATAAAACAAAATAGAAAAAAACTAAAATATTGCCATAATATGTGGAATATGAATAGAAGGTACATATATGAAAAGTTATATTAAGTGAATGTTATCAGTTAAGGAAGGTCAAATAATAAAAAAAAAAAATTCAATTAACAGAAAAATGAAATTCGGGGAGGACTGCTACAAGCATCACTCTGTAAAAGGAAGCAACCCTGTATCAGGCAAAAACCCACTACAAAGGGAGATAACTGCATGCACATAACTTACTTTTCCACTTTGCTTCCATTCTTTAATTTTCTTTTTGTCCTCTTTATCATTCTTGTCCTTTCCATCCTTTTGTAATTAATTTAAGTAATTAACAAAATTAATAATTAATGAGATATTTTTTTAAAAAAAATAAACCTTTCATCCAAATAGGGTTTACCTGTGCATCATGTGATGATTCCCTTTACCATATGTGCAGCTTTGATCTATGATGAAACCTTTTCAAAATAGACCTCATTTATTTTGCCACAATACTTATCACCAAAACTTTTTGGAATCAAAAAGTTTGTTCTTGTATGATTAAAGACTTACTTGTTTTATTGGTAAAGTCCTATTCAATGCCACAGCCTGATTGAACAGATAGTGGCAATTAATCCAGGATTTATAGGCATTCTAAGTTTTGCCACATTTTGGAATCACAGAAAGGTTTGCAAAACTTTTTTTTATAAACGATTAAATTCTCCATCTCTTTATAGAAATACACCGTTTATAATGCCACGATCTGACTGTACACATAGTGGCACTGCCACAATCTGACTGTAAACATGGTTGAAATGCCACAATCTGACTGTACACATAATGGGACTGCCACAATCTGACAGTACCCATGGTTGAAATGCCACAATCTGACTGTACACATAGTGGCACTGCCACAATCTGACAGTACCCATGGTTGCAATGCCACAATCTGACTGTACACATAGTGGCACTGCCATAATCTGACAGTACTCATGGTTGCAATGCCACAATCTGACTGTACACAGTGACACTGCCACAATCTGATGGTAAACATGGTTGCAATGCCACAATCTGACTGTACACATAGTGGCACTGCCACAATCTGACAGTACCCATGGTTGCAATGCCACAATCTGACTGTACACATAGTGGCACAGCCACAATCTAATTGTAAATATGGTTGCAATGCCACAATCTGACTGTACACATGGTGGCACTGCCACAATCCGACAGTACCCATGGTTGCAATGCCACAATCTGACTGTACACATAGTGGCACTGCCAAAATCTGACAGTACTCATGGTTGCAATGCCACAATCTGACTGTACACATAGTGGGACTGCCACAATCTGACAGTACTCATGGTTGCATTGCCACAATCTGACTGTACACATAGTGGCTCTCCCACAATCTGACAGTACTCATGGTTGCAATGCCACAATCTGACTGTACACATAGTGGCACTGCCACAATCTGACAGTACTCATGGTTGCAATGCCACAATCTGACTGTATACATAGTGGCTCTGCCACAATCTGATAGTACTCATGGTTGCAATGCCACAATCTGACTGTTCACATAGTGGCACTTTCACAATCTGACAGTACTCATGGTTGCAATGTCACAATCTGACTGTACACATAGTGGCACTGCCACAATCTGACAGTACTCATGGTTGCAATGCCACAATCTGAACTGTACATATGGTGGCAATAAATTAAAAAAATTCAAAATAGTGTTGGGATAAACCAGGTGGCAAAGTTATTTACAATTACTCCTGTTTATTCTTACTTAAAATTCATTACCAAATTTCACTGTAATCTAACAGTTCTGGAAACTGCACAAATGTTAGAGGAAACACAGGCAACTCTTCCACAAAAATGTATGACAATCATTCAAAGTTACGACATACCTGCCTAATAAATATCTGTTTATTTAAAATGATTACATTTACTTGGATACAAAATTTTTAGCTAAGAAAAATAAAATTAAAATACAACCATGCTTTTCTATAAAATACTTCTATCAAATACAAAAAAAGTAACATATTCTGTAATGAAAATATTTAAACAATTTGTATGATGTATAATTATAAGCATGCATAATAAAATTATGTTTAACAAAACAAAAACAAATCTACTATAATTTAAAATCAAAATAAGTCAATTTAATGAGACTGAAAATTTTTTTTAAATTATCACAAAGATAACTTAAAGATATATGTGTTAATTTCCTTAGTATTTTGTTGTGAAACCAATTAATGACCCTTCAATCTACAATACGATCAAAATTTTATAATTATTGGGTCATACCACATATAATAAGGGGTGACAGGATTAAGAACATAGAAAATTTACAGTAAATCTCAAACTCAAACAAATTTATTACATGGCCTGAATCAGCCAATAAAAAAACAAAGAAACAGTGAAATCAACAAACAATTGACCAATCAATATCTGTCAAAACAACCAATGAAAAACCCAATCAGTGAAATTCAAATTCACATCATGACCAATGAAAATGGTTGGTACAAAACAACACCATGCAAGGACCATAGCTCAGCAAAACAGTGATATGCAAATTGAGTAATTTGAACATTGTCAGATCTTTATTTTTTTTTAAAAAATCATGTCAAAGCCACAACAAGACCCAACTTCTAGCAAATGTTAAAATGTTGCCATGGATATGAAAATGTCCAATATCTTATTGTGCTCAACAAAATGTCCTGCAAAGCTAAAGATCCTCACATGGTTATTTTTAACCAATAAAAGGTTTTTCTAATGACAAAATTAATAAATTAACAAACAAACAGTTATATGAAAAATTGTGACAAATCAGTGACCAATCTATTAATTTAATCCAAAACTGCTGATCATAATGTCTTACCAAACAGCTACACAACAAGTGATTATCACACTGAAATCCAATTAATTTGGCCAATTAGGTTTGCAAAGAATCATTATGAACCTTGGTCATTTTCCAATTTATAATAAATATATTCATTTTGTACCTGAATATTAATTTTCATAAATCTTGAAATACTGTTTTTTCATAATTTTCTATTACCCTATGCAGTTCTTTAGTTCAAATTTGCAATTTTTCCGAATTTAAAAATGATAAAATATTGACCTTTGACCCCAGATCACATGACCTTTTGGTGCCAATATTTGACCTTCAAAATGTTTTTGTGTTAATGTTTAATGTTTTTAAATTTTGCAAAGTCAAGTCCTACTATTTCAAGGTCACTTGCTTTGTTGCAGTCACAACAATACAAGCAGCTCAAGAAAAAAGTGCACATATGACTTGTAAAATTTTCCAAATTAGCTCGAACTGCAAAGGGTAAATATTGAATTTAGACAGGAAATAAAACCTGGCCTAGATGATAAAAATAGATATCGTTAAACATTGCAACAACAGATTTTAAGCAATTTGCAATGAGAGCAAGTTTTATTTATCTCCAAGGATAAAAATATAAACAAGATCTTGTATGACAGTGTATATTTTATGGCCTGCTTTGAACTTAGCACACCCCGAGGGTGGTTTAAACTTGCTCGCAGAGTCAGTATGTCACAGACAAACATACTATCCCCCAACTGCATAATCAAAACACCAACTGAATCAGTCAATAAGTCTTATGTATGGTGAAAGCAAGAAAAAAGTATTTCAAATTTTAGTAGCTTTATACGAGTCAGCCAGGGTTTAACACACAATCTTCTACTTTTGAGGCTGATTGACTGATTGATTTAAAATGGGGTTATAGGTTCCAGTCAAGAACATTTCACTAATATCTAGACGTCACTAGCTACAGGTGAAGTGGCAAATTTTTTTTTACCTCTGCAGTGTGCTTAGGGGCAATATTTATGAATGATTTATTAATGTACAATGCCTGCTGTGGCATGTGTTATTGGTTTTTAAGGTCTCCTCTGAAGGACCCTGTAACTTTCATTTGCTGAGTGCTTGGCAAAAGAACAGTCATTTTTCATGTCTTGGTCAGACCAGGCTGGGGTTCAAACCCCAACCTTTCATACACAAAGTGAACACTCTACCAATTGAGCTACCATAGTGGTCTACTCATGAAGCAGATGCTGTAGTGGATTGAAGTTCAAAAAATTAGAATTTTGAAAAATTACTAAATGCAGTATTTATTATTATGGCTAAGGGAAGGATTGAGAAAAAAAAAAGTTAAATTGTTGGTCAAGTGAAGCAATTTAAATATCTGATATAGCTTTTTACTCTGCTCTAAAATAGTTTTATTTACAGAACATGATGACTCAATTGATTTTATATTATTTAAATGTAGAAGAAAAATTTATGAAAGGGAGATAATTCTGTGATGATGAAATGGAAAGTAACAATGTGATTGCATTTGCTAGTATTGGTGGTATGGTGGGAGAAACTAGAGGAGAGAGAGAGAGAGAGAGAGAGAGAGAGAGAGAGAGAGAGAGAGAGAGAGAGAGAGAGCTTTAATAATTTAATAATTATTATTAAATGAACTCATAAACTTTCTACCATTAGAAATGAGACTTAAATGCAAGTGCTTTAGACATTAGGAAAAAATTGTGGGGAAACAATAGCACAAAACTGAAGAATGGAGTTTCCTCAATTTACAAGAAAAAATGTTTATCAGTATGATTGTAAATTGACAATATATTAATCTCTGATACTGTATTAGTTGTCTCCCTTGGTTAGAGTTATTTCTCTTCTTAGACAGAAAAGACTGAGTAATGAATTTTAGCATACTGTTCCATGACATATATAAACCTTCATTAATTGGCAAATAAAAGTCTCTAGTGTTGAATTTGCAAAACATTTTAGAATATTTTGGCATATTATTATATCTTTCATGCACATCATTACAAACCCTTTTGTATTAAAGCATAAATTATTATGAAGAAAATATAATGCATGTAAATATATCATTTTTTCATTTCTGTAAAGGGAAGTAACTCTCAACAAGGGCAACAATACTATAAAACACCAAATGAATGTTCATATGAGGACCTTTGTTAAAATGATTTGAAAAAAAGGTCACAAACGGAACAAAGCAATGAAACTATAGTGCAAAAAAACTAGTGATGGGTGTAACTGATTTTTTAATGATTTTTTATACACTTCACATGCTAGTAAACAACTAAGCAGCGAATTGGGTGGAGAGTTGCCTCCCTTTACCTTCATGACAATTCCAGCTCTATACTGATCCATTTCTTCGGGCTGTATTGTCGTATTTACGACATGAGCCGGCTCAGCTAGAGCTGATTTTATAGTTTTCTGTCTTTTCTGCAGAAATTATTTTCAATAAAAAAAAAAAATGCATAAATAAAACAAAATAAAAAATCTATTTTTATAAAGACATGCATCTGATTTAAAAAAAAAAAAAAAAATCTTGTATATTAAATAAACATTTGCAACATAAATTACATGTTATAATAACACCCACTGCACAAGTGTAAAAAAAGAAAAGAAATGAAAACATGTGTGTATACATGTATCTAATTTTAACAAAACTTGACTAGACTTTTATATATTTAAAACTCTATCAGTCTAGTACTCTCATGCAAATATAAACAATATTATATTTATAAAATACAACAAAAATGACATCATCCTAAACAGGGTAAAAAACAATAGTTCAGACACTTGTTGCCAAATGATTATATTTTCAATTTTTGTTCCTCGATTAATTTCTGTTCAATTTCAATTTGCTGTTTTAAAATTGAAAATTAGGGTGTGTTATTGCAGTGGGAATTCTGCATAATTTCAATCACTGACCGAGTGGCCATTTTTATAACTAATCTTATCAGCAACATGCTAAGGGGTAGATTGTAACACAAAATTTGATTGGTTAATGTCAATGCTTAGTTCAATGATCATGATTATTTGAACCAATTAAAAGTTTGTTTACTAAACATTAAATCTGGATTTGAATTTCTGAAGAAAAAATCTTATGACAGGATGATAAATCTGACTTTTTAAGAGACTCAAATTGGCAGGTCATGGCTCACCATAATTACAAGAAAATGTTAAACTATCTTTTCACAAAAGGTGCTCCTATCAAGGCAGGATCTCACTTGACAGATCAAGTGAAATCCTAATCACTGAGAAGATTCAATTTCTAGTTTTACATATTTTAACCAAAGCTCATAGAAATACAATTTCTGACTCTCTGTGTGCTTAATCATTTTGAGAGATTTAACAAATAGAACATAATTTCTTTAGTAGTTAAAAAATACAGTCTTTAAAAGCATAAATGAAGTAAACAAAAAAGTCATTAACAAAATGATCAAGAGAAAAAATCATTGGACAGCAACTCTTCTGCAGTTCTAAATTTCTGACGATGACCAAATAACGAAATAGACATTCACAGATTACATATTTTTATATACATGTAATTTCACAAATGATTTTTCATAAATGATTTTTCATTTATTTCATGAACCATTTTTTTCACATATTTTTTCAAAGATTAAAAAATATATATTCATAAATACATGTAATTTTTCATAAGAATTCATAAATCATTTTATATATAATATCATAAATAGTCATTCCTATAGTTTCATAAATTATTTTTCATATGACTTTATAAAAGTTTTAAATGGTAAAAATTCAATTTAAAACAACAATTTTAAGGTACATGTATGTTTAATTACTGAAGGAGAAAATTTGGATAAATTTGAAGGAATTCGTTTAATAGTATAAGAGCCGGGAGAGTTTGTCACCATGGTTAATTGAGTTGTTTTGAGTCGAGTTCAATGCATAAAGTTGTGTTTTAGGCCTCAGTCAATTATTTTTCACTTTATCGAGGCTGTCCGTTTTAAGATGGTGGAGGGAATTGGAAAGATAAAAAAAAAAAAAAAAAACACTGACCTTGTATAAACAAACAAAATAAACAAACCTTTTTCTTTGGTCCAAACAAGGTTTTCTGTTTAAAGGAGAACATAACAACATCTTTGTAGTCATGTGGATGCTCGGACAATTCATCTCCATCACTTCCCTGAAAAAATACATTAAATATATAACAAATACCTGCTAAATTTTGATGTGCCAGATGTGCACATTTCTGAAAATCATTCCTCATCAGTGACACTAGGGGCTGAAACAAGACTTTTTTTTTTTTTTTTTTTTTTTTTTTTAACAAATATGTACAACCAATCATAAACTATCTTTCACTTCTGATATGAAAAAAAAAGCTGCTATTTGGGATCACCCAATGAAATTTCTTTTTACAGATGATATCTAATTGTTTGTTTATCTGCATAAATTATTATTATTTTTTTCTAAGAAAATACCATCATCAGTTGCTGGCAATTTTCTTTTTTTGTCCCTGAAAAAATAGGCTGGAAGCTTAATAAAAAGGATGAAATAAGATTAAACAGTAATTTGCCAAATCCTGATTGAGTGACTGATCATGAGACATAATGCAATTTTACCGGTAATATAAATATATTATAAAATAAATTAAACTGGGCTAAATAAAGACCAATTTCATTAACCTGGCATTTAAATTTTTTTTTTCTCTGAGCCAAAGATACTTCATGTAAATATTTAACAAAATTATCTGTTAAATTGTGATGTGCCATATATGCAGTCCTCATCAGTAACACTAAAGGGCTGAAAAAATTGATATTCATAAAAAAGATAATCTAAATTTTTAAAAATAAATTAATCCAAAATTTCAAAACTATATGAATTTAAATCCAGTTAAGGAATGCAATGCATAAGCGAACAAACCTTAATTTTAAATAAATTTCAAAAATCAAAACAGCTAAAATTTTTGCAACTTGGTACATTTTCTGACAGCACAAAGTACTGCATACTGAGTTATGGATACCCTCTGGGAGTTTTACTAACTAATTAAACTAAAAAATTATATAAGGCCTACAATAAAATTAACTTTGTTTGCCACTGACCACCAAACCCGCTTGAAATGCCCCTACCCAAAAAATTTTATAACCATCAATTACATTTCTTTTTTGAAATTCTTTTTTTTAAACTTCTCTTAAATATTTTCCTACCCACATGTGAATCACAGGTCAGAAAACAGCAAACAAAGAATTTTTTAAGTTAGGTCTAATATATACAAGAAAAATTTAGTATAGATAAAAAAGAGTTGAGTGAGTAATGGTGTTTAATGTCCCAGTCAAGAATATTTCACTTATATCAAGACGTCACCAGCTATAGGCGAAAGTGCAGAAATTTTGCCTGTGTGTTGCGCTGATGGCATTATACAGCAGGGTTCTTTATCGTGCTACGTCGTTACATGGGACCTCGTTTACTTTAAGTTCCCATCCGAAAGAACCGTGACTTTCATTTGGTAATGCCGAGTGCTTGGCAAAAGAACAGTCACTACCCACTTTCAAGTCTTGGGTCAGACCCGGCCGGCATTTGTACCAATGACCTCACACTTACGGAGCCAGCACTCTACTAACTGAGCTACCGCAGTGGTTACATAAAGAAGAAAACCATGGTAACACTCACCTTATATGTTAATGTTTGTCCCGTTTTATTTATCATCCAGTAGGGACAATACACAGATATATCCAGACATCCAGCAGTTCTCTTACAATGGAGCCCCAAATCCTAAATAGGGAAGGAAAAAAAATAACATAAGAGATGTTTTTTTTTTTTTGTTTTTTGTTTTTTTTTTTTTTTTTTTTTTATTTGTTTGCATGAAAATTTGGTTACATGGCTTTTTGTCTCTCTAAAATTGCAAAAAAAAATTATTTTTTTTTTGTCTCTCTAAAATAGTGAAATTGACATTTTTTTTCATGACTGATGATCTATATATCGTTTTTTCTAGGAAGGCTGACAAGATATGAAAAATAGACAGGGTTTAGTCTAATTGAAATCTGACTCCATGTCTAGGTCATAACCTTTGATCATTTCTTTTTGGAAACATTGAAATTCAGTCATATGACTGAGTAAGTATTTAGTTAATGGATATTAAGCAAAGAAAATACTGCAAATATTAAAATTGATTATCAATTTTTTCCATAATATAAAGTAATGAACCAGAGTGAGTAAGTAATGGTGTTTAATGTCCCAGTCAAGAATATTTCACTTATATCGAGACATCACCAGCCATGGGCGAAAGTGCAGAAATTTTGCCAGTGCGTTGCGCTGATGGCATTATACAGCAGGGTTCTTTATTGTGCCAGCCCTACCATGACACGGAACCTTGTCTATTTTAAGTTTTCATCTGAAAAAAAACTTTCATTTCATAATGCCAAGTGCTTGGTGAAAGAATAGTCATTACCCTCTTTCAAGTCTTGGATGAGAGTTGGTTGGGGTAAGAACCCAATTTAGCTACCACAGTGGGTTAGTATGTAATGAACCAGAGTTTAAAAGTAGAAAATCTAAAATGAACTACTTCGTCATTATGTTCATACCATATTCACTTTCTGTGCTCCTGCATAAGCTTCAAATGACCACATGGACATTTCTGGTATGTCTAACTGTAAAACCCGACGTCCAGTCCATTCCTTATCCATGTAGTTAGGAATCTGAAAAGATAAAAAGTATCAATTCTACTCAATTCTCTTTTGATTCTACAAAGATATTCGCATTTCCACACACATGTACTTTTAAATGTTAAAGGGGCCCTTGCAGCCAATGGCCTTAACGGTGTGTTTACTGAAGAATCTCTCACAACCTAGGTGAAATTCCCCTTAGGTCAAACCTAAGTGGTAGAAAGTTTGTAAGTTTGCTTGCCCAAGTGGTTTTCTCTTACCACTCTGGTTTTCTCTACCATCTGGGAACTGACTAAGAGAAGATAAACTGTGAATTAGGAGGCAAAACAATAAAATAAACCTAACATGTTTCAATGTTAATACATTTAAAATTCATAAAACAAATAAATAAATCTTTTAAAAATATAATAAATAGATAAATAAATAAATAATTCTTCAATAAATAAATAAAAAGTGAAAAATTATTCAATTGGAAAACTTACCATCACTTCAAGATTAGACTTTCCGACACAGGCGTGAGACAAGGCAACATTTTCTCCCTTCTTCAATTCCACATTATCACTGGTTCCCTGAAATAATGATATAAATTAAAAATCATCAATGTAATAAATTATTAATATGCCTCAAAATATATTCACAGTATTTTGAAGTCTTAAAGCCTTTTTTTCTGCATAAAACTACAAAATTTAACCATCAAACACCATTATAATGGTCAAAATCTAACAAAACAATTAAATGGTAGTAAAGAATTTAAAGGTAATAAATTATTGTGGTCTACCTCTTACACTTACTTTATTGGAACATGTAGCAGGCTATGTAGAATGACAATAACCTACCTCTAACAAAAACTTTATTGGAACAAGTGACAGGTTAGGTAGAATGACTGTAACCTAACTCTTGGAACAGGTAAAAGGTAATGTAGAATGACTGTAACCTAACTCTTGGAACACGTAAAAGGTAATGTAGAATGACTGTAACCTACCTCTAACAAAAACTTTATTGGAACAGGTAAAAGGTAATGTAGAATGACTGTAACCTAACTCTTGGAACACGTAAAGGTAATGTAGAATGACTGTAACCTACCTCTAACAAAAACTTTATTGGAACAGGTAAAAGGTAATGTAGAATGACTGTAACCTAACTCTTGGAACACGTAAAAGGTAATGTAGAATGACTGTAACCTACCTCTAACAAAAACTTTATTGGAACAAGTAAAAGGTAATGTAGAATGACTGTAACCTACCTCTAACAAAAACTTTATTGGAACAAGTAAAAGGTAATGTAGAATGACTGTAACCTACCTCTTACAAAACTTTTATTGGAACAAGTAAAAGGTAATGTAGAATGACTGTAACCTACCTCTAACAAAACTTTTATTGGAACAAGTAAAAGGTAATGTAGAATGACTGTAACCTACCTCTAACAAAAATTTTATTGGAACAGTTAACAGATTATGCAGAATGACTGTAGGAGACAGATGCATTATATATGTTTTGGCCGTTTCTTCATCAGTCTGGTCATAGAAAATATTCACTGTCTCTGTACGAACCTGTAAATATAAATTTATATCTATCTAGGTTTAAAACTTTTTTTTTTTGGAATAAAAAATGACCAACACTACAGGAACCTGAGTGATCAAAAGTGTGTGTGTATGGATCACACTACCTCTCAACTGCCGTGGTTTGAATCCCATTTGAGGCAGATCCATGTTTGAGAAGGGTGTAAAATTGAAAAATCGGTGTTTTTACAGTAATTGAAAAAGTTATTTATTTAATAAATTATTTGTATTTATTTATTCATCTTATTTATTTATTTATTTATTATATTTTTTTGTGAATATAGGTTACAATAATTGAAAGTGATTTTTTTTTAAAATTTAAATTGTTTTTATTTATTTATTTATTTATTTGTTTTTTTTGTGAATATGAGTTGACATCAATCCTTTGAATTAATAAGAAAAATTTCTCTTATAGGAAAGAACTGAAAAATTGCTGATGCAAGGTAAAATAAAATTCAATCAACAAATCAGTTGAATAGGAACTTTGAACCATTGGGCCATTTACTGTAGAATCATTAATATTCTTTGGGTTGAAATTTCATGGTTTTGCCTTTTTTAAAAAATTCTGTTGGTAGAATTTTTTTGTGGAATTCAGCTTTGTGAAAATAAATCTCAGTTAGGGCAATGGTAATCAAAAATTTTCGATGACATTTAATTTCGTGAATTCAGTAACCCAAGAAATTAATGATATTTAATTAAATAATTAAACAAAAGGCCCAAGATGGCCCTTATTTGCTCACCTGAGTTTAAATATAACTGGTATGTCTTGATAATACCTGGTTAAGTCATACCATGTTGCCTCAATAGAAGTGGTTTCAGATAACATTATTTTTATTGTTTTGGTTTTTAGCTATATAGGTCACTGTGACCTACATTTGGTAGCCAAAGTGACAAGAAACACAAATGAGAATGGCAATGTTTTAAAGGTGCTATTGACTAATATAAATGAAATGTGACCAGTAATGTCTGAGAAGAAGTGTTTTGATAAAGGTATGGATGGATGGCAGAGTTCCTATCCATAACAAAAGCTAACATGAGCAATTTTCAGATCCGGATTTAAGACTTTACAGATTTGACACATTAATTGAAATATTAAAAAAAAATTGTAAAATTCAACTGCAAATTATTTTTAAAAATTGTTCAATTGATATAAATAATGTCACATAACAATGATTTTGTAAAACAAAACAAAACAAAACAAAACAAAACAAAAAAAAAAAAAAAAAAAAAAAAAAAAAAAAAAAAAAAAAAAAAAAAATCTAGGTTTTAGCTAAATCTACATAACAGTATCACATGTATTTCAAAAATAATAATTCACTAAAAAGTAAAAATTCATAAAATCTCTTCCATGCACCATTGTTAGTCATAAAATTCAGAAATTAAAAAAAAAAAAAAGGTGGCCTCACTGGTATTTGAACCCTTGACCCTTGGGTTGCTAGAATTGAAAATGAATAAGGTCGAAAAAAAGTGACTTGTATTTTACAGAATTTCATTAAGAATTGTTAAACATATATTTCTTCACATAAGAAAATTATGTTTGGAAAAAGAATTCACCTAAATTTATTAATATTGTAATTTTGGTAAAAAAGTACTATTTACAATGTATAAAAAAAACCCAAAAACACGTAACCTAATTTTTTTACAAAATTGTTGGAATTCAAAAACTTGGTTTATAAGATGCTTTACATGCCAAATATCACATCAGATTCAGAAAAAAAAAAAAAAAAAAAAAGAAAAAAAAAAAAAGAAAAAAAAAAAGTGGCTCCACTGGGATTTGAACCCTCATCCCTTGGGTTGCAGTATCACATGTTTTTCAAAAAAAAATAATTACACTAAAAAGTAAAAATTCATAAAATCTCTTCCATGCACCATTGTAAGTCAAAAATTTAGAAATTAAAAAAAATAAATAAAAAAATTAAAAAAAAAAAAAAAAAAGGCCCCCAGTAGGATTTGAACCCTCGACCCTTGGGTTGCTAGAATTGAAAATGAAAAGGCCAAAAAAAGCGACTTGTATTTTACAGAATTTCATGAAAATTGTCAAACATATGTTTCTTCACACAAGAAAATGATGTTTGGAAAAAGAATTCACCTAAATTTATTCATTATTGTATTTTTTTGTAAAAAAGTACTATTTACCATATACAAAAATTAAACGCAAAAAACGCGTAACCTAATTTTTCACAAAAATTCTTGAAATTCACAAACTTGGTAAATAAGATGCCGTAGATGCTAAATATCACATCAGATTTTATCTCAGTGAAGTGGTTTTTGAGAAGATGATTTTTTTAGGTTTTTAACTATGTAGGTCATTGTGACCCACATTTGGTAGCTATGGCAACCAAAAACACAAATCTGAAAGGCAATGTTCTATAGATGCTTTTGACCAAGTTTAAACAAAATGTGACCAGAAGTTTCTGAGAAGAAGTCTTTTGAAGCAATTGTTGACGGATGGACGACTGAGGGTCTGCCTCTATTGATACCAATAGCTCACTTTAGCACTTTGTGCTCAGGTGAGCTAATAATGATATTAAATCCCCCATGAATATTTGTGATTTTACCATATTCTAAATTAGATGTTAGTCTATCAGTTAACATATTTTATTTTAACTTTTCAAAAAAGGAAGCTATTAACTGTGGGTGTCCTGTTCTACTTCACTGCTACAAGGGCAATACTTACACATATATAAAATGGACTGTGTCCCTGATCTCCTTCACAACCTATCTGCTTAGTTTCCATTTTGTCGGCATCTCTCCAGCAAAAACCTTCAGTAGACCTCTTATAGCTAAAAAAAAACAAAAAGAAAAAAAAGAACTCAATTTATAAAGACCACCAAAGGACCTTGAAATGGAATTTACCAAAAGGTAGTTCGGATCCTTAATTAAATATGATGTTTTTAATAATTATTTATTAACAACACTATGTTCAACTTAAATGTTTTAATTTGTTCACAATAATTGTAAGATGTTAGAAATGACTGCCAGTTGAAAGTGAGCATGCTTTTTAAATGTCCTCAACTGCTTCAGGTTTGAGAAAGAACACTCCTAAAGGTGACAACGAAAGGATATAAATCTCCCTCTTAAACAAAAACAAGTTTCAAATCTTATTTGAGAATGTTCAAAATCTTAGGATAATTTAACCCTCACTTATCCCTCAAACAATCCCTAGTCCTTCTAAAAAGTATACAAAATAGGCTAAATAATGCTTACTCTACACCATTCTGTGATATAGGTTTATAGAAGAATTCTCCCGAGGGTGTGTATATTGCTGACAATGGAAGGTTGAAGATTTCTCCTGGTTTTACAATTCCACATGATTTTACTTCTTTCTCTCCTTTAGAAAATACTTCAACAGGAACAATGAGGTGATTTTTAACCTGTAAAATAATATAAAACAATAACTAGACAGGTATAAACATTAAATAATTACAAAATTGACCACTGATCTAAGGGAGATGATCCTGACTAATCCAAGGGAGACAATCCTCTGTCCAACTAATCTAAGTCAGACAATCATATGTCTTAGCTAGACTAGTAATTGAAGGGAGACAATTCCGTCTTAGTTGAACCACTAACCTAAGGCAGACAATTCTATGTCGTAAAAGGACTATTTATCAATGGAACACAATCCTTTGTCTTAGCTAGGCCATTGATTTAAAGGAGAAAATTCATACTAAAAAAAAAAAAAAAAAAAAAAAAAAAAAAAAAAAAAAAAAAAAAAAAAAAAAAAAACCCATGGTCCAATATAGTTATCAGTACTATGGACTAAAGATCATAAATCACTGGGACAGATTAAATTGCTAATATGACAAAACCTTTTCTAAACTTATTAACTTACCTTGATCAATGATATAAAGAAGGTAACTCAGTCTAATTTTGGTATCATTACTGAGGACTGTAAACTAAGAAAAGTTTCCAGGTCCCAGTTTCACAATCATTCCTTAACTAAGATTTTCCTTAACTTAAATTTAGCAAATTTTGACAATCTCATTTTGAATTAAAAATAAACACTTGTGATAAAACTAAATACAGGTGTTACAAGCTTGAAGTCATCTTCAAAATGACATCTTAAAATCCTAAATATCTAAACAATTCACCAAATTATTAAGATTTCAAATTTGCCAGATTTAAGTTAAGGAAAATCTTAGTTAAGGAATGATTGTGAAACCGGGACCAGGATTTGTCTTATTGTTATTTTGATATTATTTTATTTACCTGAACTTATGATCTAAGGGAGACAATCCTATGTCTTACCTGAAATATTGAAGTCTTCCTAAATTTCTGGTCTAAGGGAGACAATCCTTTGTCTTACCTGAACTATTGATCTAAGGGAGACAATCCTTTGTCTGATCTAAGGGAGACAATCCTATGTCTTACCTGAACTATTGATCTAAGGGAGACAATCCTATGTGTTACCTGAAATATTGAAGTCTTTCCTAAATTTCTGGTCTAAGGGAGACAATCCTATGTCTTGCCTGAAATATTGAAGTCTTTCCTAAATTTTTGGTCTGAGGGAGACAATCCTTTGTCTTACCTGAACTATTGATCTAAGGGAGACAATCCTTTGTCCGATATTTGTATCTGTACTGAGGACAATGGACCATAGATCTCCAGGAAATGTTTTATTGTTGATTGGATAAAGTCTTTTCTCAGCTCTCTTTATGACTATCTCTCTTGTACAATTGTATTCTTCCACCTGCAGATTAAATAATATTTTATAAATTCAACACGTAATCAGGTATCCAATGAGATTGCATATCCCTGGTCACATGAAGATCACTGCATATTCTGGTTTTTTAAAAGAAAGACATGATTTATTTATCATATTTTTTTTCCATTTTTGCCAAGAAATGTGAACTATATTGTGCTTAATTTCCAAGTTAAACATCTAACTGACAAATACCATAAGCCGAAGAACTATTAAAATTTAATTGTGTTTAAAGCTAACACTGGTGTCTGAAATAAAATGACAAATTTGACTCGGTACACTGATGCTACATTTTCAAAAAAATCAACATTTGGGGGTTGTCATTTGGACATGGATTGCTATGTTTGTGTTTAATTTGCAACTTTTTTTTTAAAATTATAATGGCAATGTGGAACTGTGTGTGAATCCAAATTAAGGAGACAAATTTGAATATTTTGACATAAGAATATACAAACTGGCATAAAAAATTTGGCTTCTGTCAATATTGTAAGCAAAAAAATATTTGGAGCCAGAGCTAACCCTAGAAATGCAATGAATGAAGAAAAATAAAATTCAATAAAAATTTCTCCAAATGAAGTTTTTTTTTTATTTCTGCAAATGAAGTTATTTGTTTTTTTTTGAAAGATTACAAAAAACCTGAAATTTTAACTCAATGAATATCAATGAAACTTCAGTAACTAAGCCATGTTAAATCAAGCAAAGTATTTAATATGTATCTAAATCCAATTGTCATTGCCAATAATGCTTGAGCTATCCTTAATCATTTTATCCCTGTGGTAATAATTGCATGCTTTAGACAATATGGTTACCAAAGTCCTCGTGAAGTAGTGATTTGACAACCTGATGATATGACAATATCATGAAATCATAAAACATCAGATATGTAAATGATTGGAAATGAAGCATAACACATGATCATAATATCAAGCAGAAATAGGTCAAGATCTTTAACTGTGTTAATTGCATGATTTTGTTTTTTTATCAACAAATAAATCTTTTATTTTCATGCATATTTAAAGTGTATAATTTCACAAAGCTCTCTCTTTCTCTCTCACACACACACACACACACACAGACACACACTTCTCACTCTCTCACACACACACACTCTCACATACACACACACATGCACACACACACACACACACACACTTCTCTCTCTCTCTCTCTCTCTCTCTCTCTCTCTCTCTCTCTTTCTTTCTCTCTCTAACACCTTCATCTTTATTGCTGATAGTTATTTTAACAATTTTAACTTGATAAAACCACAACATATTAAAAAAAAAAATTCAGGAACAAATATTGGGACTTTTAATCTGCAAAACAGGATTTGTCACACATTTTGAAAATAGGGGTACTTGAGTATAATCTATTCAAGTAGATTTATATATAACCTTGTAAAAGTTTGCTTTCTTTGCACTAGCCACAAGTGACCAATGTACTTTTTGCCCTGAAAAGAGGTCACTGAGACAGTGACTTAGCTCCAAATCTTTAGTCTTTTCTTTTATTTTTTCAGTCTGATCTGAAAGGCTATTCTACTTTTTTCAGTCGATCCAATCTGAATTTAGGCTATTTCTAGTGAACATTTTTTTTTTAGTTCCTGTGACTGAATGCTTCTGAACAATTTTAAACCTTAATTTACATTTAACACACTGGACACTTAACAAAGAAATAAAACAAACATACCAGTCCTTGTTCACATCACAATCCCAAAAACAAAGGAAAAACTTTGCAAACTGGCAAAATATGTTATACACGTGAACTTCCAGCAAGGAAGTGAGACCGGGTGCTCCGGGAGGGTAAGCACCTCCTGTCTAGCTTGGAGAAGCCAGAGGCACTATCCCTTGGCTATTTCAGCCCAATTTATCATGTAACTGCTATCTTAATGAATGTGATAAATGGAGGTAAGTGGAGTAAATTTAGTAACTGTAGTGTTTATCCCTGGTCAAGATTATTTTCACTTGTATGGAAACAATAAGTTCGGAAATGATGGAGAAAAAAAAAACTTAATATTCAGACCAAAGTTTCCAACCTTAGGCAAGTGAACTGAAAAACATGTTCAAATTAGGATTTGCTGTGTGGAAATTATACACTCGTGGAAGAAAAAAGGACCTGGAAATTGTTGCTTTACTTCAGAATAGTTCTCTATTGAGGTGAAATAAATTAAAACAAGAGTATAGTTGCAATGACCTGGACAGGCCCCAGTTTCACAATCATTCACTCAATTGAGTGTACACTCAACTCAAATTTGGGAATATTTCAATGTCAATTTTTAAGACATTACACAGTTAAAATTGAATATCGTATGTTATATCTAAATTGTTTAGTGTAGTTTTGTTGAATAAAACAAAATATTGCCTCATAAAACTTAAAATTTTTAAAATATTGATGAGAGAAAAATGGGAATATTTGAGTTGAGTGTACACTCAGTTGAGTGAATGATTGTGAAACTCGGGCCTGCTCTGCAGACATATAGATCCTGGTTTTGTTTCTGAACAGAAAAATAAATTACAATAAATGCAAAATAAATAATTATAAACAATGATCTGTGCCATTACCATGAGGGTGAAGCCATTTGACAATATGATGTTGTATACATGCTAAAATACACAAATAGAGAAAAAAAAAAGCAACAGTAGGGTTAAACCTGCTGTAGTGACCATCTCCTTATAAAGACCAACTGTCTATAAAGTCTGTACAGTAAAACCTGATATAGTGACCATCTCTATATACAGACCACTTATTGAATAAGATAAATGTTTAAAGGGTCATTTGCTTCAAATCTCAACCAAAAAGAGTCCTCTATTAAGAAAATCTGTTCATTAAAGACCAGTGCTTTAAGGTCTGTATGTTCAATATTTCAACCAAGAAAACCTGTCCAATAAGACAAGTGTTTTGTAAGTGCCTTTGTTGAATATTTTAACCAAGAAAACCTGTCCAATAAGGCAAGTGTTTTGTAGGTGCCTTTGTTGAATATTTCAACAAAAGAGCCCTCTATTAAGAGCAGACTGGTTTCTATAGGTGTCTCTGCTTAACAAAAAAAAAAAAAAAAAAACACTCTTTATAAAGAGTACCTGTCTATAAAGTCCAGAGTTTTAAAGTCTCTTGGGTCCAACTTAAAAAATTCTTTGTTTGCTGTTTTCTGACCCATGCTATCCACGTGGGTAGATAGGTATGGAAAAAAAAACTATTTTATTTTTTGAAAACTTAATCTTTTACACTTCTGAAAAGTTTAAATTGGTTTCATATGTCTCTTTTAAAACACATTTACAATTTTTTGCTAACTAAAGTCTTCTTTGTTCCTCCTTGTGTTTTCTGACATGGAGAAACACAGCTGAATTTCCTTACTACCAAATAAACCTGCTCACAGGTCATCTCCCTCACCAGAGATATTGCTATTTAATACTGTTTCTTATGTTGTATGAGAAGTTAAAAAAAAAAAAGATTGTACTAGATGGCGATAAAATTTTTGGGTAGGGGCATTTCAAGTGGGTCAGGCAGTCAACGGCAAACAAAGTTAATTTTATTTTAGGCCTTGGTTTTATATTTTTACAAAAAATTCACTCAATATAAAGAGGACCTGTTCATAAAGACCAGTTTTTTAAGATGTCTTTTGGTGTATAATTTTGTAAGAGTTATCTAACTTGCTAAAAATGTACTTGTTAACTAACCCACAGGAATATTACATCTTTTTTTTTTCATATCACAACCATTGAACAGAACCTCTATATAGAGACTCTCTGTCTATAAATTCTATATTTCTTAGGTCCATTGAGTGGCCATTATATATTTCTTAGGTCCATTGAGTGGCCATTATATATTTCTTAGGTCCATTGAGTGACCATTATATATTTCTTAGGTCCACTGAGTGGCCATTATATATTTCTTAGGCCCATTGAGTGGCCATTATATATTTCTTAGGCCCATTGAGTGGCCATTATATATTTCTTAGGCCCATTGAGTGGCCATTATATATTTCTTAGGCCCACTGAGTGGCTATTATATATTTCTTAGGCCCACTGAGTGGCCATTATATATTTCTTAGGCCCACTGAGTGGCCATTATATATTTCTTAGGCCCACTGAGTGGCCATTATATATTTCTTAGGTCCATTGAGTGGCCATTATATATTTCTTAGGCCCACTGAGTGGCCATTATATATTTCTTAGGCCCACTGAGTGGCCATTATATACAGGTTTTACAGTAAATGATTTAAATAAGGGAACAAGCAAAAATGATATATAATTATATACTCAAAATGTAAATAATAGTTCTTGCACAAGGTGCAATATACTGAAAATAATAAAACAGTGCAATAAATTTTTATAAAAATATGCCGAAAAATCAGTCGCCAAAATTTTCAACCTTTCCGTTTTATAAATTCACAATTGAAACAACAGAGAGAAAATGTGAAATTAAGGAAATTTTTTTTTTTTTATAAACAAATTGAGTATGGAACTAAATGCAGATTAATCACAGCTTACTATTCTAAAGATATGATGTAACAATAATGTCATATGATTATCAACATACATTCCATGATGATGGTCATGAAACATGTTGAGAAAATGAAGATTTTATTGAAATTAAAATGTAATGAGCTGCCTTTTATTATTTTTGGTATATACTAGTATATATATATATATATATATATATATAATCTCCATATTTTTTTATTTAATAAACAACAAATAATAACAATTTTCCTGACTTAAAAAATACATCTGATTAATGAATGACAAAAATGATTATGACAATCTGAATGCTGTTTTCTGGTTCGGGTATTAAAATAAAGGAATACAAATCCACCATCCACCAATCCACCAACCAGAAATGGAGGTTAAACGATCACAACATAGTGACATGACGTACAACATCTTTACGATATATACAACATTATAAGCTTGAAAATATTTTAAAATTAAAAAAAATACATCTTCCTAAAATATGTAAAAGAAACGACGCATATGAATTTATGGGGATATATTGTGTACGGTGGACTTACCCCTGATGATTTCAACTGGGGGAACTGTAATAAAAATCAGGGACTTTTTTAAATGATGAAACAAAAATAAAAGTACATGTATTTATTATGATGGGTAAAGATTAAAAACCAGTTAGTACCACAGACATATATATTTTGAAATTGTGCACACTATTTCGAAATTGACACAACCTTAAAATCGAGTACATGACTTTTGCAATCGAGAGCACGACTTTTGAAAATCGAGCGCGAAAAGGATTTCCATAATTTTATACTATTTTTTTTCTTAATACATAACAAGATCTGAAAATTTTCCATACAATTTATTTACATGGTAATGTCTAAAATTCAGATTGTCAAGTAAAGAATGTCAGGTCTTGAGCAGTCAGAATAAATTATATTTCAAATATACATTCAGTCAATGGAACTGACAAAAAATGATGCTATGCATGTATATCGAGTTACTGGAACAGCCAGAAAAAAATTGATGGTTCATATGTTTGCCAAGTGACTAGAAGAGCCAGAAAATATAATGTCCCACATGTATGAGAAGTGACTGAAAGAGCAATTATAAAACATAATGTTTTACATGCAAGTCAAGTCACTTGAAAAGCCTGAAAAAATGATGTGCCACGTTAATGTCCAGTAAAAGGAACAGCCACAAAAAATGATGTGCCACATTAATGTCCAGTAAATGAAACAAAATGATGTTCCACATGTACATGTATGTCTCCTTGGAACAGCCACAAAAAATGATGTGCCACATGTATGTCTCCCTGGAACAGCCACAAAAAATGATGTGCCACATGAATGTCCAGTCAATGGAACAGCCACAAAAAATGATGTGCCACATGAATGTCCAGTCAATTGAATAGCAACAAAAATGATGCTCCACATGTATGTCTCCCTGGAACAGCCACAAAAAATGTTGTGCCACATTTATTTCTAGTCAATGGAATAGCCACAAAAAATGATGTGCCACATTTATTTCTAGTCAATAAAATAGCCACAAAAATGATGTGCCACATGTATGTCTCCCTGGAACAGCCACAAAAAATGATGTGCCACATGAATGTCCAGTCAATGGAACAGCCACAAAAAATGATGTGCCACATGAATGTCCAGTCAATTGAATAGCAACAAAAATGATGTTCCACATGTACATGTATGTCTCCCTGGAACAGCCACAAAAAATGTTGTGCCACATTTATTTCTTGTCAATGGAATAGCCACAAAAATGATGTGCCACATGTATGTCTCCCTGGAACAGCCACAAAAAATGATGTGCCACATGAATGTCCAGTCAATTGAATAGCAACAAAAATGATGTTCCACATGTATGTCTCCCTGGAACAGCCACAAAAAATGATGTGCCACATTTATTTCTAGTCAATGGAATAGCCACAAAAAATGATGTGCCACATTTATTTCTAGTCAATGGAATAGCCACAAAAAATGGTGTGCCACATTTATTGCTAGTCAATGGAATAGCCACAAAAATAATGTGTTACATGTATGTCTAGTCTTTGGAACAGCCACAAAAAATGAAGTTCCACTTGTGTTTATATTAATTATTATCCTGATAGATGACATCTACACTTACTGTATACCCATATCACTGGTCTAAAACATGGTTTTACAGAACAAAATGATATTGCACTAGTTCCTATATCAATAGTGCAATATTTGTGTATTTAGAGACAAAAATGGTATTTTCAGATGAAATACAAGTGAGGAAGCAAATGAAATATATTTTGATATGTAATAAAAGGGTTATTAAACTCAGTTAGAAATATTGTCTCTCATTGATGCCAGACGATATTTCATTTATATTATTATTATTATATTTGCATTGGAAGCTAATTGCTATTTTACCTGAAACAAGACTTTCTTCTCATCTCCTTCCTGATTGGCCTTAATGACGGATGCCTTCCGTGTCAGTGTTGGTTTGGTTTTCACGTTCAGTGGTAACTCTCTGCCAGCACTCATCTTGACTTTACCGTTAGAACCATCTGCTGGAAGCTAAGACATAAAAATATATAGAGGATATTTAACAGTGAAGTATGAATATGAAATTTATTTTGTCGAGTGGAGTGAGAAAACCAATATTTTCACGAGAAGGCGCAGCCGTTGAGTGAAAATATTGATTTTCTCACTTCACGAGACAAAATAAAATTCATATTCATACTTCACTGTTAAATGTTCTATTTATTTTATATCACTGTTTGAATTGTTTTTATATCTGACATGTTTGGTTAATTAAAACAATAGATTGCGCCGTCGACCTACAGATGTGGCCATTGTTGACGATAATAAACAACATTGACAAGGTACACTGTTATTTGCATGTCTAATGGTTGACGCAATTTGGAAAAACCTGCGGCACCGAAGTGTGACAAGAAACAAGTACAGGGCACCCATCAGCAATAATAAAAAGGGGAGTAACTCTAATTAAAAAACCCTCTAAATTGCACGTGAAGGAATTCAAAGTGAAATACATATATTTTCACCGGTGAAAATATATGTATTTCACTGCTGTGAAAATATGTGTTTTATCAGTTAAATATTTTCCATTATTTCATTATTGATATAAAATAATAATTAAATTAATATCTAACACTTGATTGAAAGCCCTTTCATAAAATGTCCATTTCAAATTAGAGTATATTTATAAACCTTTTAGCCCCACTTAACAGAAAATCACTTTTATTAAGGTGGTCTGTTCAAGAATGGTAAGGAAAACTGGAGTTCCTAATGAAAGCCTCAGACCTCCAGCAGGAGAACTGTTAACTTTCCTACACTAGAAATATACATGTAGCTTGAGGAGATTCAAAATCTAGACAGTCAAAGGAGCAGGGATTGGTTACCATGTGCTTAAATCCACATGGCAACCAAGGTCATTGTTTACACAACACCCCTGACTTCATACTTTTCCTCTAGCTTTGGCATATATCCAAGATACTTTTTGTTTCTCAGTTTGCTTGCTGAGGAAAAGTGGGACAAGAGATTACTTGTTTTCTAAAATGTCTGATAACTGCCTGCTTCTTATATAAGTGAAAGAATCTTGACATTGGTGCAAAAACACTCCATTTTCCCCAGGAGACTTATTTTCTTGTATCATCTTTGTCTTTTATATAAGTTCCTTTTATTGACAAGAAGGGGCCTCAGTAACCAAGTGTTCTAAACCTCTTGCCCATCACAGTGTCTCTCACTGCCTAGGTTGGAATCCTGCTTGGGCAGATCTTAACAGTAAGAAATTTTGTCTGTTCACCAGCTAAAGGTTGGCAGTTATGTTTGGTAACTCTGGTTTCCTTCACCATCCTAAAACTGACCATCAAAGTGGAAGAATTGTGACGGGGGCATAAAACACCTATAATCCAACCAAATTCAATTTTTTTAAGCAGTAAACAAACCTCAAATGCATTATCCAGCTTCATGATTAAGTCTAGTCCGGTGTAATTATTGATGACATAAGGGGCCATAACTTCACCTGCTCTCTCTGCAGGTTCTACCAGTTTGTATGCATCTCCAAAAGCCTGAAATAAATAAATAAATAAATAAATAAATAAATAAATAAATAAATCAATAAATAAAAAAATAAAAAATAAAAAAATAAAAAAAATAAATATTGAGACACTACATGTAAATTATATATTGATTATTAAGACTTTGTTTCACGATGTCGTTAAATCATTTTATTTAACCAAAGTTTCTTCTACAAACTTACATAAAACAAAATATGCTATTTTGATGCTATTTTGTCATGTTATTCAATATATGTTTTTAAGAGATTTTAAATATTGACATCATTAAAAATATTGTTTTGAACATACAGATGAAATTTCCTTATTGGAATAAATGAATTACAGAATGCCATATTTGAAATGTCTACCCAAAATTTTCATATTAATTTTTTTCCACAAAAATACAAGAAACAATGCTCATTTCCCAAAATCAAGTGGACTTGATACCAAAAACTGCAGCTGCTGTATAGGCGCCATCCAATAACTGTTACAACCCAGATGAAATTGAAAAGTATATTTACCTGTCCAAGGTTTGTAAGAACTTCCAGGCATGTTTTGGAAACCATGAGTTGTAAGGCATCCTGTGAGCGGATGTTGACAACCATTTTAGCAGGTGGCATGACTAGATCGACTGTCTCCGCATCTTCTTCTGGTGGTGGCAACTCATCGTCATTCATACAAACCTAAATACACAATAAAGGACATTTGAGACTGAAATCTGATTTCTGCGGAATTAGTTAAATTCATGGGGTTAAATAATTTGTGGTTTTGTTCTGACAGAGATATCTCTAACTTGGACCAAAAAAGTCCAGAACTCCTTTGAATTTATTCTGTACAAGAAAATTTATAAATTTAACATAGGTTAACTGTAGCAAATAGGGTGCTTTTGTGTTTCCATAATAATTGTCATTATATACAGATACTGTATATATATGGGTAAATAAGAGATAAATGCCACTGGATGTGTTGTTTCTATATTTAAAATAAATACTGTATACTGGTTTAGCGAGGGTGATTGTGTAACGTAGATGCACAGGTTTTAAGTAGGAAATAGGTTCATTCGAGCCATTACTTCTCAAGTATACAGTAAAATTTTTCTTGTTATCTAATGTTTCATTATCATAAAAATAATAATTATTATTATTTGTTTTTTTGTAGATTATTGGTGGAAAACGACAGACATGTTATGATTAATTGTAAATTGATGTTTTCGATATTAAATACTTGAGTTGTAAGTGGCGCCACAAAATGTCAAAAACTATATGAAATAGAACTCATTTAGGTGGCCAATGAGTACTGTTCAAATTATCATGTGATGTATGTCGAATTAATTAATAGTTTATCATGATAATTTACCTCTAAACCTAGCTCCCACCATCTGACTTTGCCATCTTCGACGACGGGTTCCAAAAGTGGCTCCCAGACTGTCAACTTCTCATTATAATACGCTACTTCCATCTTCATCACACTTTCGACACTTAACTAGAAAATATACAAAATGAAAAGGATTTATTAAGAAACATAGTATATACATTTAAACTAGAACATGTTGTCAGAACTAGTATGCCCTGACTGCTACAATAACCTGAAATTATTCATTTCTAAGGGCCATAACAATCAAGAAAAAGGGTTCATTAAAACCAAACTCAATTGAACTTGATCTCTATTGTCATAACACAGTTAGTAACAAAGCAAAATATTACTTTAATATCTTAATCGAAAAAATGCAGAAAATTAATTTTGATGTTACAACAAAATGAAGGAAGAAAAAAAAGAAAAAAATATAACAATGAAAATTTTTATCAAAAACATTTTTCAAAATTATATTTTTATATATTCATTTTATAATAGTTAATAAATTGTATGTTACCTTTGTGCTCCAGTTTTTGACCTCTCCTTCAAATGATGCCTCAACAATTAATAATGGTACAGTCCGTTTTCCTACACCACCCTCTAGTTTTACAACAATGGTAGGTACTCTTGCAATAAGCTAAAATTAAATGAAATGAATAAACTTCAGAAACAATATCAAAATATATATATAAAAAATAATAAAGAGAAAATTAAACAATTTAACAGGTTAAAATTTCAGAAAAAAATTTAAACAAACTAATATAAAAAAAATTATAAGACACATAATATAATTTTTTTCAAAATCTCAATTCTCTTCCTCTGTTGTTGCCTGCTGATTGGATACTGGGTACAAGGATGAAACAACCAATGTGTAGGCTGCTTTCTGATTGAAAATACATCATAGGGATTTCACAACCAATGTGTAGGCTGCCTTCTGATTGGATATACAGTATATAGATTTTACTGCCAATGTAGTATCTGCTTTCTGATTGGATACATAGTAAAAGGATTTTACAGCCAATGTGGTAGCTGCCTTCTGATTGGATATACAACATAGGGATTTCACAGCCAATGTGAAGGCTGCCTTCTGATTGGATACACACTATATGGATTTTACTGCCAATGTAGTAGCTGCTTTCTGATTGGATATGCAGTGCAAGGATTTTACAACCAATGTGGCAGCTACCTTCTGATTGGATATACAACATAGGGATTTCACAGCCAATGTGTTAAGGCTGCCTTCTGATTGGATACCCGGTACAGAGAAGTCACAGCCAATGTGGTAGCTGCCTCCTGACAGCTTACTTACAAAATATAGAATTTAAAAAAAAAATTCTAGGAATAAACCCTAAATGGGCTTTTAAATAAAGGAAGTTTTCAGGGTTTTTTCTTAGAATTTGTTTAATTTATTACATCGTGGGAGAAAAATGAGCCATGCAATTATTTAATTTACTTGTGAGAAATATGTATGTATATTCTCATGCAAATTTTTACACATGCAATACCGAAACAATATGTTTATTGAAAGAAATTATAAGTGTAATTATAGTGAATATATGAATTATGACATTTCAAAAAAAAAAATAAATAAATAAAAACAACATAGAAAAACTGAAATTGAAAAAAAGAAACATAAACAAACAAACAAACAAATAAATAAATAAATAAATAAGGTAATGTATTAAACTAAATCTAAAACAACATGACAATTATTCCATTCAACATTATCGTCTATCTATTTATTTTTCTCTTTTTTGAATAGTGTTCAATATGTACAGCATAAAAAGACTTATTTTTTTTTTCAATGTTTTTACCCAATTTCATTCCTGGCTTGAAAATTGCTCTAATTATAACAATTTACCTAAGAAAATAGTTAAAAAAAAATATTCTGAATTTTTGGCTTATGAAAGGCTTGTAGTTTTCCATAGGTACTATGGCTTCCTCCATCATCTCAGGACTGACTGCTTCTCATCATGTGAAAAATGAATCACCATGGTTTAAACACATAACTACACTCCTCACAGAGGGTAACCTCACAGGGGGTAAGCTGACGGACGTAACTGTAGCTACGGTCCTCAGCTTACCCTCTGTGACTCCTCAGAAAAGTGTCAATGAAAAAGTTCCTAATGACTGTGTCTCGAGATTGACATTTTAGTCTTAATTTCAAACCTTGCTCATGGCTAGAGTATATAATATGAACACAATCTGATTTTGAAGGAATTCCTATAGAATTGGTATGCCCCATACACAAAGGCTTAAGCAAATAAACTAAAAACTACAACAACTAAAAACTGAACAAAAACAGATACAAGATGCAACAAATAAAATGAAAAAAAACCAAAAAAACAACAAATTATTGCATTCTTATAATGGAAAATATGTACCGTTTCTTGCTTCTGAAATGTAAATAAGAATAGTTTGAGAATTAAAATGTAAAAAAAAAAGCTGTTCAATTTTTACTGGTTCTCCGAAAAAAGAAATTTGAAATTAGCTAATGAATCAATCCAAAAAGAAAAGTTTAATTATATATTTTTTTTACATTGAACTTTCTAAATATTTCAAAAAAGGACGGTTTTACTATGACAATTTTTTTTCTTTAAATTTTTTAAATATTTTAAAAAAAAAATAATAATAATAAAAAAAAAGATAAATCAGTAGATAACTCATTCACTTTTCAATCAATCTGCCCACCCAACCATATACATTGTACGTGGATGAAAACAATTTTTTAGAGATACTGATTCCAGAAATCTATTTTTGCTGAAATTGTTCACTTATATAATAATTATAGATTTTAAAAGATCTTAAAACCTGTTAGTTGAGTAATTGTGTTTTAATCCCCAGTCAACATTCTGTCACTTATATTGAGGCAGCGCCAGTTAAAAAATGGTGGAATAGAGTCAAGATTCTGTCACTTATAGAGAGGCAGTGAGATCTGTGAGGAAACTGAGCTGAATTTCAACAAGTTAACTGACAAACTTTCTCATACTGGAATTTGCCTGAGTGGGATTTGAGCTTACTGGTAAGTGGTGAGAAGCACAAAGAACTAATAACTTAAATCTGATTTTAATGTTCAACATTTTTTACAAAACATTGTTAACCTTTCCAACATCAAAATAGTCCAAGCTAATTAGAAATACTTTTTTTAATTAACATAAATGCCAGCATAGACAATAAAAGGGTAATTTGTTTTTTTTTTTTTTACAAATGATTTTAAAATGTGTCTTTTTAAGAAAAAATAAAAATTAAAAATATTTCAATGAAATTATTTATAAGGAAACAATATATGATAAGACTAGAGAATAAATAAGTAGTACAAAATGTATTAAAATTAAAAATTTCTGAACATTTAGATAGGAGATAAACCTGCAACAAGAAAAAGCAAGGATACAAAGGGAGATAATCCCTACAACAAGAAAATGCAAACATTATAAAGGGAGATTATCCCTGTGACAAAATCATAAAGGGAGATAAGCTTAAGCCTGCAACAAGAAAATGCAAATATTATAAAGGGAGATAAGCCTGCAACAAGAAAATGCAAATATAATATAAGGAGATAATCCTGCAGAAAGAAAATGCAAATATTATAAAGGGAGATAAGCCTGCAACAAGAAGATACAAATATTATTAAGGAAGATAAGCCTGCAACAAGAAAAAGCCAAGATGCAAAGGGATACAATCTCTTCAACAAGAAAAAGCTGATATATTACAAAGGGAGATAAGCCTGCAACAAAGTGAAATGATGAAATGGGTGAGAAGCTGAATATACTGAAGCATATTACATCCAATTTTAATTCCACTGAGTCAGTCAGATACAACAAGTAAATCTGTCATTTTCCTGTTTATATTTTCTATTTTGAACACTAAAATCTATAAATTAAGCAACAATAATTTCTTTTTTATTTTATTTTTTTTATATTTTTTTTATTTTTATTTTTTTTTTGGGGGTAAATGTAACTTAATATATAATTATATAAATCAAAAATTATAAGTGATGAATTGGTGTGATATTATATTTTCCTTTAATATAAGTTATGAGTTAAAAAAAATGTCCAGTGTAGTTACTGACCTAAATCTAAAATCTAAATCAATATAATACATTCAGTATACTCAGTGTGCTGGGATAATATATACTCAGTATACCAGTATATAAAGAGTTATTTGAATATATATAAATATATATATATATTTATAGTGAAACTTTGGTTATTCGAACTTCTATTATTCGAATACCTTAGGTTATTCAAAGTTCTCAGTAGGTCCCGACTGCCCTGCACTATAACTTCTTATTAAAAAGAAACTCTCTCACCAGTATAATTATAAAATGACCCCAATAAAACACTGAAAAACGTACTTTTGTGTTTTAAGACAATATAAGTTGGAATGAAGTTTGAAATTCCAAATTCACTTAATGGAACCCCCCCCCAAATCGGCTGTGGATTTTTACCCTTCAACTTTGAATAATCGAAGTTTAACTATATATATATATATATATATATATATATATATATATATATATATATATATATATATATATATATATATTATATATATCTTTATGTGTGTGTGTGTGTCTATATATATCATATAAATTAGTACATACGTCTTCTGTATACTCAAAGCTAGGTTCCTAATTTAAAGAATTGTAAATGAATGATCTTATATTAAAAGCAAGCCGATAAAAATACATGCTACTGGAAATCGAGAAAAAACATAATTTTATCTAAATCGACGGCACCTTCAACTCTAGAACTCAGGGCCCGGTCATAGCTTTGAATCTTGTCAGAGACAAATTCTCAGTACTGTGAGAGAAAAGTCTTTTGAGTTACATTTATAATTTAACTTTCCAAGTAGCTTTCTTTTATCTTTTTTTAAAAAATTATTCGTATTTATTCCTGGATTTCTTGACCATTGTTTTTGTTTGTTAAGTTTTTTATGAATTTATTTTTATTTACCTTTTTATAAATTATTAAATTTTTTAATTTAATTTTTATATCTTTTGTTTGCAGCAGAATTATTTGATGACATTGTGTATTTTATAAAAATATTTTAAAACAATATGTGAGTATAGTTAAAAAATGTTTGCAGCATTATTGATATACTTAATAATTATGCTAAATATATGAAGTTAAATTTTTTAGTCTGTTCAACTTGTGTATTTTTAAAGTTAAAAATTGGACAAAAAGGGAAAACTTCATAAAAATCATAAATTCAGGATAATTGAAAAATAATTTTTAAAAAGATACAATACAGATCATATTTGCAGCATCTTAGAAATTTCATACATTTCAAAGACTTTTGTCAGAAAACTGCACAATATTTACTGATTTGACAAAATTAAAAAAGGTTCAGGTACTTATAATAATAATAAAAATATAATTTAAAAATAAATATTCACTAGCAGACAGTACACAGTAAAAATTTCGGAAATAAGTTGAAGGATTTTCAATTGTCTCCCCTCTACATTTCAAAAAAAAAAAAAAAAAAAAAAAAAAAAAAAAAAAAAAAAAAAAAAAAAAAAAAAAAAAAAAATTTTGACTGAAAAAAGCCCAATAATAATAGAATCAATCTCTTTTGAATATTTCTGTCAAAAATCATTTTAAATTTTTTTTTACAATATGATGGAGGGTGTGTGTGTGTGTGTGTGTGTGTTACAAAAGGAATTCCTTCCACATTTCTTATGGGGAAAAGAAATTACTGTATAGAATAAACTGTTTACAGTTAGACTATGGAAAAGTTTAATAAACTGGTTGGAAAATAATTTTTTGGCTGAAATGAAAGAAGTAAAAAGAAATGCTATAAAGTAAAGAAAAATCAAAATATTGAAATTAGTCTTCTCTAGCTAAAAGTATGCCTCAAACTACTATAATTCTAATATCAATTGGAAAACGTCCATCTAAATGTCTTCAACTACAAAAGCCAGACAAAATCTCAAATTCAGTAGCGCATCAATATAATAAAAAATTTATTAATAGTACATTACTACAATCTTACTTGTTCTCCTCTGATATCTTCCTCCGCTATTATGGACTCCGGGTCTATTATGGCTTCATCACCAGTTTCTGCAGTTTTCAGGTACCAGAAGTTACACTCTGTGACCTTTTTAATTGCCCAGAGATCAGCAGGTACTACATCTTTCTTGGTTTGATCTCCTTCATCCTAAAATGAAAAACAGAACTAGAAGTGAGGTTATAATGTTGAGTCATCAAAGTTTTGGCTTTTAGAGAACTGGGATCTTGTTTTTGAAAATTAACTGGGTCACAATTTTTGCAGATGATGACCTGTCAGTGGTCAAACAGAAAATAGGTTCAAGGTCAGATGTCAAACAGGAAACAAGTACAAAGTCAGAGGTCAAACAGAAAGGAAGTAAGGTCAGAGGTCAAACAGAAAGGAAGTAAGGTCAGAGGTCGATCAGAAAACATGTCAAAGCGAATATCAGAATAAGGTTAGGGATCAACTGGAACATCAGAACAGGTCAAAACAAAAGATGGTAGTAATTTACTTACCTGGGACTTTGAAAGCCCAGCAGCAATGGCTGACATTGTTTTGATGGTTGCCGGGGAGATGTTTAGTATGAGGTCAGAGGTTGCAATATCCATATGTGCTCCTTTACCATAAGGTGTCTTACTGTAGAAGGATATGTCACAGGGATTGAGTATCTACAAAATAATAATAATAATAATAATAAACAAGTTCTACTGCAACAGGTCTGATTTGTGCATGCATAAATAGTTATTCAATTAGTTTAAAAATTCAATATTACAAGTATTTGAACACAGCCTCTTTTTGATTGTATAGGCCTAGAAAATTTCCTTATTTTAACAGTCAACCTTTCTCCATTACATCAATGAGAATATTTGCAGTTGTTTATTAATTTTTTTTTCCAGAATCATATTGGAAGAGAATCTGTCATGAGAGTTGGTTCAAACCCTGGATAAGACATACATAAGATTTTTTAAATTTGAGATTCCGCTTCCTGGCCTGCCACTCATCATTGAGAAGTATAAACTTGTTCACTGGTGTCAGGATAATGTGACTGAGAGAGGGCTATGTCAGTCTGTGACTAAGTCACTTGGTGGGCTAGCACCTCAACAAAAAGTTGCTTTAAAAGTGCTTAGTCCACAGACCACACTACATACTCACACATCTCAGAATACATGAACAGACTTTAAAATTAATCCATAGAAATGAATAAAATCCCTCTTCTGAGGAATAGCTAAAAATTGCAAAGTAAAACACTACAACCTTCAGAATCTTGTGTAAAATCTGCTTTACAAGAAATAACAGTGATTCATGTATAGAATGTATTTTTGTTTTCCAAAGCCATGAAAATTTCTGTATGTGTATATCCATCACACATCAAACAGGATTTATCCTTGTTAGACTGATAAAAGTTTTGTTCTATCTTGAACATCTTGAAAATTTACAGCACATTTAATAAATTAAATGTACTGATGAGTATATGACCATCTACTCCCAAGAATTCAATCAACAATGTTAACCAGATCTCAGATCCAATCTTAGTATTACACAGGTAAAAAACCTATTATTTAGGAAATTTAAAAAAAAAAGACCATGTTCTCAGAGGAACTCAATCAACCATTGTAACCTTAGACTCATATCCAATCTTAGTATTACACAGGTAAAAAATGTATTTATTATTTAGTAAATTTAAAAAAAAATGACCATGTTCTCAGAGGAATTTAATCAACCATTGTAACCTTAGACTCATATCCAATCTTAGTATTACACAGGTAAAAAACGTATTTATTATTTAGGAAAATTGAAAAAAATGACCATGTTCTTCCAAGAATTCAATCAACCATGTTAACTCTAAACTTGTATCCAATCTTTGCATTTACCTGTACAGGTAAAAAAATAATATTCAGAAATATTGAAAAAAAAATTGTAAAAGACGACTATAGGAAAAATTTGGAAAAGTACAATGTGTTCTATGACAAGTAGCAAGTGGACAAATAAAACATCCTGGTCCTGTGCAAATTATAACAGGTAATGAGTTTAAAATCTCTCAATATATTATTATTTTACCTGTGCTCCACCTTGTCTTTTGTTAAATAAACATGATATAATCTGTAAATCTTTGATAGTTGCTGACATATCTTGTGTTTCTGGACAAACTCTCATTCTGAATGATACCTCAGTCTGTAACATAATAAACAATCATGGAAAATAAAAAAATATAGTAACAACGATTTAAACCATACACCTGAATATACATTTAGATCGGATTGGACTGGATTGCATTAATGGTGTATTATGCCCAAGTCAAGATTCTTTCATTTATACCATGGCAGACATTTCGAGGATGGTGGAAGAAATCGGAGTGCCTTAAGAAAATTACAGATCTTTGGCAAGCAAACTGACAATTTTTTTTTTCACATTTGGGATTCAAACTTAGGTAGTGATACTTTAAGATGACACTTTAGACCACTCAGCCACATACATTTACAATTACTGAATTTTAATTATTTAGGTTGAAAATGGGGTCAAATACAAATATTTACATCCACAGATAATATGTAAGTCACTGACTTGGAAATTTTCAGATTGCAAAGGAGTAAAGTAGGGTAATGATGTTTAAAGCCCAATTCAATATAATTAAATAGAGGTGGTCAGTTTTGAGATGGAGGATGACACTAGAGTACCAGCAAAAACCACTGACTCTCAACAAGCAAACTGACGAAATTTCACACTAGGATCTGCCAGAGCATTATTTAACCTAGGCTGTGTGAAGCATGAAGAGGAGATAAGCATATGCTTTAAACCATTTGTACCAAGAATACTCACATATAGTGCATAAAAATCTGATTTATTTCTGTCTTCTCTTCACGTTATCTTAATGTCATATGATGGCAGTGGTGGGATGTAAAGTACAAGGTTAGCTATAATTAACTAAGAATACTCATTCAGTTACATACGAATTAGACACTTTAGAAGCTATATTTGACTAATTTTCAGTAAGTATTAAGATTATCTGGTGGGATGTTAAATACAAAATCAGATAAAATGTACAAAGGATACTCACATTCAGAACCAGTGCATTAGAAGCTGGGTTTGACTGATCTTCAATAAGTATTATATCTGGTTTCTCCACAGTGACTTTAATGTTCATCTCACTGTCTGGTGGAGGTGGTGGTGGAGCTGCAGATGGTTTCAATTTTGATTTCTTCCCAGATCCTGTTATAAAATAATAAAAATATCTCTGAATAATTAAAGTTGACAAATTTCTAACAATTTCATTGGTTTAAAAGATAAAATACATCAGGTCATTTCTCAATGACTTAAACATAAATTAGCTATGCAGACTTATGTGGCAAAGTGTTTGTCATCTAGAATGCACTACACTTTTAATGCATGTCATTTTACTATCAACAGTTGTGAAATTATTAAAAGCAAAAATTGCATCAAGTTATTCTCTTTTTTGATTAAGTTGTCTTTAAAATTTAATTATAAAGCATTGAATCTGATGATTAATTGGGTCTTTGAGTTATAACCCGAATGACACTATGTGAATTACAGAGTGTGCACAACATCCATTCAGGTCATTATTATTATTATTATTATAACCCCCTTCCTTCCTTATATTCTTTGAGTACATATAAAGGGCATTAATTCTCTTGTTTGACATATGTATCCTTCTCCATATTTTGTTTTGTATGACAGGAGTTATCTACCCTTAATGTCTTTTACAGGAGTTACCTACCCTTAGTTTCTTCTTGTTTGACAGGTTTTGGTGTTGTCTCTTGCATTCCTTTGATGAAGAAATCGGACAAAGACATCAAGTAATCCAGACAAACACATGAGTTACCTACCCTTAGTTTCTCCTTGATTGACAGGTTTTAGTATAGTCTCTGGCATTCCTTTGATGAAGAAATCTGACAATGCCATCAAGTAATCCAGACAAACATGAGTTATCTACCCTTAATGTCTTTTACAGGAGTTACCTACCCTTAGTTTCTTCTTGTTTGACAGGTTTTGGTGTTGTCTCTTGCATTCCTTTGATGAAGAAATCGGACAAAGACATCAAGTAATCCAGACAAACACATGAGTTACCTACCCTTAGTTTCTCCTTGATTGACAGGTTTTAGTATAGTCTCTGGCATTCCTTTGATGAAGAAATCTGACAATGCCATCAAGTAATCCAGACAAACATGAGTTATCTACCCTTAATGTCTTTTACAGGAGTTACCTACCCTTAGTTTCTTCTTGTTTGAGAGGTTTTGGTGTTGTTTCTGGAATTCCTTTTGTGAAGAAATCTGACAATGTCATCAAGTAATCCAGACAAATTTTTGACAGGAGTTATCTACCCTTAATGTCTTTTACAGGAGTTTCCTACTCTAACTTTTTAATGTTTGACAGGAGTTATATACCTTTAATTTCTTTTGCAGGAGTTACCTACCCTTAGTTTCTTCTTGTTTGACAGGTTTTGGTGTTGTCTTTGGTATTCCTTTGATGAAGAAATCGGACCAAGACATCAAGTAATCCAGACAGACACATGAGTTATCTACCCTTAATTTCTTTTACAGGAGTTACCTACCCTTAGTTTCTTCTTGTTTGACAGGTTTTGGTTTTGTCTCTGGCATTCCTTTGATGAAGAAATCTGACAATGACATCAAGTAATCCAGACAGACACATATGTGTAAACTGCAAACTTTAACATCAACTGAAAATATAAACAAGTGCTTGTTTATTGTCAAATGAAAAATAAATATCTAAAACTGATTGAGGTCTGAGATTTGTGCCACCACCCAACCTTGCATCGTAGAAATATCTTTCACATAATCTAAGAATTTAAGTTAACCTTGATGGCCAAATGATGATAGATGTAAAACTAAGACTTCAAGCTCAATGCATTTCACATATGTGGATTTGTCCATAGTCAAGTGTAAGTGAAAGGATTTTTCCTTATCTTAAGTCGTAACTGGCCGACTTCATGCCAGTATAATTGACGGAGTCGTCTGAGATGTTTTCTGTGACAATGCTGGCAATGTCACTTAAACACATGAGGTAACCATTAGTGTGCACAGGTACTAAGCAGATCAGGTACACTTGCATGCACCTCATCAACTTGAAAAAATTAAGACAAATAGTTTTGTCATGTTGATGTGATCCAAAATAACCTTCAACCAATCATCTGGTACATTTCAAACATGAAAATAAAGAAAGGAGGAATAAAGAAAGATAACAATATTACTATTTTTATCTTTGTTAGACTCTTGTGTAAAGCTGACGTCAATCATGTTGGGGCTGCTGCTACTGGATGGCTCTGATATGGATTTATTAACTTGATCACATCGTCTCTCTATCATCCTAAAAAAAGTTAATCAAAACACTGAAAGTGCTGAAAACATGACTGCTCTACAACAGTTACATGAAACCAATCTACATGACTTTTAACATTTCAAGCTATAGTGGGCACTTTGAAACTTTTAAATTATACTGTGGAATTTGGATAATTTATATAAAGACTAGTCATTTGACATACTTTTACAAATCCAACTACAACGGCTCTTTAAATACATTCTTTGGTACATTAATAATTGTCATGAAGAATTTAACATCATAAGACCTAATTTGACATTTCAAGCTAAAGAGAAGCTTTAAAAAGGTTAAGCTACCTGTAATCGTTGAAAATTTCAATAAAGACTTGTCATATAACTATTTTCACAATTCAAACTATCAGAAAGACTTTGAAAAACACCCTGTGGTACTTTAATAATTGTCAAAAAGACAGTTAGGTAATAAAACCTAATTTATCATTTCAATTTAACATTTCATACTTGAGGAGTTCAAAAAAAGACATTCTTTGGAATTGTGATTACTGCAATGAAGATTTAAAGTCTTATGACTTGTGTTCTATCCTGTTTAAATGTGGAAATTACAATAAAATAAAGGCAGGTGTTAAACCTATGTTAACGATATAAATATCCATGACAAATACAAAGGCTTTAAGAGAAATATTTCAGATTTTTACGAAAATTATTAATAATGTGTTCAAGAAATACAATTAAACTTGACATAATTGTAAGAAACATCTGTCTGATCTCCTTTTCATTGACAAGCATCAGTTCTTTCAGGAGAAATACATGTAAGATTTTTAAAATGATACAAAATGATAAAATGATAATTAATGATAATATGATATATTAATGTTGCATCCACTGAAAACAATTATATCATGTTTGACTTGCTGTCACCTTTTTAACATATTTCATGCATTTACACTACATAGCCAATGTCTGAAGTAAATTTTATGCTGGATATAATTTGACTTATTTAAAAGCAAAGTTTGTGGCTATACTGTAGGCATGGTTAATTAAACAATTTTTTTTTGGCAACTGATAAACTACAACAATTTGTATAGCTTCATAGCTATGAAAGATATTTTCAAGCAATCTTTTTAAAAAAAATTCTTTACTAAAATGCATCAGTATTCTAGCTGATTCATTAGCGTCAATATAAAGTTGTTTCATTATTGAAATATGCTGGTGGGATCAGAAAGATAATATTCCCTTCACCAAAGAACAAAGAAACAAATACAATATATAGTGTAATATTACGAAAATTTGAAAAGTTCCGTCATTTTAAGATTTTGGTGTATTTAAGTTTTTGATAAATACAAATGCAAGTATACAATTATAATAATTCAATTTGTAACCCAGTTATATTATACTAAAATATAAAATTAACATCAGTTTACATGATCATTTTTAAGGTTATAATCCAATAAATTCCAAAATCATTGCAATGCTAAATGTTAAGGCATGTTATGAAGTGTACACACTGTTTTTCAAGTTAAGACTCAATAAAATTGTTTATTTCTTAATCAAAAATAAAATATTTGATAAAGTTTCAATTTCCCATTTTGTTACTGTTGTAAGAACATGTGAAATGGAAAAAAAAAGCAGATATTTCCCAATTTTACAGAATATGAAGAAGATTTCGCTAAATATTGCACCTCATTTGCAAAATTCGTAAAAATTGGGTCAATAAAAAATTTTTTCACAAAAAACCGTTATATATGTTGAATCCCCCACTATATACTGTCTACATTTTAAATTTGAGCTTAATTGGTGGAAAAATGAATCTACAATGACCATTTTTGTGTTTTTTTTCTATTTATAGTAACAGCGGCCATCTTGGATGTTGCGTGGGGTTGTCTGGTAAAAACTTTAATCAGGCCCAGGTAGGGACCTTCCACACCAAATTTGGTTCCAATTGGCTCAGTGGTTTTAGAGGTGAAGACCAAAGTTTACGCACGCATGCACGCTTCGCCATGCCATAAGCTCAGCTGGCTTTAGCCAGTTGAGCTAAAAATTAAATTAAAATATATTTTGTATCAAAAAAGTGGAAGAATACAGTTTGTTGACAATTTTCTCTAGTTTCATATGATACCAAATTTACATACTAAATCAGTCAATTTTTAGCATTTTTTATGCCAAAAATTGTTCAACAGGCCGTCCAAAAATCAGAATGGCATAGTTTGGCATACCTACCAATTAAAGAGTTAATGAAAAAATACATCAATGGAAATACAATGTATATCAAAAACAGAGAAACTGTCTACCATAACAAAATTAGCATATAAAAGAAATGAAAGAAAATATAACAAATATTTTCCCAAAATCACCGCAAGATATTTAAAAATGATGAAAGTCATTCAAGTCAAACCTTCTTTTAAAGACCGCATCCATATATAAACCACCTGGACATTGGTAAACAAGACCTGATTCTTACACAAGTGAATTGGATTGTTATTACCTAAAACTAAGGTGTGTTCCCTCATGTAAACCATTCCTTAGCTGGATTTGTATTCCTATAATCTTTGAATTTTGGATTTATTAATTTTTAAATGTTTGGATCATGTTTTTAATCTATAAACTTTTTTGGCACCTATGTCAATGATGAGAAAAGATTCTTACACAAGTGAATTGGATTGTTTTTACCTAAAACTAAGGTGTGTTCCCTCATGTAAATCATTCCTTAGCTGGATTTGGATTCCTATAATCTTTGAATTTTGGATTTATTAATTTTTAAATGTTTGGATCATGTTTTTAATCTATAAACTTTTTTGGCACCTAGAGTCAATGATGAGAAAAGATTCTTAAACAAGTGAATTGGATTGTTTTTACCTAAAACTAAGGTGTGTTCCCTCATGTAAATCATTCCTTAGCTGGATTTGGATTCCTATAATTTTTGAATTTTGGATTTATTAATTTTTAAATGTTTGGATCATGTTTTTAATCTATTAACTTTTTTGGCACCTAGAGTCAATAATGAGGAAAGATTTTCTGAAATGTGCACATATGGTACATAAAAATTAAACAGATATTTTTGTTAAATATTTACTCTTCTCCATAAAGTAAAATTTAATCTTTACTGCCAAAGGATTATTCTCTAATGTGGTATAGTGCTCCCTCTGTAAGAGGGAGGTAGTGGGTTTGAACACTGACCAGGTCTGACTCAAGACTTGAAAGTGGGTTGTGACTGTTCTTTTGCCAAGCACTCGGCATTACAAAATGAAGCCATGGTTCTTTTGCATGGTAAGTTAAAATAAACGAGGTGACCCTTTTCATGGTAGGTGTGGCATGATAAAGAACCCTGCTGTATTATGCTATCAGCTCAACACACATAGGCAAAAGTTCTGCACTTTCACTGGTAGCTGGCGATGCCTTGATATAAGTGAAATATTCTTGACTAGGATGTTAAACACCATTACTAAACTTAACTCTACTGTGGTCCCAAGGTGGTCTTTAAAAGCAAGCCTGATCATGCATGTTAGATGAGTGATATGATAAAATGACCGAAGTGATGTTAAATATCTCTAAGTGGGTCTCTAAGTCTCTTCATGCTAAAGGGCAATAACTCAAACAAAACTGACAAAATCACTCGGATTAATGAAGTGTATGGTACTTTCAATCAGAACAACTGTAAAACCTTGGTTTATTGTCAACATTTTTTCAATCAGGTTTTGCCTAATAAAGGGGGCTTGGTTATATATCCAGGGAAAATTATATGAAAAAAGGGGGGGTTAGGTTGAGTTCTGGTTGGTCATAGAATTAAAAGAAAAAAGGGGTTGGCGGTTGGTAATGAATCAAAGGAAAATTTATTAAAAAAAAAAAAAAAAAGAAAAAAAAAGAAATTAATAGGGTTTGGGACTTTATATTTTAAAAAATTGTAACGGTAAGTTAAGTGACAAAGCGTATGAGGGGCATTATAACAAAGATTTACCGAGCCATCAACTTTAGGTGAGAGTGTAAAAATTAATTCATTCAATGGCTTTGAAAAACAATGAAGTTCTTATTTATACTACATTAATTTTGAAATTCAAATTCATTAGAACAATCACCATTATCTTAATATCAGGTGACTACACACAAAAAAAAAATTTATGAAAGAAATTTTCGTAATATAAATCAACAGTGATTTGTTTGACTGATATCACATGACAACAGGGAGGGAGAGGTTAAAGTTCAAATTCAGTGACTCTATTTGAGACTTAGAGGCCCTACACTAAAACATTCTACAAATTATATGATATGTATACGGTACATAATGTACATGTATATGACTAATGATTTACATAATACACAGAGATGTAAGTTACCATGGATACAATTGTAGAAACAAAACCCAAAACGAGTTAACTTCAAATCAAACAAGTAAGAAATACATGAATTGTAGGTAGATCATGGTGGGGAGTCATGGATTCTAACCCTAGCTGGGTCATACTATTAAGATTTTTAAATTTGAGATACATGTATTGTCTCCTCATCTGTCACTTGGCAATAGGACATACGCTGCTTCCATGCCTAGCACTCGCATTAAGAGGATAGAGTATCGGCTGGTTCTCCGAATGTCACAATAATGTGAACTTGAGAGTGAAATGCTAAATTGTCTTTGGTGTATTGAATCTCAGCTAGCAAGTTAAACTCAGTATAAGGCAGACCGAAAAAAAAAAACAATCTCGCAGATCTTAGGCCCAGACAAACTCATTTTTAGATTCACCATTTAGAGATTAAAAAACAAACATGAAAGTTTTCTTCAATTAATCTTTAGAAATATAAAAAAATTGTTTTTGTCACATAAAACTTAAAATTACTGATGTGATGTTAAACAACATTGAAACCAACATGAGTCTTTAGGTGCAGATGCACTTACATCTCTGTTTAATACATAAATATGATTTATGAATAATATATATGATATATGATAAATGTATGAAAACATTGCTACATGTATGTGTATATATATTAAAGAAAAAGAAATAAAGAAGTGAAAATCTGTATATATAATATATATTTTTTAAGAAAATATCAAATAAAATAGCATATCCTGAAATTTCATTTTACCTGATTTTATTTGCATTGCTAGAAATGATAAAATTCATCACTTATAAAACTGTTCATTATCTACAGATTGTAAAAAATTATATACATGTATAAACATTAGTTCTGTCCCTTGAGGGCTGCAGTACGACGATAAATTTTGGAAATTCATTTGTTCATAGTACATGATATATAGACATGAACTGACAACAATAAAATCCAAAAACAAATTTGATTGGATTAATGTGTTCACTAGCCAACTAAAAATTCTTTTACTTATTCTGAACAGGTTAGTTCCAGGTTGGTGGAGGAAACCAGAATGTCCAAGAAAACAATCAACCTTTGGCAAGTGAAAAAAAAAATTTTTTTGCACACTTGGATCTGCCTGATTGGGATTTTAACTGAGGCTGCAAGAGGCATTGTAATTTGTAAATATACAAATTAGACCACAGTGACAGGGCAAACTAAGTGCGATTATGATGTAATGACCAAGCTGGTGTGTACATATACATGATGAAAATATATGATAACGGAAAATATGTGATTTGGTATAAAAATGAGGTTCCTGCAAAACTATTTTTTAATCTATCGTGATTAATTTCAAGTACAAACTTTGTATAAGCAAATTTAAAGGGAAACAACTAAATATGTTTCTACTAGGAAAGTTTCCTTATTTTTCCCTAAATCAATAAAAAAAAATCTAAGGTCAAAGGTTAATCTATTCCCCATTTATAAATGAATATTTTGAATGACCTTGACACTGACCTTGTTACTCCATTTTCTTTAGGTGGTCTGGTATCATCCAATATGGTGTCCTTCAGAATGACCTTGGTTGTCATGGAGTTGTCTGACATCATCTTTCCCTCAACAGCAATGACCTGAAGCTCAATTTTCCCTAGTGAGGCCTTAGGATTCCTTGTTGTTAATCCACTAGCAGACTAAAACAGAAATAAGACATAAGTTATTATCTGTGTGTGTCTATGAATGCAGGAGGGACTAAGGGCCTCTTAATTGATTCATATATGGCCCCATTTAACTATGCCATAAGTCTGTAGCCCTTTGTAGTTGAGCGATGATAAGTGCATGCTTATGGACCAGTGCCTCTTTCCTTACTGGGTTTGAATATTAACTCTGGCAGATTCTAGTGTGAAAAAGTTTTGGATTCACTTCCTGATGACGTTTGGTAGTTATCTCCTAGCACTCAGATTTCTCCACCATCAGAGTACTGATTGCCTCAATAAAAGAAAAGGAATCTTAGACTGTGGTATTCCTATTGCAGCTAGGTAGGAAACTTTTGGCTACTTTTGATACATCATTTTTACAATTATTAAGAGAAATACATGTATTTAATAGGACATAAAGTGTCAGTGTTATCACCCAGTATAAAAACAGGTGGCTTACACTTGCATAATTGTACACAACAATTATGTAACGTCATTACAACAATCTCATTGTACAGGTTTACCGAAATATGAGAAAAGTTGTCAGCTCAATTACTCAAAGGCTTTTTCCAGTAGTTTTATTTCATCCATAACTCAAAAAGTGAGTGCCTAAATTTACAAATGAATAAAATAATATTGATAAAGCATGACAAATCATTTGACCTACATGTACAAAAAAGGTAACACTTACTAGGTCACTCTGACCTGTATACAGAGCTGCACTCAGACTTTTAATCTTAAAATCAAAGGTCATCTTCTGATATGGTTCTTCTTTACAAGTGATTGGTTCAGCTGAAAACAAAAAAATTAAAATATAACAAAAAATTTAGAATCTATTACATTTTAAATACAAAAGTCTACAGCATCTTGTAAATCATACATGTACATGTATCTGGAATGCCAATCTGGCAGAACCTATTGTGAAACATTTTTAGTTCAAATGCCTAAGAGTGGTATTTTTCCTATGCTCATTTATTTAGTTTAATGGTGTTTATTTTCAATAAATAAACAAACAATCATATTTGCATATATTCAAATAGGGGATTCCAAAATAAGTGTAAAACTCCCATAAAAACCAATCACCTTGGGCTCTCCTATTTACTCCAGGGTCCTTGATGACCAAGTGGTCTGAAGCCTGTACTCACAGTGCCGCTCACTGCCCAGATTAGAATCTTAATCGAGGCAGATTCTAGCAAGCGAGTTTGTACATTTGTAATAATATAACTTCTAATTTCTAAAATATTCTTCCAATAAATCAACTATTTATTATAAGCAAATTTGTGAAAGAATACTCTAAAATAAAGACTATTTTCAAGAATTTCTGAAATTTGTCTTCTAAAAATTTTTAAAGTTTTTTCTACCATACCCGAACTGACCAGTTTGATATAAGAGAAAGAATCTTGACTCTGATTTCAAGATGGCAAAGTTCTATATGCAATAATTTTACAAGAAAATAATCAATTGTCACTAAAATTGGAGGTGCACATCACTGATGTATGAAAAACAACTGGGTTAAATTTTATTCAATTTGGATAAAGTTCAAAGGAGTTATGGATTCCACAAACTGTGCACTGTTGAGGTGTCTTAAGTGAAAGATTGCAGGATCGAGCCCTGACCGGGTCTGACCCAAGACTTGAAAGTGGGAAGTGTTCTTTTGCCCAGCACTTGGCATTACGAAATGAAAGTCATGGTTCTTTTGGGTGTGAACTTTAAATAAATGAGGTCCTGAGTCATGGTAGGCATGGCACGATAAAGTACCCTTCTGTATAATGACATCAGCACAATGCATAGGCACAATTTCTGCACTTTCACCTAAAACTTAGTATAAGTTAAATATTCTCAAATGGGATGTTAAACACCATTACTCAACTCAACTCACTATTGAGGTGTGAAGGATGGACGAACTTACAGAATGATGGACTGAGTCGAGCCATTACTAGACCTGCTTTTGCCTTAACTCACTGTAAACATATGCATGATTATACAGAAATCTGTTATCTAATCAGGATATTTTATTGTCTATAGAAGTTATTTACCTGTAGTCGGAGGGGGTAAAATGTGCGACTCCATCACTTCATCATCAGTCAGTCGGCCCATACTGACGTAGACCTCTTTCTCTGGTATAGGCTGTCCCTCTGTCAGATTTTCATTAAGAACCAGCATCAACATTGTAAAATCACCCTGGCTGATAGTGACCTAAAATTTCAAGAAAACAAATTCCCTAAAACTATGTGAAAAAAAAAACAACAATTTCACATTATACAACTATACCACATAAAATCACCCTGACTGATAGTGACCTAAAATTACGATAAACAATTTATTTATCATATATAATAATTATTTTTTTAAAAATTGGGTAATATGATTGGTTGTGGTTTTATTCAGTGCCAACAGCAACATTGTAAAATGACCCTGGCTGATACTGACCTAAAATTTCAAGAAAACAAATTCCCTAAAACTATGTGAAAAAAAAAAACAACAATTTCACATTATACAACTATACCACATAAAATCACCCTGACTGATAGTGACCTAAAATTACGATAAACAATTTATTTATCATATATAATAATTATTTTTTTAAAAATTGGGTAATATGATTGGTTGTGGTTTTATTCAGTGCCAACAGCAACATTGTAAAATGACCCTGGCTGATACTGACCTAAAGTTAAAAGAAAACAAAACAATTCTTTTCATCATATACAGATTATGTGGGTATGGCACCCTGGCTGATGGTTACCTAAAATTCCGAGAAGGCAAGTTATCTTAAAATTCTGCAAAAACAAAATGATTTATTTTATCACATACCAAAAATGGTAGAAAACCTTACCATTACAGCTTCCATAGTCCCTGTGATGTCAATTTCTGGTCGGTCTTTGTACCATCCTATAGACAGATTTCTAGTAATGTCTAACTTTATGGAAATGGGTTCCAGGATACGACATTCTCCATGAATGGACCCACTTGGTGCTATTACAGCCCTACAACATGTACAATTACCATGTTTATATTACATTTTCCAATTCTTAAAACATACATACATGTATTTCATTAAAAAAAAAAACCTGTAAATGTTGCTTAAAATTTTAAGGATAAATTACATTCAATCATACAATGTGGGTCATGTAATCAGGACATTTCTTATAAATTTCTAAAGCTGTCACAAACAGATGCTGATAATTCAACATAAGTTTAAATTCTTGACTTAAGGCATTTATTTTTACAAACTTCAGTCCAACCAACTGACAATATTGGAAGGAAGTGGTGTAATGGAGAAACAAAGTACAGTAGATTCCACTTAATTGCATACCGGTTAATTGCATATTCCAGTTAATTGCATAATTTTTCTCTGCACCAAACCATTTTCTATTTAAACAATGTAAAAAATTCCGTTTATATGCATAAACAAAAGTCTAAATTCCGCTTAATTGCATAAAAAATTCTGAAAATTATGCGATCTTGGTCTGAAGTTTCATGATTACAAAATATATTTGCCGACAATGCAAAGGTAACCTCGACAGATGTTTACATTATATAAACATGTGTACAGCTAACACCAGGTGAGATATGAAGCCAGTTAATTAGTGTTCACTTTGTAGAATAGTCATCAAATTGGTCTGTCAATACGCATTTGTCAGGAAACGTAATTAATTATGTTAAACCAATTAAAAAGGGCTATGACAGGTGAAAAATTTGTACCCGGGTCACACAAGTTTTATAACGATTTTTTTTAACTGAAATTTATTTCCATTACATTTTCTAAACCCAGACATGGTTTTACTGGAACTTCGGTGCTGGGTTTTTCAAACAAAGATTAAATAAAGCCAAAAACATTTTTTAAATTAATGTTTTTGTTAACATGGTTAAGGAATGTGTATCATTGTATGTACGTTGACTGTTATCCCATAGCAAGTTTAATAACGCGTATATACAGTTCTTTTTGGGTAAACTCAATCAATCATACCTCAATCAAATGCTTTATTCTTTATTTATTATTTCCTCATTAAGATAAACTGGTTGAAATCATCGTTTACAGCTGAAAAACCCTTTATGTAGCAAGTTTTGTCGGTATACAGATTCAACATCAAAGACATTTTTTCACATAAGGAAGTGACGTTTTATTCATTAATTTCATTGGATCAGACCTAGTTACACATAACAACGGGAATTTCCAATTTATGACTGATCGAATAATTGGTCAATAAACAATTAAAATATAACTTTGTATAAAATTAATAACAAGATAAGACATCTTTCAATTTATTTACACAAAATCTGTTTGAAATTTAATCTTACCGGACATCGTGCACGTTGTCAAGCAACTGGATTTTTTCTATGTCACATTTAAAAATAGATTATCGTACCGTGAAAGGGAGATAACTCGAACAGTATAACTCAGTGCCATGTGCGAACACGTGGATTTTTAAAAAGAAGTAAATAAACAAGAAATACGAATATCGCGAGTGTTAAGCAACAATGAATTAAATACCAACAGATGTTCTAGTTACATACATTTTCTAGGATTAAACACAGATCGATGGTCCGAAAGAAAAGTCCACCCATACCACATTTTGGAATCCCATGTAAATACGAGGTTTAAAACGATCAGCTAGAATTTTAAATCTTTATTTAGTAAAGAAAATATATTACAAGTCTTGAGATTTTAATTACATGTAATTAAATATTTTTTTCAATTATCTTTAATTATTTATTTTTTTATGTCAAAGGAATTACAAATTTTCTGCTGTTTCTACAGTATACCGACTTTGATGTTTACTAAAAAAACGGCCTCACCGGGAGTATCCGTCAATCGATCAGCTAGAATTTTTAAAACATTATATACAAATTAAATAAGATAATTTTTTTTATTTTTTTATTCTGAATTATTTATTTCATTTTTTAATTTCAAAGTAATAACTTATTTTCTGTTGTTTCTACAGTGTTCTATGATGCCTACACAAGTACTAAAATGGCCCCAACCCATGTATCCATCAATCAATTGTGCCCAAGGGGCATTTTCGGTTATTTGCATATTCCGCTTAATTGCATAAAATTTTCTGACACACAGACTATGCAATTAAGCGGAATCTACTGTATTATGGCCCAGTCAAGATAACTTTCTCTATTTCAAGCCAATAAGTTATGGGATAGTGGAGAAAACCAAAGTGGTTATAAGGAATAAATGTTGGCCGAGATGCCACGGTTTATCCTGTAATCTTTAATAAAAGAAACAAAGTGTATGTCCCTTCTCTTTTTAAAACTAGGATAAGAACTATCTCAATGAGTCTATACCAAAAATACCAACCCTAAAATAATTCATCAGTAAGAATATCCTTAATAAAATATACCCAAATTTTCGGGATATAGTTACCTGGTGACCTTCAAATCTGACAAATTAATGCCCATTAAATCTAGCACTGCTGGGAATCCACTTGCAGAATTTTTTCCAGGCATCTCAAATGAATTTTGAATTTTTAAGTGTCCAAAATCTGCCAATAATACATTCTGAGATTTGGAACTCTGTGGCACAATTATTTTTGGAGCATCCATGTTGATATTCAGTCTAACTCTAGGCGCTTTTTCCTGAAGTCTCTGCACTGCTTCTTTAGAATATTCTGCCATGGTGTCTCCAGCTTTTTTCAGTTTGTCTTTGGCAGTTTGGAAATTGTTTAAGAATGCCTGAAGTATAGATAAACAATTTATAAATCAACTACTGTTAAATACTGTTACCAGTCTGCATCTGTATTCAGTGGCACACATATGGCCTAGTGGTTAACATTGATGGGTTGTGAGTTTGAACCCAAGTCAAATTAAGTAACAAAATTTTATGTAACAAATTTTATTTCACATTTCTGAACCCCACTAAGTTGCCAAATAAATTGGTACAGGCCAATATGCGTATGTGTAAATCTGATATGTATGTAAGGGGAAGTATTGGACTCTGAGCTGCTTCAAGACATTGAATCTGGGAAAAGCGTGATATCATGATTTTAATAATTCAAAATTTTAAGGAATCTAGGACAAGTGCTTGCACAGTGAGAATATAAGTTCAGGGCAGATTTTAAAGTTCTTTGAAAAAAATTCAGTTACTTTAATGCAAGGTTTTTTTTATTAACATATGAAATGTTGTTTTAACTGTCAAATGTAGTGGCTACTTGGTTACCTACTTAAAAACAAATCATTAAAAAAAACTTCAGGAAAAACAGTCAAATACATCCTTAACTTTTGTTGCATCTACATCTGTTTCAACACAGGACATGTTGTCATAGTTGTCATGGAAATAAGTAATTAGATAAAGGGGTGGGGGAGTTTTGGTTGGGGGCACTCATTAACAATCTTGTTAAGAAAAGACAGTCGAATTCATCCTTAGGTCTGTATCAACACAGGGCATTCTGTCGTAATTGTCATGGTAATGCGGATTATACAAAGAGGTGGGGCAGAGTTAGTTGTGGACAGTCAGTTACTAATGAAAAATTTATTTACAAACTTGCTAGGAAAGAACAGTTGAATACATCCTAACGTCATGTAATCTGTATCAACAGAAGATATGTTGTCATCGTTGTCTTGGAAATGGGAGAGTGGATAAAGGAGTGGGGCAGAGTTGTTAAGGGGAGAAAATTTGGCTGCTTACCAACAAATCATTCACAAACTTGTTTAGGAAGAACAAACGAATACATCCTAATGTCACATCAACATCTGTATCAACACAGGACATGTTGGAGTAGTTATCACCATCTGTAGCTCCATTGTAGATAATAATTTTACTGTTTAGCACTGACTCTCCCTCAATGTCCATTATCTGTAAAATATAAAAAATTAAAAAATTATCATCTAAAAGGAGTGGAGTAGAGGAGTGGAGTTATGGTGTTTTACGCCCCCAGTCAAGATCCTTTCACTTATTTCAAGGCAGTCAGTTCTGGGTTGGTGGAGGAAACCGGAGTGTCTGGAGAAAACCAACGACCTTCGGCAAGCAAACTGACAAACTTTCTCACACTAGGATCTGTCCCGAGTGGGATTCGAACCTAGGCGGTGAGAGGCACTGTGATCTGTAAGTGCACGCTTTAGACCACTCGGCCACCGAGGCCCCCTCATTTAAAAGGAAACATCAGAGCATGTGAATATGTCAATAAAAAATACCAAATATCAACAATTTGAAACAAGCCCCATTTTCACAATCATTCCTTAACTAAGATTTTCCTTAACTTAAATTTGGCAAATTTTAGCAATATCTATCTGAGTTACAAATAAAAATTTGTGATAAAACTAAATGCAGATTTTACAAGCTTGAAGTAATCTTCATAATGACACCTTAAGTTACTAAATGTCTCAATAATTAACGCAATTACTAAGATTTCAAATTTGCTAGATTTAAGTTAAGGAAAATCTTAGTTAAGGAATGATTGTGAAACCAGGCCCAAGTATGTTAAAGCTGCATTAAGGTTTCCTCAGGAAAAAATTAAAACATGATTGTTCTAATAAATGATGTTCCTAATGAACAATGTTATATTTGGTTCAATGATGAAAGCTCAAATAAATCAGGGATTTTTCTGGCCATTTTGGGAAAGGGACCTTGGGATGAAATTGGGAAAATCATTGACAAAATCGACATTTTGGGAAAAATTTTCATTAAACTTTAAAAATTTTCACATTGTCAACACATCAAATATTTTGCCTGGAATATTTACTATTTTGATACATGCTGGTAGTCACTCATTTGTACCAAATCACTCAGACATTAACACAATATCTTCATAGACTAGCTTCAATACAAACATCTGAGAAAGTTGTTTCATGAGTTGCTCCCATTCTACCAGATCCTCATTGAGTATAAATCAAAATGCGCATAAATACAGGTTATTATAAAGATATACAACCTACACCAAAAATATAGAGTTTTTTCACTTTTTCTTAAGTTTCTCAAAGCAGGATCATTTGGGAATTTTTACCTACAAAATTGGGAAAAATGTATGCTTTTTGGCATTGGGAATGGGTCCCTTTACCTGACCCTGTGAGTGGCCAGAAAAATCCCTGTAAATACAGAAATAACAGTAATTTCCCAGTGAAATTTAGCCTGTGGGATCTAATTTTAGAAAATGGTTACATCATAAAAATTGGGTCATTTAAACACAACTTACAAAATGGTGAAATACAATAAATTAAACACAGAATTTTATTTAATTTGTCATTTCTGACTTTGTAAGGAATACATAACACCATTGCGAATACATTTGAATATTACTGACAGATAATTAATGCAATTTGTCAGATTTCATCTTTGATTCATTCAAGTCCTCAATCATCCGTGTGCATGCTCCAAGCTTATAATAATCATCGTTAAACATTGACAAACTGGTTAGAGGATTACGTTTGTTTACAGCTAATAGGAATGAAATTGTAGAAAATGAATCTCATGGATCATGATTAGAATTTTATCTATTTTTAAAAATATTTACTTTTAGAAAATCAAAAAAAAAAAAAAAAAAAAAAAAAAAAAAAATCAAAAAATTGAAAAACTTAATGCAGCTTTAACAGACAAGAAAATTCATTTGTGAAAACTTTTTGATGGAAAATTTTCACATCAGGATAAATAATCAATAAATAATGTCTTATTTATCAGTTTGAGTCAAATCATCTTTTGACCTTTAACTTATCAAAGAATATTAATTATCAAGTTCAAGATCTAGAACTGTTATAGCTTGCAATTTTAACAATCTAAAGAACCTAAAAATATACTCAAACCACTGAGACTAAATCAAAGTAATGAGACTGCTGACAGAAAATAAATAAGATAAACTTGAGCCTTTTTTTCTAGTTAATGCACCTATTCTGGATCAAAGTACTAATGCTACTGACAGAAAAACAAGATGACCTTTAACCTTTTTTTCAGGTTAATGCACCTATTCTGGATCAAAGTACTAATGCTACTGACAGAAAAACAAGATGACCTTTAACCTTTTTTTCAGGTTAATGCACCTATTCTGGATCAAAGTACTAATGCTACTGACAGAAAAACAAGATGATCTTTTAACCTTTTTTTCAGGTTAATCAACCTATTCTGGATCAAAGTACTAATGCTACTGACAGAAAAACAAGATAAACTTTAGCCTTTTTTTCAGGTTAATCAACCTATTATGGATCAAAGCACTGATGATGCTAACTATACAGGGAACCAAGAGACACCAAGTGTTGAATTCAGGATCTAGGATGAAATAGTTTTAAGTTCCTACTGTGTTATACCATCTAAACGTAATACAATTAAATCATTTTTTTTTAAATCAAAGCATTGACACTTCTGAATGATCAAGGAAAATTAAATAAACATTTAGATTGAGTATTTGGCTTCCAACTTACCATGGAGTACAATGTGTTGGGGTCAGGATCTAGGATGGAGATAGCTTTAAGTTCAGCTTTTACACAGGTTTTGGCTTCCTGTAATGTTACACCAGCCACAATTCCTGAAAAAAATGTAAATACAAAATATTTTAAACAGTTTGAAAACAATGCTAGAAAACTGCGATTTAAAAGTCTTATCCATGCTAGATTAATTTTGATGCACCATGCTGAAAAATATGCATAGCTTTAATTTGGAGAAAAATTGACTCATATTTCTTTTAACAACTCATTCTCACAGTTCAAAATCTTGTATGATCTTCTCAACTTTTTTCTGTCATTCTCCTAATATTGTTTTGTGTTCTTGGTGGCATTGGTTGTTGTCAGGCATGTTTTTTTTTTAGTTAAATAGACATCTAAATAACTGGTTCGAGATAACTACAGAATGAAAATCCTCAAATAACATTGATATTATCTGGAGTTAAAAAATGAAAGCAACAAAAAATCATGCATCAATGTGGCATAAAACATCCTTTGTTTTAATTGTTTACAGAAAGAAAATTACAAGTTACAACCACTGTTTTTTTTTGTTTTTAATTTTTTTAAAAATAAATGATGCAGACCTTTGATTTTGATATCAGTTATAAGTTTTTCTTCTGTACACACTGAGACACTGAACTCATCCAGTTTAGCATTTACCAATATATCAATTTTATCTGGATCAACTTTCTTCTTTTCTATAAAAAATGAAAAAAAAATGTTTAAAATTATAAGCTAGACATAATTTTGAATAATTATATAGAAATATGGACATACATGTACATGCTGGATAAAATTTTTAATCATGATATCAGTCAAGGACATTCCACAGCAATTTTTGTTCGAATTGGTCCAGTAATTTCACATTTCTCCATAACATCAGCTTACCTGGCTTAAAGTGTTACAGTTATTTGTAAGAGCAAAAAAAAAATTTTTGACACATCCAATTTGTACTGAAATTTTGGACATTAATATGAAAAATAATTTTTTTGAACATTGAATTTGGAAAGTGGGATAAAAATAGAAAGTTCAAACCAATTTTAAAATTAAACTTACTCCTTCTTGCTGGTCTGTCTATCTTTTTCTCCTCTTCTCCTTTATCCTGTGTGTCTTTCTCATCTTTCTTTTTATCTTCTTCTTTAGCTGGTGTCTTGGCTGGAGGAGGTTGTAATGCCTCTGCAAATTCCATCAGACTTAAAATGGCTTCCTGGTGCAGTAAGACTTCTAGGGCAGTAAACGTCACAGATATGGTCTGTTCCGTGTTCTTGTAAGTTGTGGTAAATTCCGGTCCATCTGCGTTAGCCTAAAAAGATTTTTTTTGGGTCAATGTCAACATCTTAAATGCAAATTTTGTAAAATTCAATTTCTAATTTACTTATACACATTAAAAGGCATTATGTAGATTGAATAATTTATAAAATGAAACATGTAAAATCATAATCAAAAATCTCCATGAAATGGAAGAGGAGGAGAGGAATAATGGTGTTTTACGGCCCGGTCTAGATTTTTTCACTTAATTCGAGGCAGTCAGTTCTGGGATGTTGGAGGAAACTGGAGTACCGGCATAAAACCACCAACCTTCGGCAAGGGAACTGACAAACTTTCTCACACTAGGATCTGTCCCGAGTGGGATTCGAACCCAGGCAGTGAGAGGCACTGTAATCCGTAAGCGCGCTCCATGAAATGGAGTAGAGAAATTAGGACCCTTTCAAGATTTTTTCACCAACATCAAGTTGTGTTAAGTAATTGTGTTTTAGGTATTGTTCAAAACACCTTTCACTTTATATCTAGGCGATCAGAGTTTCTGGGAAAAAAAACAGACCTTTAGCAAATGAACAGATAGACTTTTTTCAAAGTAGTGTTGAATGGGATTTGAACCTAGACAGTGAAAAGTAAGCATACAGTTGGAACCACTCTTCCACTGAGGTCCTTAAAGAGTAAAACGGAGTGCTCCAATGTCCCATAAAAATAAAATTAGTGGATTGTCTTTGAATAAAGTTGTTGAAAGCGATCTGACAAAATTTTCAAAACCCGGAACTTTCTGAAGTGGGATTCGAAATGTACAGTGATCCATAAGCCAGGGCTTTAGACTACTTGACTAATATGGCCGCTAGAATCTTCAAAGGAAATACTTATTAGTGGAAGAATATTAAATGTTAATTTTATAAACAAACCTTGAGATAATTAACTGTTAACAGCCTGAACTGATTTCTGTCACCAGATGGGGTATTGACAAGGTTGATCAATGGCCCACCGCTTAATACTAAAACCAAAAAACAAAAGGAAAGTTAAAACAGAAATGAAATCTGAAACAAACTGTAAAATACAAATACTGTGTTTTTGGTTAAAATTCTGTTAATTTATAATTTAAAAAATACCTATACTGGTTCCTGTTTTACAATCATTTCTTAACTAAGATTTTTCTTTACTTAAATATGGCAAATTTGAAGTCGTAATAATTTTATTGATTGTTCAGATCTACAGCAATTTTAGGTGTCATTTTGAAGATCACTTGAAGCTCATAACATCCGTATTTAGTTTTGTGAAAAATGTTCATTCATAGTTCCAAGAGAGACTGCTAAAATTTACCAAATTTAAGGATAATCTTAGCTATGGAAGGATTGTAAAACTTAGGCCAGTAGGAATGCTTTTGGTTTATTCTGTATGTTTCTGTATGTTTCAGATAAGGTAAGAAATAAAAAAATTGTGGACAGTAAATTTTGTGATGTTTACCAACCCCACTACACAGGAAAATCTAAATTATCCACAAACATTCGTGATTCTATAATAAATTCAGTCAAGTACCACACAGCATCAAAAACTTGTTAATGTGAAATATTATACAATTACTGACTTTGTATGAGGCCTTAGGCCTCTGTGAATAAAACATTTCTTTTGGGGTCATAAGGTCATAAATCCTTGTATTAACATCATCAAAAGTCAGTAGTTGTTTTATTATATGACTGATAGATAAGTGTTTCTGGTTTTTTTTTTTTTTTTTTTTTTGGTTTGGGGGTGGACGGGGGTGGTTTTTTTTTGGTTTTTTTTTCTTGGTCTGTCATGATTTTCAGAAAATGCAATGATATCTGATGCTTTTAAAGTTTAATTCTGATTGGCTTATCAAAAGCTTACCAAGGCTCTGATTGGTTCTATTATTTGACAATGTCTGTTTATTTTTAGGGACCTCGAGAGCAATTTGGACTATTATGTTAACCTCACTAGAAGAATTGTGCTGTGAATAAAATGATTTGTCCAGTCCAGCTTAACATGTTCTTAGCCAATCAAAAATGAGTAAAATCAGTTGTCATATAATATACATGTAGGTCAGTAATGAATGTTTTTTAGCAGATAGTTGATTTGGACAGTCATCTAAGGGAATTTCATCACATTTATATTGCAAACATGATTTTGTCATTTGGCTTAAGAATTGCACCTGGAAAATATTGATTCAGAGAGTAATAACCCAGATTCTTCTTTATTGTGTTAAATTGAAACAGACCAAGGATTGTGAATATAATGTGTGGCTTTTGCCATATATCAAGCAAAGCAGTGTTTGTATGATCTATTTCCACCATCAATTAAATACAGATAGCACACAAAGTGACCCCTTTCTTGGGTTAAAATTATTTGGTATTTTCTCAATATTTTGTTCAGCCATAGATAAAACAAAACATTATTCATATAAGAAAATCTTTATCTTTTTCTCACATCTAAATCACACCCAGGGGACATAACACACGTCTTTTGAAGGCCTAAAGAACTTCAATGTTTGACAGTTTTCATGGATACTATAATTATAGGAAATTGGGACATGCTGATAAATCATGTGACTTAAGGGGATTGTAAATCAGAGAACCGGTACAGAGCAAGGAACCTGAAACTGTCCATCAAAGCATATAAATTAACTAGTATACAATAACACACATTACACATGCAGCATTCAATGGTTACTTTTTTATCATTTCTAACATCTACAGTATTCTTCCTTAATTTTATAAGGTATTTACCTCTGACACTTTTCAGCTGTTCAGCCAGTTTCTCCGAAGCTGAAATCATGCATTGAAAAATAAAAATCAGCTCAAATTATACATACATGTTAGTAGAGGGAAAAGTATCAGATTTGATGCATTAAAATACCAGACTTGATGAATAAAAAACACAAGACTTGATGAAAAAAAGAGCATCATATTGTAAAAGCAAGGATATAAACTCAATGTTGTCCAAACAATGAAGTAAGAATGATAAGACGTCTCTGTTACCATACAATAATACAGCAGTCTCATGAGTTGCATACATGTACATGTATACCTACTCTTAACATCCCCCTAGGGAGCCTAATCAGAGGTATGACCTTATGACTTGGAATATCTATTAACAGTACAATTTGCAGTCAAAATAGCAGTGTGGTATATTAATTATATGTGTATAATACAGAGATCATACATGTATTTCATGCAAGAAAATACATGATCATGTATATAACATGCTTACATCAGCATCAAAGATTTATGACATGAGGTGATGTATATTTATTTTAAAATAAGGCATCAGAGATCTCTTATCATATCTTCTCCATTCTAACAAATCTGAAAATGCTATGTTCAAAACCAAATTTTTTATTTTTCACATTGCCATGGAAACAATTTATCAAAATTTAATAAACTTTCAAGCTTATGGAAATGCAAACACCAGGCATGTGATAAACAATGTCGTCACATGACAGTGATGAAAAGTAGTATGTCACATGATGAATTCTCAGACAATGATTGGACAAAAAAGTCAGGTTCTATTTTTGCAGTTTCTTGTAAAATAAAATACAAAAGTGAAAATGTTACATTTTTATGAGCAATATGGTGGATGAATGTCTTTGACTGACTGACTGACTGACTGAATGAATAAATGAATGTATGATTGATTGATGATTGGACGGGGGGACAGATGGTTTGATAATTTTAAAAATGAATGAACAAATAAATGAATGATTGATGAAGTGACCAAACATTTTAAAATGCTTATTAATAAATTTTGAAAAAGACTAGTATATATTTTTTTCAAATGGATCAGCCCAAGCTTGGGATATTTTAGCATAGCACACCTTTCAGTTTGACAGCAAGATACCATGGCAAGGTTAGATGACCTACTGACCTTTGAACTTCTGGTGTTGTACGTAAATCCCTCCTACATATGCCTCCACCCCCATGTCAAAAGTTCTCATGGTTAGTTCAGTACCTACAGATTCTACTACCAGTTTCAGTAATGGTACATCTAAATTGTTCTCTCGCTGAAGAATGTTTATATTAACCTAAAACAAATTTTCAAACAAAGTATAATTTTAACACAATTTGCTCAAAGTCAAGATTTGCTAAAACCCATTTCCTTGTATCAGACCACCACTGCGGTAGCTCAGTTGGTAGAGTGCTTACTCTGTAAGTGGGAGGTTGTGGGTTCCAACCCGACAGGTCTGACCCAAGACTTGAAAGTGGGTAGTGACTGTTCTTTTCATAAAGCACTCAGCATTACGAAATGAAAGTCACGGTTTTTTCAGAGGGAAATTTAAAATAAACGAGGTCAGTCATGGCAGTCATGTCATGATAAAGAACCCTGCTGTAAAATGCAATCAGTGCAGTACAAAGACAAAATTTCTGTACTTTTGCCTATAGCTGGCAATGTCTCGGTATAAGTAAAATATTCTTGACGGGGATGTTAAAGACCATTATATAACTCAAATCAACTTGTATCAGGTATCTTATGGCCAAAGCAGATGGACAGCTATTGCCATCAATGTGACACCTTAAGAGTTTTTTGCTGTTTTGTGAATTTTTTTTGTTTTTAAAATTTTTATTTGAATTTTTTTTTTACAAAAATATTAATTGATATACCATGATATTTAATGTATATTTAGCAAACTTTATTTTGATAAACTTTAAGACTTTAAACAATTTACTAAACCTGTGGATTGGTGGTTGGATGAAATGATTTTTAATGTCACATCAGCAATTTTTCAGCTATTTGCAATGAAAGTGAGATCATCTCCGAGGTTTAAGGTTTAATAAAAAAACAAGTTGGATATAAAGGTATAAACAAGAATTCCACAGATTTAATTGTCTCGTCTGGTTAGTTTTTGATACGAAAAATTACTTTAACATAAACTTTTGACACGGTGACACCGGAAAAGTAACACCTAAGTATTGCCTTACAGTAATGCCACGCTCAACAAAAATAGCTTTAGATTAATCCTTGTTACGCAAGACTGACCTCTTTGACCTCAAACTGCAGTTCCATATCTATGGCATTGACGATTTCCTGTGATGGTGATCTAACCAAAGCTGTCTCGCCTTCCTGTTAAAAGAGTTAATATATATACATAACAGTTAAACTTTGTTACAATGCCCCTCAATAACTCTCCCACCTCTTTATCGCCACAGTATCATGAAGTTTCAAACTCTATTCATTTCATCTATACAGTCTCTCTCGTTTAATTGCCAAACCCCCTTTCATAAAATCTAAAGCATGTGGTTAAGTATACATATTGTAAAACCTTGTTATAATGTTCCTCGATATTTTTTCAACTTTTTTTTTTTATATTGCCACAGTATTATATTCCTGAATTTTATTTCTTAGTGATTCTGTACAAGTTTTCCTCAATTAGTTGCCCCTTCATAAAATAATGTCTCAATATAAGTGAAATATTCTTGACTGAGACGTTAAACACCATTACTTAACTCACTACTCAACTCCTTTATAAAATTGGAAGCCTTGGTGGCCAAGTGGTCTATAAAGACTGTGCTTATGAATCACAGTGCCCGTCACGATCTAGCCTGTGCTTATGAATCACAGTGCCCCTCACCATCTAGCCTGTGCGTATGAATCACAGTGCCCCTCACCATCTAGCCTGTGCTTATGAATCACAGTGCCCCTCACCATCTAGCCTGTGTTTATGAATCACAGTGCCCCTCACCATCTAGCCTGTGCTTATGAATCACAGTGCCCCTCACCATCTAGCCTGTGTTTATGAATCACAGTGCCCCTCACCATCTAGCCTGTGCTTATGAATCACAGTGCCCCTCACCATCTAGCCTGTGCTTATGAATCACAGTGCCCCTCACCATCGAGCCTGTGCTTATGAATCACAGTGCCCCTCACCATCGAGCCTGTGCTTATGAATCACAGTGCCCCTCACCATCTAGATTTGAATCCCACTCAGGCAGTTCCAAGAGTAAGAAAGTTTTTCAGTACTTGTTTTCTCAAAATTCTCCATTTTCCTCCACCCAGAACTAACCACCTAAATATACATGTACATGAAAAAAATCTTGACTGGGGCACTGAACACTTTATAAACTTAAATTAAATGCTGACAAAACAAATGGTTTTACTGTATACATGAAAGAAACATTTTTAAATTTCACTATCTTCATGATTCAGTAAGCACCACAAAGTTAAATGCTAACAAAAACTTTAAACCTACAAAAGCCCAAATGAGACTCTCTTTTTCCATAAAACACACTTTTCTACCATACATTTTTTTTGAATTGTTAAACCAAAAAAATTTAACCCTACAGATATTCATGATTTTGATAATATTTAGACAAAGCTATATGTACATGTACATATATGTCTTGATAACAAAGAGCAAGTGTGAGAGACCATTAAAATAAAACAATTTCCAGACTCCAAACTCTATGTCTGTTTATCAGCATAACACAGAAATATTACCTTCTCGCTGGGTATAACTGAAGTTGCCGTCTTTACCACTTGATTCTGATTCATATCGCTGATAACTGTGTCATCCTGAAATAAAATTAACATAAAAAATTATATATATATATATAAACTTTGAAATACCTAATAAAAATACCCGTTTAATTTTGATGTACCATATGTGCATATTTCAGAAAGTCATTCCTCATCAATGGTTGATAGATGCAAAAAAAAATAAGCCAAAAAGTTGAAAATAAATGAATCAGAAGTTCCCAAAAAATTGTATAAATCCAAATCTTGCTAAGGAATGTTTTGCATAAGGAAACAAATCTTTATTAGGATGACAGAAAATTTTGCTAAAAAATGTCATTTCGGAGACATGAAAATTTTCTTTGCCATCATCATTGGTTAAAAACAATGAAAATAGAATAAAATAGAAAGAATAAACTGAGACAATGCTACAAAGTGCTAAATTAGTACACAGATATACATGTACAACAAATGTCAGATTTAGATGATATTAGATGGTAAATGTTGTTTGTTTTTTTTTATGATACTGGATGACAAATGTCGATTTTGGATATCAGATGTCAACTATTGTCGATTTTAGATGATATCAGATGGTAAATGTTGTTAGGTTTTTTTTTATGATACTGGATGACAAATGTTGTCGCTTTTGGATATCAGATGTCAACTATTGTTGATTTTAGATGATATAAGGTGGTAAATGATGTTGCTTTTTTTTATGATACTGGATGACAAATGTTGTTGATTTTGGATATCAGATGTCAACTATTGTTGATTTTAGATGATATTAGATGGTAAATGTTGTTAGTTTTTTTTTTTTTATGATACTGGATGACATATGTTGTTGATTTTGGATATCAGATGTCAACTATTGTCGATTTCAGATGATATTAGATGGTAAATGTTGTTGGTTTTTTTTTTTTTTTATGATACTGGATGACATATGTTGTTGATTTTGGATATCAGATGTCAACTATTGTCGATTTCAGATGATATTAGATGGTAAATGTTGTTGGTTTTTTTTTTATGATACTGGATGACAAATGTTGATTTTGGATATCAGATATCAACTATTGTCGATTTTAGATGATATTAGATGGTAAATGTTGTTTGTTTTTTTTTATGATACTGGATGACAAATGTCGATTTTGGGTATCAGATGTCAACTATTGTCGATTTTAGATGATATCAGATGGTAAATGTTGTTGGCACAGACACAAATTTTTTAAAGACACCGACAGAAGGAGGGACAAATGGACTGACAGACATTGTGATTTCCTTCATACATTACCTTAAAGACAATTTCTGTCTTGTCTTCTGGTTTGGACTCGGGTAGGGGAATTCCCTCTGCGAGTTCTTTGATTTCCATTAGTTTATGATCAGACACTGTCAAACTAAGAAGGGGTAACTCTCCCGAAATCTTAATTCTGGAAATAAATCAAAACGTATATACATGTAATAGCAAAAGTTCTAAAAAGTAATTAAAAATAAAATTTAAATATTGGCACTTACTTTAATGTTTACAACTTATTTTCACAAAATTCAAAATTAACAAATAATAATAATAATAATAATAATAATAATAATAAATAATAATAAAAAAATCCAAAATAACCAGGATTAAATACAGTGAAAATCTTCTCATTCATCATATAAACACTCTTTACTATTCTTAATGGAGTTTTTTTTAAAAATGTTCTTTTAGAGATTTTTAACCTGGCTCTTGTTGCAAATAGCTGAAAAATTGCTGGTGTGAGGATAAACATCTTTTAAAACCAACCAACGTTTTTTGGACTGGTTAAGACTTGTTTAAAACGGAACATTATTGTACTACAAACTGAGGGTCCTTTATGAAGCATTTTGGACTATACAAATGTCCCACTTACTTGGCCATTCTGGGATCTTTGTCAAACATACATTTCTGTAGCACTATGTTGATAGATATGGGATTTAATATGTGCATCCCGGATTTTCCCACTTTCCTGGCAGACTGCCAATCTTCACCTGTAGGTTTAAGACAAAGAAAATTAGTTTGTTGATAATTATCAACTGTAATAATTATTATTGTTCAAATTGTTTTGAATTGGTCACTGTAAAAATCAGAAAATTTGGAAATTTTTCCAAACCCTTCTGACAAAAAATCTTGTCCTCATTCTAGAGGCCTCAGTGGCTGAGTGGTCTAAAGCACGCGCTTACAGATCACAGCGCCTCTCACCACCTGGGTTCCAATCCCACTCGAGACAGATACTAGTGTGAGAAAGTTTGTCAGTTCGCTTGGTTTTCTGCAGGCACTCCGGTTTCCTTCACCATCCCAGAACTGACCGCCTCGAAATAAGTGAAAGATTGTTGACTGGGGCGTAAAACTCCATTACTCCACTTCACTTGTCCTCATTCTGTGTTCTGATTTTACATTATGGCAACGAAACAGCAAAAAAATTTTATTTGTGGTTTTCTGGCAATTTGTTTTCTTTTATCTTTTTGCTAACTAGAGAGAAAATGATATAAGGTTTGGCCACCTAGAAAATTTTACTATGCAACAAAAATCTTGAAATGGCTACCTAATTTTTTGGACTTCCATGTAGTAGCCATGTTGTTTCCATTTCTCAAAATCCACATAAAGCACTGTCTAGGTCTGAATCCCAGTGGAGTTTGTTCTAATGTGAGAAAAATTTTACATGTACCTGCCAAATGTCTGTGATTTTTTGCAACATCTCAGATAGCCAAACATGTGAAAGAATCTTGACAAATGCTTAATTACCACAACTTCAACAGTTTCTAAAGGCACTTTAATTTTCTCCACCATTCTAGAACTTTTAGCATCAACATAAACAAAAAAATCTTGACTGGAGCATAAAACACCATTACTCCACTCCATAACTTCACTATATATATTTTTTTTTAAGATATAGAGAATTTGTCATATAGAAATGAAATATTACCTGGATGTGCAAACATAAGTTGTATCCTGTCAAGACTAATATTGAATTTATCATAAGCTCTCTTCATGACCTCTTCTACTGTCTCCACCTGTAAAAGACCAATAAAATAACGTTACAAATTGCTTTACACATGAATATCCAATCACAATATATGATACATGTATGTAAATATCTAATCAATTGAATGGCATCTTTAAAACATACTGGTTCTATGATTATCATGAACATCCAATCAAAAAAGTCCTATATAACTAATCAACCAATAAAAATATTTTATAATACATGTATACTTTAATGATCCAATCATCATCCTCCAAACACAACAATTCAGTCAATCAAAAATATTTTTTATCAAACTATCATCTTTGATTCCAAATTTTTAGACTGAAAAAAATTTCTGCAGATGAAATTGTAGATAAATTTATTTTTTCATTTTTTTTTCAAAGGAGGTAATCTTTTCAACAATGAAATGTCTTAAATCAGTTTATGAGTGTGACACAAAATCTGTTACTTGTTAATAAATTGATATGGAACTAAATTAGCCAAATGCAATGACAATAGAAGCTATATACCTACACCATATGCACTTACTTCAGATACTGATTTTAATAACAATAAACCTACAAATTTTGGATGCAATCACAAAAAAAGCATTAAAAACCCAAACCTATGTCATGATTAAAAAGAAAACATTAGAAATCAAAGTACTGAAAGTACCGAAACCCAAAACAAAAAAATGATTCTTAAGAAAGCAATTAAAAAAGATAAGATTTCAGTAGAAATACATGATTTAAAGCATATATATGACAATAAAAGTACAAATTAAAAAGAATTCTATTTATCCAAATCCATTTAATATGCAAGCAAAATTTTTTTTCCAGGATAAAAAGGTTTTTATAAGTGTAAAACTCACTAGAAAATATGAAGTTAAAAACGGGGATTGTAAATGGAATGAAAAATACAAGAAGTTTCATTCCACATGTACACATTAATTATAACCAATGAGATTTGTCATTCACTTCAAACTTCCATAACAAATTCACTACTATAAATGAATGTTAATACTAAAAGATGACTTTTATATCCATGCCTGTATTAGTAATCACCATGCAGTCAGTAACCATGGCAACCAATCTAATCACACTTCTATTAAAATATGACAAACAAAAAGCAATAAATACATGACTGTATGTAAATTAATAGCAAACCATATGATCACTACAATTAATAACATTTTTCCCCTAAGAAAGCACCAACTTTTATGTCATTCTAAATCAAATGAATACCTACATGAAAATACTATCATTTTTTTAGGTAGTAATTTTTTTTTTTTCCATTGGGGGGGGGGGGGGGGGGGGATAAATGTTTTGAATTGAAATATTTTCCTAGAACTATCTATGATGCAGTGATGAATCAAAGAACAAAACTTAAACTTTATATTTTTTAATCAATTTCAAAGACTAATGCAGTGAAGGACTAAATTCTGATTAACCTTCTATAGTTGTATCACATATAGTTACCCTGATGTTTTCACAACTTGCAGTGAATTTGTGATACATGTTTATAAGTGTCTGTGTCATACATGTACATACTTGGTATATTTAGTTTTATTGTACAACAACAGCCATTACAGAGGTGGTACTTTCTGGTCCATTATCCTGACAACATAAATGCCAGTAGCAGTGAATTAATTTGGGTGTTTTAGGCCCAAGTCAAGAATATTTCACTTATATCGAGACGTCGCCAGCTATAGGCGAAAGTGCAGAAATTTTGCCTGTGTGTTGCACTGATGGCATTATACAGCAGGGTTCTTTATTGTGCCACACCGTGACATGGGACCTCATTTATTTTAAGTTCCCGTCCGAAAGAACCGTGACTTTCATTTCGTAATGCTGAGTGCTTGGTGCAAGAACAGCCACTACCCACTTTCGAATCTTGGGTCAGACCACGCCGGGGTTTGAACCCACGAACTCCCACTTACAGAGCGAACACTATACCAACTGAGCTGCCGCAGTGGTAGCAGTGAATTAAGAAATTTGCTTTATGTCACAACATGTTTCCCAGTCAGGACTTGAAGCCATGATCCTTTGATCCTAAGTCTTGCATGCAGCCATTCATTCTGCATGCTTCCGAATAATAATAATGACAATAGTAAAATTTTTACCATTTAAAAAACTTTTTACTCTACATGCAATTTAAATCATTTCAACATTATCAATTAGGTTCTCCTTCCAAGTAACTTGAAATGAATACCCAGTAAAGTGACCTTAATTACCACAAAATAATCATGGGAAGACATGCAAAAATACCCATCCACCAGGACAGAAAATTCTTATTTTCTGTAAAAATAAAACATTCTTAAAAAAATATCAATATCATTAATTGGGATACCATTCTTGGACGAGGTTCTTGCTTAGCGCCAACTACACTCTGAATCGTTGATTTCAGCTAATACAAATAAAATCCATAGCTATAATATGTATTCATGTAAAAAGGCATCCAGAATCAAAGGGGAGATTACTCATGATAAAGGGAGATAAAAAAATTATAAAAGCTTTTATATACATGTATGGTAATTCATGCTTAAGAGAAATAATTTGACTGTTAACAGTAGGAAAGGTTACAATAAATGTATAGATACATTCAAATATTAATTAGTAAATTAATTTAAGTACTGCTAAGGTAGACAACTCTTTGACAAGGGAGATAACAAGAAATTCTATTATTACTAAGGGAAGTAATTCAAGGATTGCTACATTGTACATTATAGAACTACAAATTAGTTTTCATGACATGCAATACATAAATGACATAAAGACAAATTGAATGAAGGTACATCTTAGCATAAAACTATGAAATTTGACTAAGAAATGGAAGCTTTATGATGACATAATGAAATTGTAAAAATTCAGGAATCCAGGGTTCTTGTTTAAAAGTATTCCAATCTTGATGGATATATAGCAAATGAATATAAAATAAATTTTAGGCATCTTTTAAGAACAATATCATGCATTTAAATTGGTTCAAGAATATGAAATTTTCAATAGCAATATTTGTGAAATAAGACTACAAGACTTTATTCAAATGAATCATAAATTTACTCATATTAGCCAAATTCTTTGATTTCAACATCATCTTTGTCAAAAATCTGTCGTACAATGAAAATAGAATGAAATTCAAAATCAAAATTCTTAAACTGAAATATTGAGGCAGTCAGTTCCGTGATGAGTAAACTGAAAAGCCCACAGAAAACCATCTGCCTTCGCAAATTCACTGACAAACATTCTAGGATCTGTCCAAGAAAATTCAAACTTAGGGGCAGGGTTTCACAAACGCCGGTAAGGGTATATCAAGTTTGAATCGGCATTTTTTGCTAAGAATCGGCGTTTGTGAAGGCCTGCTTTGGGGGTTACTGACACTGTGGCCCATAAGCATGTGCTTTAGACCACCCAAAAACAAATGAACTTTGTCCCATGAATATGATGATGTCAATGATATTTATTAAGCAGTGCAGCATCTTTCAGAAACAATAATATCAATAATTGTCACTTGTCGGAGATAATGTATGAAGTAGCTACTGGCAAAACACACATCTAATGGATTAGTCTTAGTATACTGTTCTGCAACCATGGTAACCTTACCTTTCCTTTTATTGAAGCTGATTGGTTTTTTTCACTGTTGACCTTGAGGTTACCAAGGTCAAGTATAAGCATTTTTACATTCCTGCAAAAAGATGAAAAAAAAAAATGTACGATAATCATAGTGTGCATGTGATTGTGTTTCAATACAGAAAAAACAAGAGATGGAAAACAAAATGTTTGATAGAATCATTGGAATGGTAAAAAAATATATAACACAAATACCTGTTAAATTTTTATATGCCATATGTGCACATTTCGGAAAATCATTCCTCATCAGTGACACCAGGGACCGAAAAGTTTGATAGATAACTTAAGTAACAAATTAAAAATTAATAAGCAAACAATTGAAAATTAATGAATCTAAAGTTACAAAATAATATGAATCCAAATTCAGCTTAGGAATGTTTTGCACGAGGGAACAAATAAATTTCAAAAATTAAATTGGCTGAAAATTTTGCCATCAGGTACATTTTCTGCAATCTTATAAATTATCTCCCAATAGCAAGAGACAAAATTAGGAACAATATTATAAAAACTTCTTTCACTTATATAAATTATGGTAGTTTAATTAAGGGATGGTGGAGGAAACACGTCGACTCAGAAAAAACATCTGACCTTTGGCAAAAGAACTTGCCAGATTTTTTTACACAAAGTTCTGTCCAAGCAAGTTTTAAACCTATAATTTTGTAATGTTTTTCCCAATATTTAATTACGACCTTCATGTTTTGTTCTTGTAATTTAAATATACTTTTTAATACCAGTGTTTGTATCAAATCTACCACCTTCAACATGTTTTGTATTCTACTGCCAATAAAATATTGTATATATTTAAAATCCCAAACGTCTATGGGGGATTAAATGTCACTTTTTTTCAAATCACCAAAAATCAAATTTTTTAATCACCAAGGCCCCAAATAGAAATTGTTTTCATAAAATCAATGCTATGGAATTTTTATCAAACACATAAAATCACAAAATTTTAAATTTTAACCCAACAGTCATTATTGATTCTACAGTATATCCATGTACATGTACATGATTGTATTATCAGCAAAATACATGTAAACCTACTTTTTGTATATTCCACCTTCGGGTACTATGACATATGAAGACATCAGATCAACTCCTATGTCTGCGTATTTCCGTTGTTCTATGGCATGCTGTAAACCCGTGGCAGACTGCTCTTTGATCTCTTCAAACTTAGCCATGGCTGCTTTAGATAATCTGAAAACAAATATGGATGTAAGTTGTTTTTTTGTTTTTTTTAATAGAGTAACTCCAAGAAAAGATGAAATTTTAATCATAAAACAATTCTTTTTTTATTACTTTTTCTAATTTCAATATTTTTTTTAAAAATTTCGTCTCAGTTAAGAGTCTGTAAGTCACAGTAAGCCTGTCAGAAGTTCTAACAAGTTGGTAATCAAAGTCATAGAGTGGTGGAGTTATTACTGTAATTGTTAAACATACCAGTCAAGATTTTTCTAACTTATATCAAAGTGGTCATTTTCAGGGATGGTAGAGGAAAGTAGAAATCACAAACATTTGGCAAGCTAGCTTGTTTTGACAAGAGATATGGATTGAAAAATACAGAGAATGTTGACAGTCTATCATTTAAAGTCAATCCAATTTTTCATTGAATAAAGGTGAAGGTCATAAGGTTTTTGAAAAATCTTGTTCTAGAGAACATGTCAGGTGTCCATATTATTAATGGTTTGGTCAACAATTCACAGATGGATACTAGACAGACAAGTGACACTGGATGATATAGAATATTAATAGTTTACAATGAACATATTTAAGAAGGTAACTGTGTTTTTTAAACCCTTCTAGTTGAGATTTTTCCACTAATTATATATTGAATTGGTCAGTTATAGGATGATGGAGGAAAGCAGACTGCAAGGAGAAAACCAATAAAATTTTGCAAGCTAACTGAACAACATTCTCACACTAAGTTCTGCCCCAAAACCTAAGTGGGGGCCTCGGTGGCCGAGTGGTCTAAAGAGCGCACTTACGGATCACAGTGCCTCTTACCGCCTGGGTTCGATTCCCGCTAGGGACGGATCCTAGTGTTAGAAAGTTTGTCAGTTCGCTTGCTGAAGGTCGGTGGTTTTCTCTGGGCACTCCAGTTTCCTCCACCATTCCAGAACTGACAACCTCAAAATAAGTGAAAGATTCTTGACTGAGGCATAAAACACCATTACTCCACTCCAAAACCTCAGCTAAAAAAAGATGCTATAATTTATAAGCTGGTACTTTAGACCACTTGGCCAGCCAGTACTGGAGTCTACATGTTCATATTAAGATTCTGAGATCCTCAGTTTATATCAAACTTATAGCTTACTGATTGAGGTAAACTTGTTCAGGTGGTTTAAAAAATTCTACAATCTGGTTCACTGTAATCTACAAATAAAATTTAAAGCATAAAGTTCCACACGGACTTGAATTAAAATGAAACATGAGATTTAAAACTTATCTCAATCAACCTGTCAAACTTTTAAAGAATTACCAACAGCTCCCTTATGGATCTGGCCCTGGTTTTACAATCATTCCTTAACTAATATTTTCCTTAATTTAAATTTAGTAAATTTTGGCAATCTATTTTTGAATTACAAACATTTGTAAAAAAAACTAAATACAGATGTTACAAGATTGATGTGTTCTTTAAAATGACACCTTAAAATCCTGAATATCCAAAAAATTAACCAAATTATTAAGATTTAAAATTTGCTAGATTTAAGTTAAAGAAAATCTTAGTTAAGGAATGATTGTGAAACCGGGGCCAGTATGTTTGTGTTTGATTTCATTATATCACAAAAATTTCCTTTAATATCTTTTTGGTATTGTTTTCATTGGTTTAGATAATCCATTTCATGAAGGCATGTTTTTTGCAAGTTTTTTTATTTGAAGGCTTGACCTAGATTAACCAAAGTTGTGATTAGTTATATCCCATGAACTATGATCAAAGTTTGAAGAAAAATAGGATTGAGTAAAGACTTTCAAAATTTTGATAGATTAATTGACCCAAATTGTTATTTGTCATATCTAATCAATTTTGACCAAAATCTGAAGAAAAAAGAGGATGGACTTAAGTTTTTGATGGACTAAACACCCTTCGAAGTTGCTTTAATCAAATTTTTTTGATTGTGTAAAAATGTTAATGCATCAAAATAATTGACCCAAAACTTGTTACATATCCGTAAGAAATTGAAACCAAACTGAAACTTACATCAGAATCACTACATAGACAAACCGAACGACCTAAAATAAACTTACCGCATCATACATGATCTGCAACGGCCGAGCACTCACACGTACACGAGTGTCACATTTTCCGTCCAGTGGGTTGGTCTCTGCTTGGACATTCAGTAGAGAGTAGACCTTGTCTGCTTCCTGGTTCTGAGATAGAACCATTTTAGGTACATTTCCATTTTGTGGTGATCCATGCATAGAGAAGTTGTCAATTTTTGCTTCAACACTATAATAAAACACACAAAGAAAAATAAACAAGGTTTTTTTTTCCCAACAAAATGTCATAAAAAATGTTGAGTTACCAGTAAAATCCAATTTGTATAAATTTCCAAAATCAGCTTATGGAAAAATATACAAATTACTATCTGGAATTTCTTAAGTTTCTTAAAGATTCAGAGGTTGGAAATTAAAATTCTCTAAATAAGTTAAAATGGGAGTAGATGGGAACAAACACACTAGTCAAGATTATATCATTTTATCACAGTCAGTTTTGGGAACGTAAGGAAAATCAGGGTAGGTAGATAGGCCACTGACCTTTGTCAAAAAACTGACAAACTTTCTTATACATGTATGCCACTGACCTTTGTCAAGAAACTGACAAACTTTCTTGTACATGTATGCCACTGGCCTTTGTCAGGAAACTGACAAACTTTTTTAAACATGTATGCCACTGACACTTTGTCAAGAAACTGACAAACTTTCTTATACATGTATGCCACTGACCTTTGTCAAGAAACTGACAAACATTCTTATACATGTATGCCACTGACCTTTGTCAAGAAACTGACAAACTTTCTTATACATGTTTGCCACTGACCTTTGTCAAGAAACCAACAACTTTTCTTATACATGTATGCCACTGGCCTTTGTCAAGAAACTGACAAACTTTCTTATACATGTATGCCACTGGCCTTTGCCAAGAAACTGACAAACTGTCTTATACATGTATGCCACTGACCTTTGTCAAGAAACTGACAAACATACTTATACATGTATGCCACTGACCTTTGTCAAGAAAGTTACAAACTTTCTTATACATGTATGCCACTGACCTTTGTCTAGAAACTGACAAACTTTCTTATACATGTATGCCACTGACCTTTGTCAAGAAACTGACAAACTTTCTTATACATGTATGCCACTGACCTTTGTCAAGAAACTGACAAACTTTCTTATACATGTATGCCACTGACCTTTGTCAAGAAACTGACAAACTTTCTTATACATGTATGCCACTGACCTTTGTCAAGAAACTGACAAACTTTCTTATACATGTATGCCACTGACCTTTGTCAAGAAACCAACAACTTTTCTTATACATGTATGCCACTGGCCTTTGTCAAGAAACTGACAAACTTTCTTATACATGTATGCCACTGGCCTTTGCCAAGAAACTGACAAACTGTCTTATACATGTATGCCACTGACCTTTGTCAAGAAACTGACAAACTTTTTTATACATGTATGCCACTGACCTTTGTCATGAAACTGACAAACATTCTTATACATGTATGCCACTGACCTTTGTCAAGAAACTGACAAACTTTCTTATACATGTATGCCACTGACCTTTGTCAAGAAACTGACAAACTTTCTTATACATGTATGCCACTGACCTTTGTCAAGAAACTGACAAACTTTCTTATACATGTATGCCACTGACCTTTGTCAAGAAACTGACAAACTTTCTTATACATGTGTGCCACTGACCTTTGTCAAGAAACTGACAAACTTTCTTATAGATGAATGCCACTGACCTTTGTCAAGAAACTGACAAACTTTCTTATACATGTATGCCACTGACCTTTGTCAAGAAACCAACAAACTTTCTTAAACATGTAAGCCACTGACCTTTGTCTAGAAACTGACAAACTGTCTTATACATGTATGCCACTGACCTTTGTCTAGAAACTGACAAACTGTCTTATACATGTATGCCACTGTTCTTTGTCAAGAAACTGACAAACTTTCTTATACATGTATGCCACTGACCTTTGTCTAGAAACTGACAAACTGTCTTATACATGTATGCCACTGACCTTTGTCAAGAAACTGACAAACTTTCTTATACATGTATGCCACTGACTTTGTCAAGAAACTGACAAACATTCTTATACATTTATGCCACTGACCTTTGTCAAGAAATTGACAAACATTCTGATACATGTATGCCACTGACCTTTGTCAAGAAACTGACAAACTTTCTTATACATGTTTGCCACTGACCTTTGTCAAGAAACCAACAAACTTTCTTATACATGTATGCCACTGGCCTTTGTCAAGAAACTGACAAACTTTCTTATACATGTTAGCCACTGGCCTTTGCCAAGAAACTGACAAACTGTCTTATACATGTATGCCACTGACCTTTGTCAAGAAACAGACAAACTTTTTTATACATGTATGCCACTTACCTTTGTCATGAAACTGACAAACTTTCTTATACATGTATGCCACTGACTTTTGTCAAGAAACTGACAAACATTCTTATACATGTATGCCACTGACCTTTGTCAAGAAAGTTACAAACTTTCTTATACATGTATGCCACTGACCTTTGTCAAGAAACTGACAAACTTTCTTATACATGTATGCCACTTACCTTTGTCAAGAAACCAACAAACTTTCTTAATCATGTAAACCACTGACCTTTGTCAAGAAACCAACAAACTTTCTTATACATGTTAGCCACTGACCTTTGTCAAGAAACTGACAAACATTCTTATACATGTATGCCACTGACCTTTGTCAAGAAACTGACAAACTTTCTTATACGTGTATGCCACTGACCTTTGTCAAGAAACAGACAAACTTTCTTATACATGTATGCCACTGACCTTTGTCTAGAAACTGACAAACTTTCTTATACCTGTATGCCACTGACCTTTGTCAAGAAACTGACAAACATTCTTATACATGTATGCCACTGACCTTTGTCAAGAAATTGACAAACTTTCTTATACATGTGTGCCACTGACCTTTGTCTAGAAACTGACAAACTTTCTTATACCTGTATGCCACTGACCTTTGTCTAGAAACTGACAAACTTTCTTATACATGTATGCCACTGACCTTTGTCTAGAAACTGACAAACTTTCTTATACCTGTATGCCACTGACCTTTGTCTAGAAACTGACAAACTTTCTTATACATGTATGCCACTGACCTTTGTCAAGAAACTGACAAACATTCTTATACATGTGTGCCACTGACCTTTGTCAAGAAATTGACAAACTTTCTTATACATGTATGCCACTGACCTTTGTCTAGAAACTGACAAACTTTCTTATACATGTGTGCCACTGACCTTTGTCTAGAAACTGACAAACTTTCTTATACATGTATGCCACTGACCTTTGTCTAGAAACTGACAAACTTTCTTATACCTGTATGCCACTGACCTTTGTCAAGAAACTGACAAACATTCTTATACATGTGTGCCACTGACCTTTGTCTAGAAACTGACAAACTTTCTTATACATGTATGCCACTGACCTTTGTCTAGAAACTGACAAACTGTCTTATACATGTATGCCACTGACCTTTGTCAAGAAACTGACAAACATTCTTATACATGTGTGCCACTGACCTTTGTCAAGAAATTGACAAACTTTCTTATACCTGTATGCCACTGACCTTTGTCAAGAAACTGACAAACATTCTTATACATGTATGCCACTGACCTTTGTCTAGAAACTGACAAACTTTCTTATACATGTATGCCACTGACCTTTGTCAAGAAACTGACAAACATTCTTATACATGTATGCCACTGACCTTTGTCAAGAAATTGACAAACTTTCTCATACATGTATATTGATCTGCCCGAATTGTATTCAAACCTTGGCATTGATACAGACTTTACACATTAAGGTCAAACTTTAGGCCAATCAGCCACTAACACCCCTTGAAGTAACTGAATTGAATATTTAGATATTTGAGATGTGCATGAGTGTATTAAGACCTGCTATGTACTATCATGCACTTGGGGTGACTTGTTTTGGTAAGGCACTGACTTATATCAGGTCACAGAAAATTAGTCCATTAATCCTGACACTGAGTGAATCAATCAATATGATATCCTTCTGATGCCTAGGTGAGGAAGCAAATGTCAAATTTTAAGAGTCTTATGTATGACCTTGCCAGAGTAAGAACCCGTCATTTTTTACAGAAATATGTAATTCATTTCCATTTCACTTACTGTACAGCACTAGCAGCTGGCCGCTGACCGATACTGGAATACACGTCCTTCAACTGTAACTTCAATATCTGTGGATCTCTGAAAAAGTAAAACAAAGACAAATGAGATTACAATATCTTAGCATTCAAATACAGTGTAAACAAGTCAGAAGGATCTACAAATTTACAAATAAAGTTGTTTTTTTCCACATATATAAATGTGATCAAATTCTTTCATTTATAATGATAAAATGCAATAAACAAGTTAAATTAATAGAATTTTTCTTGTAAATAATTAGTAGTTTTAGTAATCTAGTAATAATATTTAACAAATTCTGTGACATCAAACAAATGTTATCAGTATTTTCCCTTACCACTTGCAATATCATCTCCAGGGCAGAATTTTTTTTATTTATAATTACAGATTTTATGTTAACTATGGGAAGACCTATAATATTGGTATTAAAAATTATTAACTGTAACATATTATTTCTCATTTCAACTCCATTAGGTTAATAGCTGAGTGGTCTAAAGCGCTTGCTTAAGGATCACGTTGCCTCTCACCGCCTGGGTTCGTATCCCACTCGGGACAGATCCTAGTGCGAGAAAGTTTGTCAGTTCACTTGCCAAAAGTTGGTGGTTTTCTCTGGGCACTCCGGTTTCCTCCACCATCACAGAACTGACCGCCTCAAAGTAAGTGATAGGTTCCTGACTGGGGCATAAAACACCATTACTCCACGCTACTCCACTCCACTAGGTAAATTTTAGCATGTGTACACAGTTTTGTGTAACAACTATAGATTATTTCTTTCTTAACTTTATCGAAATATCAGTAGCTTGCAACGACTTTTATCTCGAGTCTTTTCGTAAAGATTATTTTTTTGTTGGGCCTTTTTCATCAGAGTAATGGTGTCTATATCTAGGTCCTGATCCACTTATATTAAGGCAGTCAGTTTAAAGATGGTGGAGGATTAAAAAAAAAACAAGAATTCCACGGAATTAAATGTCACGCCTGAGGCGTGTTCAAGTTACTGGTTGCTTTACACTGCGCTTGTGCATACAATTTTTATGTCTATTGAACGGATGCGAGTACTCGCCTTGCCATCAAAATGGCGACCATTGTTGAAGAAGAGACAAATGTTGTAAAATAAATTGTGATTGACCAGCCAAGTACTGATTTATCCTAGACTTCCACATCATATTTAGACAACGAAAAACAAGTCGTTTCATTTTTTATTGATAATACAGAGTATGTTAAATAGTTCAATATTTTTTTAAAGATGGTCATTTAATTTTTGGTTCTGATGTAACCGTGGTCAGACACCGATAAAATCTCCCCCAAAAACTTATAAACACACTCATATCACGCATCTTCACAAATTTCTGAAATGATTTAAACGTTAATACATCGATTTGAACTATTTAACACACTTTCACTGAAATAAAAACAATACTGCATGTTGTTTTCAGAATTCACTAAGATCATTTCCTTTAATGTTAGACTCTGCGACACCATCTTGAATCTATGGCGAACAGCCTTACAAATGTGATAGCAGTTGCTCGTGTGCCCTTGCACAAACAACCATTCCTGAACGACTAGAAGTCAATGCGATCGCGTATATATATACACACTCTTGAATGGGCCTCTGGTTAGTTTTTGACTCTAACATAAACTTTCACATTTTGACACGCCGCCAACACCGGAAAAGTAACACCTAAGTCTTGCCTTATGGCGATGCCAGGCTCGACAAAAACTGTTGACAAGTGAACTTATAAACAAGCTTTTTTCAATAGAATCTGTCCTGAATCAGTCTAGTGTGGGAAAAGATAATAATCTAAATAAAACCTCAAAATCTTTAGTGTAATTTTAACCTATAATCTCTTGATTTTAAAAATCAATGACAGTGTGCCACTCTGTCATGCATGCCCAATTATTTCATTTTATCATTTCATCAACCAATTTATCAACACAAGTTAACTTCTTTGTGTCATGTATATCAAGTTGGTCAATTTAAAGATGGAGGAGAAACCCAGAGTGTCAAGAAAAAACTAGTGATTGTTAGAATTGAAATGACAAATTTTCTCACACTATGAAATGAGCTATGCTAGTGATTTTAAAAATCAATGACAGTATGCCACTTTATCATGCATGCTCAATTTTTTTTTTCTTTTTTAAAGATTTTTTCAACCATGGTCAAAAAAAAAAAAAAAAAATAAAAAAAACTGCCATTTTGTGTCATGCATATCAAGACGGTTAATTCAAAGATGGATGATGAATCCAGAGTGCCCAGAGCAAACAAAATAATGTTGGTAAATGAACTGACAAACTTTCTCACACTAGGATCTGCTCTAAATCAGTCTAGTGTGGGAGGAGATGAAAGTAACCTAAAAAATCTCAAAGTCCTGAGTGTGGCTTGAACCCACAACTGTTTATCTTGAAAATTTAGGACCATCCCAATCATACCTAAATGCCAAATTATTCCTTTTTTTTTTATTTTATCAACCAACATGGTGAACACAAAATAACTTACTTTTTTGTGTCATCTTTCACAGTTAACGAAACATTGGTTAACTTTGTAACAAGTCTGACTGCTACATACTGAAAATAAAATATTTTTATCCAATTACTGTAATTGAAATATTTTCTGAATATTGGTGTTTTAAAGTCAGGAATTGTAATTTTGGCCAGCCAAAAAAGGTTTTATTTTACATGTATCTGCAAACATGTAATATTTTGTAACTTTTTGTCAGAGAGCTCTATTTTTTCTGACGAAGATATGTACATGTATGAAATATTTTTTGTAAATTTTTCTTGTATGTTTCTTTAGAGATCATTAAAATTTACTATTCTGACAAGTTTGAATTTTAGTCTTAGTTTTGACGCAGCTCCTAGAAAAATTTTTTATTAAAATAAAGATAAAATCAAAAACATTATAAACAAAGCAACATAGATCAGCTCACTTTACTCTTAGGGAAAAGTTAATAAATTCAAAAAATTCCCTAACTGGTCTTTAGCCAGGGTTAAAAATTTAGGCCAGTCCAACAGTTGGGTCAGTGATATTTTGTAAATTCTCTTGTGTGTCCTTACAGATATTATTTATATTTAAAAATTTTGGCAGTTTAAAAATTTAAAACTGATGTAAGATAATTTCCCTTACTTCTCTCTGATTAAAAAATATCAATCTGTAATTATCATAATCAAAGCACTGAAGGTGCTGACAGATCAGTCAAACTGTGACTTACCTCTTTTGGTAAAGTGGAATCTGCTTCATTCTCTTCATAACCAATGGCACTGTAAAGTTTGGCCTTTTCTTCAGGGGTGTACAACTCCTTAAATTGGTCCTCTGAAATTATAATTAAATTCAATTAAATGATCTTAATAATTAACAAGATATTGTCATAATACCTTATCTTGTTTCTAAAATGTTGCACATCAAAAACCACAAAAAATTCAAGAATTTTCCTTTCTTAAATTTACTGACAAATTTCTAAAGATAATTGCTATTACTGCTAAATGGTACAGTCACAGACTCTATAATCCTCAATTTAAAATTATACTTCTGTCAAGCATACAAATGATCTTGATTAACAAATTCTTTGGAAGATTTGAAAATTTTCACAATAAAGAATGAGCAAAAAATAAACATGATTATGATGCTTTAGCTTTATAGGAAAACAGTAAGGCAAAACTTTGACAGTTAAAAGCTAATGATTGAAAAAATATTACATTGATGTTAATGGGAGTCTAAGATTCCTAAGGGGATGCACACAGTCAGATGATGATCATTGCAAATATATTGCTTACTCTTCCAGAGCACCTGGTCTCACTTCCTTGATGAAAGTTCATAGATATAACTAAACTGGCAAGTTTTCACTTTGTGTTTGTTTGTTTTGTTTTGTTTTTGTTTTGTTTTGTTTTGAAGATTGGTCTACAATTGACCCCTCATATATGTTAACAAGGTTTTTATATAATTTATGCAAAATTCAAAAGCATCACAAAAGTTTTCCATAGTTAACAGCTACTTATTGTAATAAAGATGGAAACCAACAAGATTTGCACTATTCCTTTTGCCATAAAAGGACAAAAAAAAAAAAATCACACATGAGGCAAATAAAGCAAATTTAAAATTAAGTTTTTAAATTATCTAAGTGATATAATTCACACTGATATTTGTGAACTTCAGTGCAGACATGCCAATTCAATTCTCAAAATAGCAGCAGCAAGATTTCCATTTTATATTTACATTTGTTTTTTATTCCAGAATTTTTCAATCTCAAATATTTATGATTAGAATTTTACAAAAAGACATTTTGTGGCCAAAAATATGAGAAGAATACAGAAGCCAGTCAAAAACTTGCTTTCCATCATTTTTGTTTTACAAATGTCATGCAAACAAATTCATAAAAAACATACAAAACTGTACATGTAGATTTATTGCTACATTGAGTATTACATGTACCTTTAATTTCATCATTAGTACATGTACAGTATGTATTTGTTCCAGACTGCTTCCAAAGCAAGTAGAAACAACACTTGTAATTGGATATTACATGTATATTTACCAATTAGAATATACCCTTGTAATGTCACAGAATAAAGGGCCAATAAAAAGAAGTAGACAAACTGATTTGTGTGGAATCTCCACTTATCAATGGATGTAACAATTACTAGTTAGGATATACCCTTGTGATGTCACAGATAGAGGACCAATCAAAATACATTGAGTATTACATGTACCTTTAATTTCATCATTAGTACATGTATGTATTTGTTCCAGACTGCTTCCAAAGCAAGTAGAAACAACACTTGTAATTGGTTATTACATGTATATTTACCAATTAGAATATACCCTTGTAATGTCACAGAATAAAGGGCCGATAAAAATAAGTAGACAAACTGATTTGAGTGGAATCTCCGCTTATCAATGGATGTAACAATTACTAGTGAGGATATACCCTTGTGATGTCACAGATAGAGAACCAATCAAAATACAGAAGATAAACTGATATGAATACCAGATGTCACAGATAGAGAACCATCCGAAATACAGAAGATTAACTAATATAACCATCAGATGTCACAGAAAGAGGACCAATCAAAATACAGAAGACAAACTGATTTGACCAGGAATCATCACTTGTCAATGAATGTAACAATAACCAGTTAAGATATACCCTTTGTGACATCATTATGAGATAGAGAGCTAATCAACATACAGAAGACAAACTGATATGTCACAGACAGAGGACCAATCAACATACAGAAGACAAACTGATATGTCACAGACAGAGGACCAATCAAAATACAGAAGACAAACTGATTTGACCAGAAATCATCACTTGTCAATGAATGTAACAATAACCAGTTAGGATATACCCTTTGTGACATCATTATGAGATAGAAAGCTAATTAACATACAGAAGACAAACTGATATGTCACAGACAGAGGACCAATCAACATACAGAAGACAAACTGATATGTCACAGACAGAGGACCAATCAAAATACAGAAGATAAACTGATTTGACCAGGAATCATCACTTGTCAATGAATGTAACAATTATCAGTGAGGATATACTCTTTGTGACATCATTATGAGATAGAGAGCTGAGCTAATCAACATACAGAAGACAAACTGATATGTCACAGACAGAGGACCAATCAACATACAGAAGACAAACTGATATGAAAATATATGTTTAAAAACAACAATCAAGTCATTCGTGCAATGTTACCAAGCAAAATCACAAATGTGTTTAATTGCAATAAATAGTGTCACATAAAATCACAAACACTTCTGAGAAAGAGATTTTACCTGTCAAAAGATGTGTGTCGTCTGCTAGAAATTTGCAGAAAAAAATCCAAAAGATTTTTTCTCATTAATAAAATTCCAGGAAAAATTGCATTTTTAAACTGATGTGTGCACCAAAAATCATGTATATAATATAAAATGTCAGCTAAGTGACAATATTCTGGCAGAAAAGCCAAAACACTAAAAATTTGATAACTACACTTAACTGTTAAAATTAGATCGATCAGCATTTAAAGTTTGAACAAGTTCATATATCAAGATAGCATGTTATCTGGTAATACTGAGAATACTGCTAGCACAAAAGTCACAAAAAGTGCTTCCTAGTACACAGAAGTCCAACCAAAAAGCAACCTGTGTGTGGGCTAGTACATAGCAGGCCATAATACACGCTCGCACATCTCTCCATAACAAGAATTTGGTCTTAGATTAATTCAGAGATAAATAATCTTGCTTTTGTCTCGAGTAGCTGAAAAATTGCTGATGTGACGTTATACAACATTACAACAACAGCCAACAAACTAATGTCTAAGGAATAAAATAAATCATGTATTCAGGTCAAACTACTTACTTATATCAGCTTCTTCTGCTTTCTCTTTCTTCTTTTTCCCGCCGAACCAACCCCCCAACCAGCCACCAGATTTTTCTTCTTTTTTCTTGGCTCCTAATTTTGCTGCCTAAAAATTAAAATTACTGAGTAATAAATTTTTCGTGGAATTTTTTAAAATTAATTTTGCAGAAATATACAAGACCAATCCAGGATCAAAACCTGCCTCCCCCCAGCACTATTAACATAGGTATTTATTTTTGCTGATATTAAGTATATCTTTAGTATTTTATAATATAAGAAATAAGAATCTAATATGCACTGTTCATATGCTTTTTCTGTAAAAAATGACAAAGTTCCATCGGCAACAATTTTACAAAAAATCATCATATGTCTTCAAAATAGGACATACACATCTCCGATTTGTGCAAAACAACTGGGTAAAATTTCATTAATTTTGGAAAAGTTCATAGGAGTTATAGATTACCAGGTACTGTTGAAATGTGATGGAGGGACTGACAGATTGTGGGACTGACGGAAGGAGTTGAGCCATTACTAGACCAGGGTTCGTACAGTTTTAGGCTGACAAAATTCAAGGACTTTTCCAGGACTTTTGAACCATTTTCCAGGACACCAACAAATGTATTGAATGTCAAAATATTCACACTTTGAAGACATAATATCCAATTGAATACAAATTTAATGAACAAATCTTAATAAACAAACAAACAAACAGAATTAACAAATACAAATACTGACTGACTACTTCAATGTTACTTGACACTGAAAAACACACACTGAGTAACTGGTAAACGTATACTGAAAATATTCAATAAGTGATTAGAAATACTACATCTGATTTTTCTGACGACCTGTATGACTGGTGGTTATTAACTAAATTTAAAGTCCAAATAATTTCTGCTCTGGTTACATTTTCCTTAATAACAAATTTAGAAACACTATCAGGAGTTTGTTTACCCTTTGTTGTTACTGTAGTTTCATTTACGTTTGATGGCTGCTCTGGAATTTTAAGATCGTTTTCATTCACTGTGCTGTTATTTTTATTCTCATCAGAACTACCGGGTTTTCTACTTCGGCTTTAACATTTGATGAAGTTGTAAAAAAAGGTTTTTACATTCACACTCACAGATGTTAATTGACTCGACGATGACGTTCATTGTCTCTGTGTTTGGTACTTAACATATGTGATTTCAACGCAGCTTCCCCATGCTAGAAACGTCAATGATTTTGTGGAACATTGTACAAAGACAATTGTGTCTATCTCCTTTAAACGACTGAATCCATTGGGAATAATTTCCATTTTTGGTCCAGTTTATGTTAAAGACACACTTTCATTTTGCCGTCGCCATGTTTAACTTCAAAGAGTTGTCTCTCTTTACCAAGATACAATAATAACTAGTACTGCCTGAGAGCATTATTCAAGATTACTCGGGTTATACAGACAGGAAATGAATTATAATCGTCCCTGATGTCAGCTATCGCATAGGAATGTAAATAGACTGTTTACAACCAATTTTTCGGTTTATGCCAATAAATAAAGAAAAAGCCGCGATTCACTTTGCATTAGTTGAGAGGGTAGGTTAAGATATTTTACAGAATTCAAAGATTTCAAGGACTTTTTTGACAAATTCCAGGACTTTTCAAGGACTTTTTAAGGACATTTCGTTTTCAAGGACTTTTCCAGGACAATCGCGAATTCAAGGACTTTTCCAGGACTGTGCGAACCCTGTAGACCTGCTTTCACCTCTGGCGATGCAGGTAATAAATAGGAAAAAATATATTGTTGAAGATAAAAACCACTATTTTGATGAAAAACACTTAGCAATTTACATTTAATATTAAGAAGATTTTTAAGTCTAATAAAATGACTTGTTCAAAACAATTATAATATTTGAAGGACAGCATGTATAGTGACTTTTCTTTAACACTTGTGTCCCTCTATTAAAAGACAACAGAATATATAATAATAATTACCTCTACTTCAGCTTGCTGCCTCATTATTGTAATATTGAACACATCAAGGAATTTTTCACACTCCTGAAACAGACAAATATATAAACTCACAAATAGATTTGTTGTATCACTGACACCCCAAAACCTCAGCTTCCCTCCCAAACCACTATCATTGACACCCCAAAAACTCAGCTTCCCTCCCAAACCACTATGACTGATACCCAAAAAACTCAGCTTCCCTCCCAAACACTATCCTTGACACCCCAAAAACTCAGCTTCCCTCCCAAACCACTATCACTGACACCCCAAAAACTCAGCTTCCCTCCCAAACCACTATCACTGACATCCCAAAAAAAACTCAGCTTCCCTCCCAAACCACTATCACTGACACCCCAAAAACTCAGCTTCCCTCCCAAACAACTATAATTGACACCCAAAAAACTCAGCTTCCCTCCCAAACCACTATCACTGACACCCCAAAAACTCAGCTTCCCTCCCAAACCACTATCATTGACACCCCAAAAACTCAGCTTCCCTCCCAAACCACTATCATTGACACCCCAAAAACTCAGCTTCCCTCCCAAACCACTATCATTGACACCCCAAAAACTCAGCTTCCCTCCCAAACCACTATCACTGATACCCAAAAACTCAGCTTCCTTCCCAAACCACTATCAATGACACCCAAAAACATAGCTTCCCTTCCAAACCACTATCACTGACACCCTAAAAACTCAGCTTCCCTCCCAAACCACTATCCCTGACACCCCAAAAACTCAGCTTCCCTCCCAAACCACTATCACTGACACCCCAAAAACTCAGCTTCCTTCCCAAACCACTATCCCTGACACCCCAATAACTCAGCTTCCCTCCCAAACCACTATCATTGACACCCAAAAAAAACTCAGCTTCCCTCCCAAACCACTATCATTGACACCCAAAAAAAACTCAGCTTCCCTCCAAAACCACTATCACTGACATCCCAAAAACTCAGCTTCCCTCCCAAACCACTATCACTGACACCCAAAAAACTCAGCTTCCCTCCCAAACCACTATCATTGACACCCTAAAAACTCAGCTTCCCTCCCAAACCAGTATCCCTGACACCCCAAAAACTCAGCTTCCTTCCCAAACCACTATCCCTGACACCCCAATAACTCAGCTTCCCTCCCAAACCACTATCACTGACACCCAAAAAACTCAGCTTCCCTCCCAAACCACTATCCCTGACACCCCAATAACTCAGCTTCCCTCCCAAACCACTATCCCTGACACCCCAATAACTCAGCTTCCCTCCCAAACCACTATCACTGACACCCAAAAAAAACTCAGCTTCCCTCCCAAACCACTATCACTGACACCCCAAAAACTCAGCTTCCCTCCCAAACCACTATCATTGACACCCAAAAAACTCAGCTTCCCTCCCAAACCACTATCACTGACACCCCAAAAACTCAGCTTCCCTCCCAAACCACTATCACTGACACCCCAAAAACTCAGCTTCCCTCCCAAACCACTATCATTGACACCCCAAAAACTCAGCCTCCCTCCCAAACCACTATCATTAACACCCAAAAAACTCAGCTTCCCTCCCAAACCACTATCATTGACACCCAAAAAACTCAGCTTGTTTATTCTAAGTTCCCATCCGAAAGAACCGTGACTTTCATTTCGTAATGTAGAGTGCTTGGCGAAAGAACAGTCACTACCCACTTTCAAGTCTTGGGTCAGACCCAGCCGGGGTTCGAACCCATGACCTCCCACTTACAGAGCGAGCACTCTACCAACTGAGCTACTGCAGTGGTACTACATAGGTAAGACATAGCTAGGGTTTGAAACCCCCACTTTCGAGATAAATACTTTACCACTGATCTGCTGAGGCTTCTAGCCTTCAACAGGAATAGAAAACATATCCCCTTATAAAATCTCTACCTATACTCACATCTATAATTTTTTGTGTTTCTGCAGATACTTTTTTACTGTCCAATTTCTTAATATAGGCTTCTCTGTATTGTTTCATCATCTTCCGATGTTTACTGATGTGTGACCATGACCACATCCTGTGACGACGCCTCACTGTTTCTTCTAGGACACATGTGTATGCATACTTCCACCTATTTCAAAATATAGTAAAATTCATAACCTAAATTTCTACTCTAATTAACAATGCCTTTCATTCAAACTCCTGTATGCCATTTTTTTTCACATGGAAGAACATATTTTCTCAAGATAAAATGTAAGTTAGGTTTTATTTGAGGATACTTGAAATCCCAAGCTTTAGATACAATTATTATAGTTCAGATCATAAGTGTGAGAAGTCATCAATTTAATACCCTAGTCGAACCAAGCACATTTTCTTTCTCTTCATTATAGTCTGGTGGCTAGTGTGACCCTCAGAAGCAGTGGACTGGCACTTGTGGTCAAATAAAAGTCCATTTGAGGAATTCCCATGGGAAAAAATGCAGCAGTCTGGAAGACTAAGTGGCCAAAGCATTTGCCAGGGTTGGGGGTTTTCTCCGAGCACCCTGATTTCTTCCATCATCCCTGAACTGTAAGTGAAAAAAATCTTGACCAGGGTGTAAAAAGCCATTACTCCATTCCACTGGAATTATGGTGAAAAATCGCTGTCAGTATATGACTCCAATACTCACCATATTGAAGCATGTTTATGTAAGGGTTCTGAAGGACGGTATTTTCTATGTTTACTTAATAAAGCCATACGTTCAAATGATTCCAGCATTTCAAGTACATCATCATACTGAAATGAATGAATACATGTAAATAAATAAATACATGTAAATAAATAAATACATGTAAATAAATAAATAATTAAATAAATAATTAAATAAATAAATAAATAAATCAAAGTGAAAAATGAGAAGTACGAACTATGAAAAAAAGCAACAATCGTTATTATTATTGAGCACTTAGCTCAATACAGCTGATGCTTAATAAATTAATAAATAAATAAATAAATAATTACACTGCAAAAAAATCAAACTAACTTGATTAAATCATATGAGATGAATTAATTTACACAACATAGCAGAATGAAAGTAGAATAACATATTTCTGAAGCACTAACTAATTCAAATTTATTTTGTCCATAAATATTTTCATTTGTCCTTTGTGCATCCTATTTTCCTTAATTTTAGAGGCATGGCATTTACAAGACTATAAATACAATGTACCACTGATCACATGATCATCTATAAATAAATACATGTATGTTCTATCTTTGACATCACCTGTAACAAATCAAACTTCCTGATTTGCCTTTCTATGATGTCACAACCAGCATACTTTGCAAAGCCAAAAAAAAAAAATTCTGAATTTAAGATAATGCAAAATTAATTTTTGAGTTAAAGGTTTATAAATCTTGAATTGTCAATATGAATACCACATTTTTGCATGACAAACAAACAATAGTTTACTAACATGCATTATTCAAATCTTGTGAAAAAGGTGTGGCATTCATACTGAATAAATGCCAATTTAACATTTTAATCCTTAAATGTTACCTGTAATTTTGATAGACGAACAGCTATATCGTCAAACACAATGGTCAGGAACATTTTGGGTATGGAAAAGTTTTCTTTCTCCGGTTTGGTGTTGATTCTGAGATGGGCAGCTGAAGAAATTGGTTTTATTACTAAAAATAGAATCAATTATCCAATTAGATTTGAACAAATTTTTAATTTATAATCAATAAACTTTAATTAAATGACATCTTTCTTCGTATACAATGAAAAACTGGCATCAATATTGAGCCAAAATTTCTATTTTTCTATTTTCTATCAAACATGAAAATAAAATGAATTCAAATTCGTGTGCAAAAACTGCAGTTTTTGTCTGTAAACAATCACATGATGCCAGAAATAACTCTCATAAACAAATTACTTTTATTAAAATTTTTTTTTTATTAAATAGTGTAAAATCATAAATGCCTGTGGGGGATTTAATTTAGCTTTTTTTTTGTGTGGGTTAGTGAAAATACAAAATTTAATGTCAATGAAAATTTTAACGAACAAGGGACCTTATGGAATTTGTGTTTTCCAACACTTCTTAATTCTTTGAAATTTTCTCCCAAAAAAAACTTTTTAAATTGCAAAAACCACTAAATCTCAACCCAACAAATATTAATGTTTCTACAGTATCTTAAATTACAAGTGTAATAATCAAATTTAAAAATATGACATACATACATGATAAATTCAGGGTATATGCATGTATGCAAGTATCAATGGTAAACAATTTTAAATGATAAAGGTTTAAGTAAACAAGATGGTCTGAAATTAAAAACATTTTTAACAAAAGTACATCAGTCTGTTATACTTACAATATTGATGTTGCACTTTTTTGTCCCCTCCAGCACCTCCAATTTCAGTTTTCAAAATATTCTTGAATAAAAATAAAAGAAAAATTTCAATTAAATATAATAATTCATTACACAACTGCTGGGCAAAATTAATGTTTGATCCAAGAATTACAATTGATTCTGTTGCAAATAAATGTACATGTACACGTATCTGCATATTTTAAAAGCACCATGAACGTACATGTACAAAAAATCCATTATGCTTATCATTTTCAATGTTGGCTTGTAAAGTAATGTTTATTTCATTCATGGGCCCTCAGGTGGTAAAAGAAAATGAATCTGTAAAGGGAGACAATTTTTTATACATGTACATACATGCATACTGCCTAAAAACATGTCACCCCTAGAACTAGCCTGGGTGGTGAGCTGTTGTATGATAGTGTACATTAACTTTTTTTTTGAAATATGGCCACAATAAATTAATACCTAGATTTTCATCCCCCCCCCCCCCCCCCCCCGACCCCTATTTCAACACCCGCCCCGATTTATTTTATTTTCAGATTTTGTACTCGTGTCCAGTTTCGATTCCGGCTTTTATAACAAATCTGCTCGCTCAATGAGCCATAAGGTAATAAGTAAAAGCTGACTGGTTTCTAATAAGTAAAAGCTGACTGGTTTCTGATCGAGTTCTGCGTTGTAACAACGAAAGTAGAGTGTTTAGAGCTCCATGAGCCATAGGATTATACATAGAAGTGTACTGGTGTCCGATCAAGTTGCAGACAGATTTTCAAAAACGAAAGTAGCGTGTTTGGCATATTCACAGGTTGTAGCATGGTATTTATTATAGCCACTGTAAAATCGGGCTTAAAAACAATCAAAAACTGGTATGGCTGTCAAGTTCCAGACACCATGATATTAATGGAACTATATAACGACTTTATAGGTGGTAAACTCGATCATCAGATGCCCGTTGCTAACACATTGAATTCAAGAATCACGGTTTGTGTTGGTTCGCACAAAACACGATTTGACAGAGTGTAATCCTACCACAAAAGTCGGAGATGTTGTTTCATTTTTGGGATCGTATATTGAATTCAATCAAGATGAGACTGGTCTTGCGATGTCTGAAAGCTCGGCAAAAGTTAATGCTTAGAAATGAAATAAAAAATAAAATCCCCCCCCCCCCCCGCCCCCATTTTGAAAAAAAAAAAAATTGGATGAAAATCTAGGTATCAATTTATTATGGCCTATTCATGGTTTTTTATTATTTACAATTAAAATATTATTTGGCTCAATATTCAAATGTGACAAATATTTCTAACTTCTACTTATGTAACTAATGTATATACAATAGTTTTATGGTGTCTCATAAGTCAATTACAATTTGGCTGAATATTGATCGCCTTTTTTTCAGCACTGTATATTTATGTGTGTATATTTAGGCTGATCAATATGTGACGTTTTATTATTATTACCTATCATAATTATTATTACTAACCAAGATATTTTCTCTAGACTGACCATTCAACAGTTTAGATTTACTATTCCAGTATACAGCTAAGGAGTCTAACTTCACAAGCTGTAAGATAATTAAATAATTAATTGATTAATTAATAATTTCAAAAGTCTGTCCAAAGCCTACTGGTATAATCCCATATTTCTGTTTTAATGGGACTTATTGGCCTATACTACAATCCTTTTTTTTTTCCCCCTTGGACCCAAAACCCACAATTAACTTCGTATTTTTGATAAATGCTCACTCTGTATCATCAATCAGGCCACTTCACCTATAGCTGGTGACATCTCCATATAGGTGAAATATTCTTGACTGGGATGTAAAACCCAATTGAATCAATCTATTAATCTATATCAATCCTTTGTGTCAAAATTGTTATACAGGAAATAAATAACTTAATGATAACAAGAATTCCTCAGATTTAAATGTCTCACCTTGTTAGTTTTTGACTGAGTAGAAAATACATTACTTTAACATAAACTTTCACATTTTGACATGCCGCCTATGATGGCACCGAAAAAGTAACACTTAAGTCTTGCCTTATGGCAATGCCAGGCCCGACAAAATAAAAAAAAACAATAAAAAACAGCCGAGTTTCAAGCCCATAACCAACCAGGGATTTTTCTGGCCATTTTGGGAAAGGGACCTTGGGATGAAATTGGGAAAATCATTGACAAAATTGACATTTTAGGAAAATTTTTCGTTAAACTTTAAAAATTTTCACATTGTCAGCACATAAAATATTTTGCCTGGAATATTTACTATTTTGATACATGCTGGTAGTCACTCATTTGTACCAAATCACTCAGACATTAACACAATATCTTCATAGACTGGCTTCAATACAAACATCTGAGAAAGTTGTTTCATGAGTTGCTCCCATTCTACCAGATCCTCATTGAGTATAAATCAAAATGTGCATAAATACAGGTTATTATAAAGATATACAAGCTACATCAAAAATATAGAGTTTTTTCACTTTTTCTTAAGTTTCTCAAAGCAGGATCATTTGGGAATTTTTACCTACAAAATTGGGAAAAATGTATGCTTTTGGCATTGGGAATGGGTCCCTTTACCGGACCCTGTGAGTGGCCAGAAAAATCCCTACCAACAGAACCAAATTTCCAATGATCATATAGCATCACTGATCACATGACCTGGAAGGGGTAAATCAAAAACTTTTTCCAATTAAAATATATCAAGTAAATAGCAACCCAACTAAAAATGACAGTGAAATAAAATCTCAGAACTGAATTAGATTAATGGCGTTTTATACTAAAGTCAAGATTCTTCCATCTATTTCGAAGCGGTCAGTTTTAAGATGGTTAAGGAAACCAGAGTGCCCAGAGAAAACCATTGACTTTTAGAAAAAGAACTAGCCAACTTTCTCTTGCTAGTATCTGCCCTAGTGGTATTTCAAACCTAGGCAGCAAGAGGCATTGTGATCCATAAGCGGGCATTTTTGATCACTTGGCCACCAAGACCCCTTAAAAGAATCTCAAGACAACATTATAATATTTTTTATCAATTCCCCCCCCCCCCCCCAAAAAAAAAAAAAAACAAAAAACAAAAAAAAACCTAAACATTTCTACCTGCTCCACCAAACAGAAATAATGAATTAACATGTTTCTTGTTACTTGTACCATTACCATAAACAATCATTGTATATTGAGAAATCACATATTTTACGATTTTTGGGGTTAGTAAAGTTACATGCCAACCAAATGTTTATTACATACCTATTTGGAAACACACTCTACACAGCTAAAATGATCATAAATCTTCTCAATAAGCCATTCATATTATACTAAAATGTGCAAAATCATTGTTGAGTAAAAAGACTTTGGAACAAAATTTGTCAACTGAACTGGCCAGTTTCCCATTGGAGCAAAAATAGCCAAAGAAACTTACTCATGGGTGACCCATGATGGATTTGGAAATCAAGCCTCCCAATGTCATAACCATAAATATTTCTTACCTTAAAGATATGGGTAACAGCTTCTTTAACAACACATGGCTTCCAATTTTCATCTGTTGTCTAAATATTTAAAATATATATGCATATATATTATATTTCAGAATCAATATTGAATACTGAAAAAACAAAACAATGTGAACCACCCAAATGTTGCTATTAATATATAATGAGGGCAGTGTATATGAAGGCAATTTTTTTTTGTCTTTTTAATTTATTTATTATTATTATTTGACACAGGCCTTATGTTTTAAAGTGTCTTTCAAAAAAAATTCAATTCAATGGTAAATATTTAACCTGAATTTTCTTAAGATAAATTTCATGTGAATAAGATGTGAATTTTCCAAGAATGCATGGTTTCACATACATGTGAATTTAATGTATATTTTAATTTCAATAAGTGTTAAAATTTACACATAAAATTTACTGTATTTACAAATGAAATTCACATAAACAATTTTGCCTCAAGAATTAAAATGGGGAAATTCATGTATATCGGCCACGAAGGCTCCTGTTTAATAAAATAAAAGAGACTTCTTTTAAACCACTACTGTAGCTCACTTGGTAGAGGGGCCACTTTATATGTGAGAGGTCTAGGTTCCAACCCTGGCCAGATCTGACAAAGACTTGAAAATAGGTTGTTACTGTTCTTTCGCCAAACACTCGGCATTTAGAAATGAGTCACAGGGTCCTTCAGAGAAAACCTTCAAATCTGATGCCCTGTGTGAAGCAGGCATGAAAGAACCCTCCCTGCACATTGCCCTAAGCGCACTACAAAAGTTAAAAATTCTGCTACTTCACTTATAGCTGGTGATGTCTTGATATAAGTGAAATATTCTTGACTGGGACATTAAACCTCATTAAATCAATCAATAATTTTATACATACCTGAAACAGCAGTTCTCCCAGTGTTATACCTATAGAGAATGGTCTACTGGGATTAGTGTATTGATCCTCGTAACGTATGTGGATATTCTTGATGTGGATCTGTAAATTTTTGATAATCTGTGTGGCCATTTTCTCCGCAAAACTATCTTTTTTGGGTTCCTTTGGTTCATCTAAAAGAAATATAAAACCAAATGGGGTTAAAGGACTTATCGATCAATGGGTGTTTCCAGCATTAGTTTAAAATGATGTAATACAAATTTCTAGTTTTGTTTTTGTTTTGCTTTAGTGTTGTTTAACAAAGCATCAGCATTCTTTAAAAAAATTAATTTTTCTTTTTTTTTTTTATTTATTTATTATTTTTATTTTATTTTATTTTTTTTTTTTTTTTGTTTCTGCTGTTTGCAAAAGTTAGTTAACTTCTTCTATTTGATATTTTTTTCCATTTATATTATTATTTTTATTATTTATTTATTTTTTATTTTTTTATTATTATTATTTTATTTATTTATTTATTTTTTTTTTGTTTCTGCTGTTTGCAAAAGTTAATTAACTTTTTCTATTTTATACATTTTTTTCATTTAATCTTTTCCCTATTAACATTTAATTCACACAACTATCCTTATTTCTCCATTACTTACTTTCCTCCTTTTTCTCTTATTTATCTTTCATTTTTTTAATTTCACTGCCTATTCTGTTAACTTTTACTTCAATCTTTTCCTAATTACATTCAAATTCCTTTTGTGGATTACACAAATTTTAGTTTTTTAGAATTGTCTTTCTGATGTATCATTATCCGTTACCTTTAAGCCCACCCACTCTTAAATATATACAAAAAATCTCATTTTCCAATTACCCACTTTTCCAGGATTCCAGTTTTTTAAACATCTATTCTTTTATGTAGTTTCTCGTTCCTACTTTTCTCTATTGCCCTAAAATCCACCCTTCTTCCCCTCCTCCTCCAATAATTTTCGCAAGATATATTTTCAAAAAAAATCCCCCTTTTCCAATTATACTTACTTTTCTCTAATTCCAGTTTTTTAGCATCTTCTATTTGTTGTAGTTTCTTCTGTTTGGATTCTTGTTTTGCTTTTTCCTCTTTTTCTTCATTATACTTCACAGCTAAATTTATACAAAAAATAATAATTAACACAATAAATGAGTATATACAATAAAAACCAAGAGAAAACCATTCCTTATTTGATTTTGTTACATTTAATGATGTCAGAAAATTGCGGATTTTTACTTCATTCTGAGTGAAGTAATGTTTTTTTTATGCCCTAGTCAAAAATTTTTTCACTTATCTAGAATTGGCCACTTTTGGGATGGTGAAGGAAACCAGAGTACCCAAAGAAAAACCACCCACCCTTGTCAAGCAAACTGACAAACTTTCTCAAACAAAGACTCTGTCTGACTGGGATTTGAACCTAGGTAGTGGGAGGCACTGTGATTTGTAATCCCATGCTTTAGTCCACTTGGCCACCATGGCCTCAATCCAAAACAGCTGTTTATTCCTAATTCTTATCGGTTATCATTTGGTTGAGATATGAAGCAAAGGATACTTAACCCAGAGGTCTTCTTCCAAAGGTGGTCTTTATATAGAAGTGATCACCAAACCAGACTTTGTTTTAACCACATCATCAAAACGACAAAGCTTAATGTCTCTATGTCTCTCTTGTGTTGACATATTTTCCTTTCATATCCCATCGTTTAGTACCCCCTGCCCAAATTAAATTATATAACAAGTTGCAGTGGTTTTGTTTGCCTAAAATAACTACAGAATAAAGGTAGTTTCCCCTTGAGAAATAAGACTAAAATTTCACAATTTGACAACTAAAATTCCCCAAAAGGCAACAGTGGCACACAATCAAATAGTTTAAGTTAAATCTAGTTGTCCAAAACTGTTCTGACAGGCAAAAAATGTTAGATATTGTCACAATATAAGATCTTTGAAATGAATTTCAAAATTCTGAGCATAATATGTGACATAAAAAGGGTCCAAATTTTCCCAATCTGAAATGTAGAAGGTAGTTTTTAAAAACCGTAGCAAAATCACTGAGTTGTTATTATCTGACCGAATCAAATCTTTTTAAGCAGACAATCAACAAAATGGCCATTCTGCCTAAATTTTGTTTTTTTCTCCTTTACTAAATAAGCCATATTCACAAGGGTTTCTCTTATTAAAAACAAGTTCAGTCATGCCAATATCAGAAGAGAAATGTAAACAAAGGCTTGATGTTAATGACAGATCCCTACGGTCCCGTAAGAAAACAATGATCCAATCTTACACACAAGCAGGTGCCCCTTAATATCATTTCACCCTAGATGGTGCCCCTTAATATGATTTAAATAGATAAAACTAGAAGAATAACAGGTGCCCCCTTGCGATCTGCATTTATAATGGATCAATATTAATCATTCAATACCTATGTTAGGAACGGCCAAGGCGTAAAGACCATCTATTGAAGCTACTACAGGTTCTGTGTACAAGTTCTTCCATGGAATTTTTAATGTCAACTTTCCTGGAAAAAAAAAAGCATAATATGAATAAAAACAATTTTTAAACATCCATCTAAATTTTTAAAGTCAACCCCCCCCCCCCCCCCCCCAAAAAAAAAAAATTTAGGGCCAAAAAAAAAATATAGTTTGTTTCCCCTTGCGCAACCGACCGTAAAAAAACCGCCGACTGAAAAGATTTTATTGAAAAATGCTGTGTGATTTTTTTTTCACAATTATGTGCTAATAGATTGCAGTTCTTTACTCTTTCCTTTTCACGATTTAGTCGCCAACCTTCTTAGTTGTCAAGACGCTTTTACAATTATAATTTAATGTGATACAAACGCAGTAGTGTAAAATGTACTAGTAAACACACAAGGTGACATGTAAAGAATGTTTCCTAACCAGAAAAGAAAATTATGAGAAAAAAAAATAGAAAAAAAAAAAGCCTACCTACCTACCCAATATTTGAAGTAAGGGTAGGGCAAGGGGAAACAAAGATATTTTTAATTGTGGCCTAGGTATAAACATTTTTTTTAGTTAACTAGTTGGATACTTGGAAATGAAGACAGATGGTATTTAGAAAATAAAGTCTACGGTAAAAAAAAAAAAAAAGAAGTTTTAAGTTTTAATCAAAATTACCGTAGCACAATTAGAACATCGACAGCTATAGCAAAAATTCGGAACTGAAAATCTGAGAATCTTTCATTAGTTAATTTTTGGGATGATTGTCCATTCATGATATATGTTTTTTTCTTTTTGCTTTGTATGTGGGATGTAATGTTGTTTTACTAACATCAAAATTTTTTTCAGCTATTCGTATCAGAAAGTTTACTTTTCTTTATGGATTCTTCTAAGAATATATAAGAGATGTGCAAATGTGTATTACGATTTGCAGTGTATGAGTGTGTTTTCTGACTTTAAATATCATCTGGAAACTGGACCTACACACAAACAACATCCTGGCAATTCAATCTCACCACTCTTTGGGAGAAAGTATGGAATGGATTGATTATCAATGGTATTTAATTCCCCAGTATGGATTCTTTTGTTCATTAAATTTTCAATTGTTTGGCTAATTGTGTTTTTATCTATCAAACTTTTCGGTCTTAGAGTCACTGACTGATAAGGAGTGAATTTCTGAAATGTGCACATCTGGCACATCAAAATTTAACTGGTATTTGTATTATATATTTACTACCCCTGAGCGGGTACCGCTGCTGGTGGAGTAAAACTCCCGAGGGTATCCATAACTCAGTAGGCAGTACTTTGTGCTGTCAGAAAATGTACCATTTAACAAAATTTTTAGCCGTCTTAAATTTGAAATTTATTTAAAACTAAGGTTTGTTCCCTCATGCAAAGCATTCCTTAGCTGGATTTGGATTTATATAATTTTGGAACTTTAGATTCATTAATTTTCAATTGTTTGGCTTGTGTTTTTATCTATCAAACTTTTCGGTCTTAGTGTCACTGATGAGGAATGAATTTCCAAAATGTGCACATCTGGCAAATCAAAATTTAACGGGTATTTTTTTGTGTTATATATTTATATCAAGGCATCAATTCTGGGATGGTAGAGGAAATCAGAGTGTCCAGAGAAAACCTGTAAACGACCTTGGGCCAGGTAACTGACAAAACTACTCGCACTAGGTTCTGCCAGAGTTGTAGATCCTTATAAGCAGTAAGGGTTAGCATGTGTTATATAGACCATTAGTGTTGCAACATCGGTTAAAAATCATAATTGATCATCGGTTGTAATCGGTTGGTGCTTCCGATGCGATTTTACCGATTACAATCAGTTGGGTTTTATTTTTTTAAATGTTATTCTTTTTGAATTAAAAAAGCTATTAAATGAGTGGAATTTTTTGTGTTCTCTTTATTATTAAGATGTAGATATACACTCTACATTTACACAAACTCTAGCACTATGTATTAGCACTGAACTAGCACATTTTTATTTACTCTTGCTTACTGTAAATGCACCCATTGGTTCTAAGTAATCTTTTTACTTCGTAACATAAAATTTATGCATTTGGTCGGCTCATTACAGTTCATCATGGCGTCAGCCATGTGGCTTGTGAAAACCGGAATATGTTAGCGCTTTGTAAAACACGAATAGAAACGGCGTAAACCGATCTGGAAATTTAAACGATGATCGATTATGAGAAAACATAATCGATAATCGCAATCGGGAGGTTTCAACATGCTGCTAATCAATTCTTTCCGATAATCGTTTCATCACTATAGACCATCTAGTCATCAAGGCCCCTAATACAAACAAGAGGCCCATGGTCCTTAACTCTCACCTGAGGAAATGTCCAAAAACTTGTAAAAAACTTAATTACAAAAACTTTACAAAATTCCTCAAGTTTGGAAATCCGGCAATAACTATTCAGAAATATCTAGTAACATTTCATTTATAAATAGCTTATATGCATGATTTAAATAGTACAATGAATTATAATGATTTTGATCTTTAAACATATGAACTTGAACCTTATATCAAAATGGTCGTAATATCAATACCTACATTATTCTAATAAATGCTTGTGCAAAAAGATAATGGTTTTCAAAATAATTTACAATTTCAGTCTGCTTCTACAGAAATGACCCTGAACTTTCATCATATGACCTTGACCAATATATCAAAATGATTGTCATATCAATACCTACAATATGGTAATATATATGCCTATACAAAAAGATAACAGTTTTCAAGATAATTAACAATTTCAGTACACTTATGCAGCTATGACCTTTACCTTTCAACATATGACCTTGAACCATATATCAAAATGATCATAATATCAATACTTACAATATTCTAATATACATATCTATACAAAAAGTTTATAGTTTTCAAGCTAATGCATAATTTCAGTATTAATAACATTTCAGGGGCAACAACTCCTACATGGATTATCATATAGTTACGGTACCTTTTTAAATTTTGTCATGGGGAAAATTTTAACAATGTTTTGATTTCATTAATCTCTTAATATTTGCAAGAAAATTGCCTAAAACTGCATAAATCACAAATATATTTGTGACCTTGACCCTATTTTAAAGGTCATATCAAGAAAAAGTCAAAACTGAAAACCCCATGTCTTTATCTGTTCAAATAGTCAAGTTATAAAAATCCGAAGCCATTTTACGAAATTTTTAAAATTAAACACAAAAACGCGTAACCCATTTTTCGACCAAATTTCACGAAATGAACAAACTATAGGCTTAAGACCCTAGAGAAGCCAATATCACATCAGATTTTTTCTCCCATTATTGGTTTCTGAGAAGAAGATTTTTTAAGATTTTCAGACCCCTGGATCACCTTGACCTAGTTTTGGTAGCCATGGCAATGCTACGAACAAATCTGAATTGCACCGCCCCATATATGCTTCTGACCAAGTATAATTGAAATCTGCCCAGCAGTTTTGGAGAAGTTGAAAATAGGTGTAAACAAAGCACTCACACACATGCACACACACACACACACACACACACACACACGCAAGCCCGCACATACACACGCAGTGCCATGCCATAAGCTCACATGACCTTTCGGTCAGATGAGCTAAAAAGAGAATGGAAAGTACCACATAATTAAACTTTAACACTATGTTGTAGGCAGAGGGCAGTATTAAAATATTAATGCTGTTACATCAATCATCATAACACAATAAGAAATTTGCATAAAATGATGTGTCTAATATATATATATATATATATATATATATATTTATATATATATTCATCCCTGACTACTAGCTACAACATGTAATAAAACAACAAATAAAAACCAAATTATATAATGCAGCTGTTACAAATTGTCACATCATCAATATCATTAACTCTCTGAATGCCAAGCCAGCAAATTTTTTGCTGTTTTTGGCATACTTGAAATTGTGGAATGTCTGACTACAAGCTACTAGTTTTATATATATATATATATATATATATATATATATATATATATATATATATATCATGCCTCTGTCAACATTGTCCACATATTTCACATATAAGTTCTGGAATGTTGAAGGAAAACCAAGTGCCTAGAGAAAATAACTGAACTTAGTAAGTGAACTGACAAACTCTCTCACATTGGGATTTGTCCCACTAGGACAGAAACCTATGCTGTGAGAGACCCTCTTTTTAGACCACTCAGCTACTGATGTCTTCTATGATATTTACGGATGCATAGAGAGAAAACGGGAGTTCCTGGTAAAAACCATGATAAAGAAGGCACAGAAAAATTCCATACTGCATCAAAAATTAGAACTAGAACTTACGTATGGGAGCCCATTAATAAAATAGAAAACCAACCAAATGGCTCAAAAGCTTAACTTGACATACTTGCAATTATAAAAGCCAAAAACAAAATTTGGAATCTTTCACAATGGAGTTAGTCAAGAATATTTCACTTATATTGAGATGTCGCCGGCTATAGACGAAAGTGCAGAAATTTTGCGCTGATGGCATTATACAGCAGGGTTTTTTATCGTGCCATGCCGTGACACTGGACCTCAATTATTTTAAGTTCCCATCTGAAAGAACCGTGACTTTCATTTCGTAATGCTGAGTGCTGGGCGAATCAAGTCTTGGGTCAGACCCGGCCGGGGTTCGAACCCACGACCTACCACTTACAGAGTGAGCACTCTACCATCTGAGCTACCGCAGAGGTATCTTTCACAATAGACTTTTAATTCTTAATCAATTAGGACCCAATGCATGAATGCTAAATTCTTTATCAACATGTTTCTAAATTTTTATATGAATAATAACCATTAACCAATATGAAAATGAAGTGTTTTACAATATAGTACTTTTACAGATTGCAATGGCATGATGTAACAATGCAGGACCAATCCATAAAACCATTCACTATGGAAATGCAATGTTTTACAATACAGAGATTTCATAAGTACTTTCACAGATGTATGTAAGATATATCAAAAGTGTTCTTTTACGTTACCACATAATCAAAATTGTTGCAGTTTTTATTAAAATCACAAGGTGGCTTATTTGTTTGGGGAGGAGGAAGATGAAAGGTTGTGTGTGTGGGGGGGGGGGGGAGAGAGAGTGAAAGGTTTGTGTGCGTGCATGTGTGCATGCGTGTGTGTGTGCATGTATGTATGTATGTATGTATGTATGTATGTATGTATATGTGTGTGTGTTTGTTACTCATGGTTTTTCATTCACAGATCAACAGGTACATTTACTCTTCAAATGGATCCCAGAGCTCGGATATAAGTAACAGCTGAGGCCTGACAGGGGGTATAGCTCTATTACTCTGTTGACTTTGCTCCGAATCTGTATAGGTTTCATTCACCATCACTGATGCAAGATTTTTGAATCAATGTTAATGGATATTAAATTTTAAACTTTTGTTTGAAAGATATACATATTCAATAATATATAAATATTTCATCATGTATCATCTAGTGTTTTATTTATAACTTTTTTGTGATATTACTAGTTCTTATCATTTTTATGGAAAAATGGTGTTTAATGCCCCAGTCAAGATCGCCTCACTTATTTTTGAGACAGAAAGTTCTGGTAAGTGACTTGACGTTTAAAGCCGAATAAGAAATTCCGCAGCTATTCGCGGCTAGAAAAATGTTACAGATACAATGCTATCAATAAATAACTATATAAAAATAAGATTCCACAGTTTAGAATTATAAAAAGCTGTTAGTTCTAGGGATGGTGGAGAAAACTAGAGTGCCTATACAAAACCAATGATCTTCAGCATGTAAATTAACAAATTTAATTTTACAACACAAGGATCTACATATACACAGTTGCCTGAGTTGGGATCTGAGCCAAGGCGGGGTAAGAGGCAGTTAAGACCACTTGGTCACTTAAGCCTCTCTCATGTCAGTTTAGCATTGGCTATATAATCTTTTTATATTTACTTAAACATTAATGTTTTTCTGAAACTGTTGTATCTTATTTACATTTTCTAGACATGAATAGATAAAATAATGCTGATGTGACTTTAAACAACGATTCACTCACTTACTGACTCGCTTATCATTATTTAACTCCACTTAACTTATTTCTTCAAATATATGTTATCAAATTTTTCACATCATGGTCAATCTTTGTTTTTATTTGTTTAAAAAAAAACAACCTTAAGTTATCAATCAAACATGGGATTGACTCACTGAAAGATTAGTCAGAAAATTTTCTCAAAACTAATTTAGCTTTTGAAGTCTGGGGGGACATATAAATACTACTATATATTCATATCCATGAGGGCAAGAAATAACAATTTTTAGTTTTTAATTTTAGTTAATGTTCCACCTAGTTAAAAATTGTATATTTGCAGATATTTATCTCTCAAAATTTTTCACAATGGCTAGAAATTTTTTTTTCAAAATATTTTTAAAAAATATGAATATGCTGCATTTAAAAATGAAAACACATGAAAAACTGTTTTTGCTTTTAACAACTTTACTGGTTTGAAATCCCGACAGAGTAATATCTGTGTCAATGTAGGTAAGTGAGCTAGCAGTATGAAAATTACCATAACGTATTTAAATCATGTATATCAAATACAAGATATAGCCATGAATAGCTGAAAAATTGCTGATGTGGCTTTAAACATCAATTCACTCACTCATTCACTCACTCACTCACTCACTTATTCACCCGCTTACTCACTCATTAACTCACTCACTCATTCACTTACTCACTAACTCATTCACTTACTCACTAACTCATTCACTCACTAACTCACTCATTCACTAACTTGCTAACCCACTCACTCATTCGATCAATCACTCACTTACTTACTTGAATGCAAGATAAAAATGGTGTATCAATGATTTCTTGAGAATAAATAAGGTCTGAAATGAAAGTCTCATCTAAAATCACTGATTTTGTGCCTAGATGCTTAAATGTTCCATACAATTCGATGTCAGATACTATAAATCAGAAAGTTTCTGCAAAGATACTCATTTTAAAATTATCTTTTTGTTTGCATCTTGTTACTCTTCAAAATTGCATGAAAACAAATCTAAAATTTTTCCATTATCAGTAAAAAAACATCACTGTCCGATTAATCGAAGAAAAACTGTTTATTGACCTTGTTTAATTTCAATTACTAAGAACCATGCCATTTCTTGTACCAAGAAATCACAAATTCATGCTGGTCACATGACAGAATTTGAAGACCCTAGCACAGTAATTGACAAAATGATAACCTAAAAAGGCTAACAAATTTGCTGATGTGACCAAAATAACGCAAAATCAATTAATATCAAAGTTATCTCCCTTGATTAACAATGTAAATAACGTTTAATCAGATTAATGCCTAAAAGTGTGAATCTATCAAAAAAAATCAATATTAACCAACATCCCAGAACAAAAGAAGCTAAAATCTAACATGTCAATATATTATGTAAAGCATTAGATGCTGGCGACACGGTAACCATTAGCTATGAACAATCAAGCTCACGATCAAACAAATATTTTATATACACACAAAATCGATCAATAAAGGTTATAAATTTACATAGATGTAGACTTGTTTTATGACTTTGTGATAATAAAAAGAAATTTTCCATTTCTCATTATTAATGGTTTTTAGAAAAACAAATAAAGTATCAGACATTTATTTTTATTCTCTCTCTCTCTCTCTCTCTCTCTCTCTCCAAATAATATAAAGTGGTTATTGTTGAAAACATCTTGAATAACATCTTTCTCTCTCTTTCCAAATTAAGTGGTTATTGTTCAGAACATCTTGAATAACATCACTTTCTCTCTCTTTCTCTCTCCAAAAAATAGAGGTTATTGTTGAAAACATCTTGCATAACATCTCTCTCTCTCTCTCTTTGTCTCTCCAAATTAAGTGGTTATTGTTAAAAACATCTTGCTAAACCCCTCTCTCTCTCTCTCTCTCTCTCTCTCTCTCTCTCTCTCTCTCTCTCCAAATTAAGTGGTTATTGTTAAAAACATCTAAAATAACATCTCTCTCTCTCTTCCTCTCTTTCCAAATTAAGTGGTTATTGTTGAAAACACTTTGCATAACATCTCTCTCTCTCTCTCTCTCTCTCTCTCTCTCTCAATAAAGTAGTTATTGTTGAAAACAACTTGCATAACATCTCTATCTCTTTTTTCTCTCTCTGAGCATGTGTGTGTTTCTTTTATTAACTCACCTATATGCCCAGCTTTGATCTTGACAGGAAGGTCAAGGTCATCCTGAAAGTAATAAATAAATGTCAACTAAAATAGTGCGAGAATAATCAAATATCCCTCAGTGTATCAACAAAAGTCCCCATGAATGTGGCAAAATGACAGAGATTCTACTGAGATCTAGAAAAATGAAAGGTTGAAATTTGTAAGAAATAGGTACCAATTCTTTACCTTAAACTGAAACTGATTTGATGATGTTTATTTCATTTGCATCATTCAGACAGCTGTGAAATTTACAAAATTTATATGTCATAGTTGTGTAGCTCGTCTTTGCCCATGGGTAAAAAAGAGAAATATGAGTTGTTGTTGTTGTTGTTTTTTTTTTTCTAACCCAAAGCGGAAAAAAATAACACCCAATTATGAATGTGTGCTCACAGTAGAATCAGCTACAATACCAAAACCAATGTGTGGAATTTGATGGAAATAATTAAACTGAAATAAATTTTTAATTATTCATTATATAATTACCATAAATAAATTTTGAATGCTGTAACAAGTGAGTTATTTTAGTGGGGCTAAATTCTGGTGATTTCACAAGAAAAGGTCAGTTAAAAATTTTAGCATATTTCTTTTGGTGATCTAAAACAACTCATTCATGGTTGACTGGTAAAACAATATTTTCATGATTTTTATTTTGGCGATTTTGAAAATACCACTAAAATTTGCACCCCACAAAAACAATTCCCTATACAGTAGATAAATTAGGAGCCAGTGCATTACAACTTGCATTTTCTTTTAAATAGGGGTTTTGAAGTAAAAAGCAGATATTTGAACTCACTAAAGATTTTTTTTTTCGAAAGGTAAAAATTCTTTTACTTATATTGGTCATTTCTAGAATGGTGGATGAAACCAGAGTACCTGGTGAGAACTTCAAACCTTTGACAAGGGAAAAGACAAATTTTAAGTTTTTATATTAAAATCCACTCTAATCAAAATCTGGACCCAGACAGCCTGTATGTGGTGCTTTAATCCCTATGTGGGAATTTCGGACCAGCACATGGCCACTGAGTCCCTGTTAGTTTGGGAGTCTTCATATTAATGTTTAGAGGGTGTGTTCCTGATTGTCCAACATTTTGATAATTACAGGTGAAAAAAAGACAAGAAATTATGTTGGACAAAGTGGAATATGTTCGTGGGACAATCTGGAATTAGAAATGTTGGATAATTGGGAACGGTTTTGATAATGTGTTACCTGTAGAGTAAGGTTAATTAAATGCATTTTAAAACTTTTTAATTAATGCTTCTGAGAACTCAGTAAGAATCCTATACTTACAATTTTCATTAGGCCTAAAATAAAATTAACTTTGCTGTTGTCCGCCCGACCCACTTGAAATACCCCTACCCAAAAAATTTTATTTCCATCATTATTTTATTATTATTATTTTTTTTTTAAATACAATACTGTGGAAAATCCACTGTGTTTCTTCCATGGAACAAAGAAGACTTTAGTTAGCAAAAAATTGTAAAATGTGTTTTAAAAGAGACATATGAAACCAATTTAACCTTTTTCAAAAGTGTAATAGATTAAGTTTTCAAAAAATAAAGTAAAAAATTTTTCTCCACCTACCTACCCACATGTGGATAGCATGGGTCGTAAAACAGCAAACAAAATTTTTTTAAGTTAGGCTTAGTTGATGTATACAAATAAAAAATAATGCCACCATAGATATCTTTTTTTTCTTCTAAAAATTTTACATTTAAAATACAAGAACAAAAAATCTAATTTTTATTTAATCTTTAATCGAAACAAAGTATGAAATTGTTCATTTAACAATTTTAAACACCTTAAAATAAAGTTGGACAATCAGAACTCCTGAATTTTAAAATGTAGGACAACCAGAAATATACCATTTCGAGTTGAAGTTGAGTTGAGTAATGTGTTTACGACCAGTCTAGAATATTTCACTTATATCGAGACGTCGCCAGCTATAGGCGAAAGTGCAGAAATTTTGCCTGTGCATTGCGCTGATGGCATTATACAGAAGGGTTCTTTATCGTGCCAGGCCATGACACGGGACCTCATTTATTTTAAGTTCCCATCCGAAAGAATCTTGACTTTCATTTCGTAATGCCGAGTGCTTGGCAAAAGAACAGTCATTACCTATTTTCAAGTCTTGGTCAGACTCGGCCAAGGTTCGAACCCAGGACCTTTCAATTATGGAGCGAGCACTCTACCAACTGAGCTACCGCAGTGGCGTCGAGTTGAAGTGATTCATGGTAAAATGTTGTGTTTGAATCTTTTTATTCCAGATAACTTTTAACTTCTTTTTTTTCAAATTTAGCACAACATACCCGTTTTCCCCCACCATGCCAATAGTGGCAGCCTTAAAATAAGTAAAACATCTTGAATAGGGCCAAAAACTCTATTTTTCAGTTTACTTCACAAATAAAATTTACCCACTTTCATCAAATTTTGTTGTTTTACCCTTCACTGACCCATAAGAAAAAGTGAATTTTATTATCGACTGTGAAATCTTAATTGTCAAAACTTACCAGAGCACTCTCCTTAACATCTAAATTCTGTAACACAGCATCACCTGAAAAAATTTTTAAAAAATGATAAATTTGTAAAAATATTAGATATTAAAAAATGTAAAAAATAAAAAGTTAAATTTATAACAGGGGTGTAGCTTACTGAGGCAATCGAGACAACTGCCTCGGTAAAAATCAGATCGTATTTATTTTTCAAATTTTTTACAGAAACATGAAAAAAAAATAGGAAAGGATAAAAAATAATTTATGGTAAACAAATATAAAACAGGCTTTGTCCTTGCTTGTACAGACTTGATTATTTAGACAGTTTTAGCAAATATCAGGTTCATGTGCCACCAGAATGCACCATTTAACACCTTTTTTCCCCCGAATTTTTTCCTGGGAAGCCTGCCCCGAGTCCCTAGATTTGAAGTGCCTTTTGTGCTTTTATTTTTAGCCCTAGTTATAATTAATTAAAAGGGTTTTTAACCCTTGGCAGGGTCATTCATATTCAAAATTTGAGATATTATCACTTGTTCACTTGGTCCCAGGATAACAAGCTTGTGTGTTGCATACTGACTCGGTGAGCAAGTGCATCCACAAACAGTCCCCCCGAATATGTGCTAGAAAGGCAGATTATAATTAATACACACTCACACACATCATGCATACAAGACCTTGTTCTTTGATTTATCATTTTGAGATTTAAAAAACATGTTCTTGTCACATATAGCTGAAACAATGTTGATGACACATTAAAATAAATGCAGCATACTGACTCAAGTGAGCTAGCACCTTCAAAAAAAAAGTTGCTTAGTATAAAGCAGACCGCATTACACACTGGCACAACTCATGAATACATAAACTAGTTCTTTTATTAAACCTCTGAGATCAATAAAATTTGTTCTCATCACCAACTCCTGAAAAAATGTTGAAAACAAATTTACATAAGTGTAGCATACTGACTCAGTGAGCTAGCACCTTCACAAAAAAGTTGCTTAGTATAAAGCAGACTATGTTAGATACTGGCACAACTCACAAATACACAAACCAAACTAGTTTTTTTTTTATTAAACCTCTGAGATTAAAAAAACTTGCTCTTATCACCAACTGCTGAAAAAATGTTGAAGACAAATTTAAATACATGTAATTGCAGCATACTGGCTCAGTGAGCTAGCACCTTAACACAAAAAGTAGCATAGTACAAGGCAGACCACATTACACACTGGCACAACTCACAAATACACAAACTAGTTCTTTTATAAATCCTCTGAGGTTAATTAAACTTGTTCTCATCACCAACTGCTGAAAAAATGTTGAAAACAAATTCACAAGTGAAGCATACTGACTCAGTGAGCTAGCACCATAACCCAAAAAATAGCATAGTACAAGGCGGACAATAATACACACTGGCACAACTCACACATAGACAAACTAATTCTTTTATTAATCCTCCGAGATTAAGCTTACTGAGATTAATAAGTCTTGCTCTCATCATGAATAACTAAAAAACTGCTGATGTGACAAAAAACAACAGTACAACCAACAAACAAACACTGACACACTCACATGTATACACCTTTGTTTACATGGGGCACCTACCAGCTTTAACTATCTCAACAGTTAATCCTTTTATTAGATATCTTTGTGATCCTGATTGTGCAATTATGTGTGGGAGTATGCATGCACATACCTATAAACTGTTTACTTAAGGAGGGAAATGCAATATTTTATTTTTGTATTGTATAATTTAAATGATATGCAAATGATAAAACACTGATTAATATTAGGTTTAACCTTTGACCTTTGACAAACAATAATGAACCCTTTGCTAATAAAGATTTTTTTTTCTCTTCAAAAATTAGGCTTTTTATCATGTTTTACATTTTGTGAATTTCACAATTCAGATAGATCTGACAATAAGGAAAATAATTTAGTGTTTAATCATGCATGACACATAACAAAGTTAACGCCCGTCTAAAGGGGAAGTAACTCTTGACTAATATGCTAAACATTGAGGTATTTTCAAATATATACATGTAATAAAAATTAATAAAAAAAAAATTAATTAACCAGGTTGTAAGGATTGAAATATATCTAAATGTGTTAATGTTACATGTTGATGCCGATAATAATGATTAAAAGCAAGTAGCTAAGTCAGTAAAGTGTCAGACTGAAGATTCATAAGTCATGGGTTCAAATCCAAAGAGGTATTATGTGACATTTAGCAAGTTACTTTATTTCAAACTGCAGCTGACTTCTCTGATGCCAAAATAACAATCCAGTGTGGCAGCATCTTCTGTAACTGTTGTCTCAGAGAGACAGAACTTCAAAGTCACCCAGAGTGTATGCTACTACAGTACATTGTACAAAGCAACTACTGGTATATGCATAATCTACACTGACAGCCAATTATCGCATCAGGTTAGTCGAGTGTGATCTGGCTGGCTCCAACACTGCAGTGCAAAGATTAAAATGAGCCCATACAAGCTCAAAGCTTGCTAAAGGTGACTAATTTAGTGAATGTGTTTAAAAATGTATCAGTGAAAATCAAAAAAAAACTCTGTCCAAGATTGAGAACTTTATAATTTGCAGTTCTAATATGTTGGCTGCTTAATTTGCTTCATCAAATTCTTGGGTGCATTAGAGTTGCCAAGAGTTGCAACTGTATTACTGTATTACAACAACTGGCGACATTTTACTCCAGTACATGTCTAAAGTTGGTATTTTATGTCTCGATAAATATGTGTTTTCTATCTATTTTCTTATTTGCCTTGTGTGATCTTTTTTATTATTAACTAAATTAACTTGTAAGGCTGAAACATTTAGCAAATTTAGTAAACGTGTACACGAGAATTATTAAACGAAAGGATTCCGTTTAACCACATGTGAAAGGCCGCCTTACACATGCTCCAACTGCGAATTTTTTGTTTCCAGTGGGTAAAGTCAAAACATTTACGCAATGATGCTCTGTTCATGTAGTTTGGAGGACCAGAATAAAACGATAATAATATTATCAGTTGATATTTTAAAAATATAGTTTCATATTAATTGTTTCGTGTTAAGGTTTGTTTTGATTCAACAGTAGTTCTACATTGCACTAAATTTGATGAACTTAGGAACCACCCCCGTCTAGGGTCAGGTCGCGCGTGCACATAACAGCAAGTTTTTTTTAGTACATCATGCGTTTTAAAAGCAGTCAGATACATTTGTTTGTTTTTCCCTGAACATATGAATTTTAAAGTTAAGAATGTTTAAATTTCAGGTGAATCTTCATTGTCCCAATACTGCTGTCGGTATAAGCCACCATTAAACAACAAAGTATCTTACTAAATAACATAAATGTGATGACATTTTTATCGCGTTTAAACGTTACAGATTTTGTAAACGTTTACAATCAATACACTAAACTGTACCATGTACATGTGTAACAGTTTCAACCTTATTAACTTGCACGTCAAGTTCTGATGTTCAGCAATGTACCAAACAATTTCCTATAACGATTGTACAAACAAATATTCCCACTGGAATGTAACAGGAAGGAGAAAAATGCAGGGCCACAAACTGTTACATCAAGGAGAAAAAACGCAGGACTGGGGATCAAACCCAGAACTCCTGCACTTTAGGCAAGTGATCTACCAATTGAGCTTTCCAGATTGAGCTACAGATGTATATGGAATCTCTTTTCTCATTTTGGTTGTATTATTGGGAATTTGTAAAGTATATGTTTTCCAAAATGATGGGAGGTTAATGACCCCCAAGGTACCCCAACAAACCCCATTAATTCTCCTGGAATAAACCCAGCCATTCCACTGGAAATGGAAGTTGACATTTCCTGTAAAAATCAGTGCATGGTTATGGAATATTCATATATTATCAAAGACATAGTTTTCAAAACATTCCACCAAACACTATATTGCATCATTAACACAGTATGCTTATGAGCCCTTTTCCATGGTTTTACTACAGTAATCAATGCAAGCATTTCTTGAGAATATAACTCACGGATTTATTGTGAACATATTTTTGTCAAGGTAAACATTTATTGAAAATATAAGTTTATCTTTATAAATCTAAATGAAAGTCTATTTTCGTTTTCAAAATTTCAAAAAGGCCATTATAATAATGATCATAATGATATCTTCACATGCTAAATCACATGACAGATGACATAGAATTTTTTCAGCATCGTGGATGCATCAATAATCAAGTGTGCAACCATGCGTTACGATGTGACAAGCTGTTGATGTTGGACTCACCTCCCCATATTCCGAGTTTTAACTGGGACCTGTCCAAATTCTCCACATAATCTCCAAGATACTTGTTGATTAAATCAACAACAAGAGATTCGAAAACCATTTCGAATGAAGGCAATAAATCTTGCGTTAAGTTTTAAAGAACTGTCATAACTTGTTGGGCCGTCTGTTTTCATTCAGTCGGCATCCGCCTTGCTATTCGTTATGATAATGAGTCAATACATACTTCCTGTAGTTCCCCGTTCTAAAAAATAACTTACGTCTCGTGACTGGGATTCCCTGTACAGTTGGCAAGAGTTCATTTGAGGTCACCGTGCAAGAAAGTTCATATGCACTGGTTTGTTAAATGAAACTCATATATTTTAAAAACTTATTTATTTATTTATCTATTAATTTTAATTTGTCTAGCTGTAACAATCATTTTGAAAACATCGATCTAAACACAGAATTATAAGCTAGAATGTAACAGGTGGAAAACTCATCTTATTTATTTTATTCA